>VRYO01002734.1:17679716-17738024 GCA_009812075.1 Sialia sialis
GCTGGATTCTTCAATGAAAAAGGTGTGGCTTATATTAGTGAAATTACTGTAATAATTTCTTAACCTTTAGGAAAAGCAACATAAACGGAATAGTCATTAATCTTTTTTTATCCACAAATGGCTACATTTTAAAATTAAGATTCAAACATGTATTTTTATGGAATAAAGTAGTTCAAGGTGTACTGTAAAGCTGCCCTTCATTTAATTTACATGTCTTGAGGTCTCCTAAATTAAAACAATGAAGTGGAGTCAATGATGGAATAATTTTTAGATGATGATTTAAAGATTAGTAGATCTTAAATCTGGACCTCTCTGTCGTTAGAAATGTTCTTACGAAGCTCATTACCAAGCTTACTTTAGGCATATAAGAAAATGAAGAGTCATCACTGGCATTGAATGAAATCTTCATGTGGTAAAGAACATGTTTGAGCTTCTCCACACCTCTCAGTTGTATTGGATTTAGCCTGGAGAGGATCTACCACATGTTCTGCCTTTAAAGCATATTAAATACTAGTAAAAAAGGTAAAACTATATGCAAGCACTTCTCTGACTGTCATATGCTGCTAGCTGCTATTTTACTCTATGACACCAGTTAGCCTGGCTACAACATGCTCAGGTCCTAGTGAGCATCTGACAGCCTCTTCTGACAAAAAGCTGTTAAATTTTGAGCAATAAACAGTTAATGTACCAAACTGCATTTAAAACAGTCCAAGTTCTTGCCATATCATTAGAGCAGCTCTGCATCTTCTGATGGTTTCCTGGGTTTTCTTCAGACCTACTATTTCCAGGTGTGCTGGGTGAGAGGAACACAGACCTTCTGAAAACAGATGGTTTGACAGAGATTGTACATTTCTGAGAAACTCTTGCCTTCAATGGGAATTCACATCTCATTCTGCAAAACTTAAGTCTAAAATGTTTTAGGAGGATCTCAAAAGACAAAAAATATCCTGGGCTGCATCTTTTCAAAACACTTAACAGTTGACACAAAATACAACAAAAATACCAGGATCTTATGAAATTTAAATAATGTGCTCTCAAGCTCACCACACAGCTGTAGAGAAAAATTATAAGCTAAAAGAGTAGAAACACCTCGATCAGGGTGGACCAGAGCAGGAAGCTCTCTGCAGCCAGGCAGGAGGGCTCTGTAGCAGAGATCTGTGGCTGCCTCCATGGCTGTTTGTGTCTGATTCTCCTTCAGAGCACACCAACAGCACTGCCAATTACAGAAATAGTTTTTGAAATGCGAATATGGGTGCTCTGAAAACTGGACTGAGACCAATAACTCATTTTGCAGACATCTAGTGAGTCATTTGGACGTTAACATTCTTCAGCCAGTAAAACCAAGACTGCATTTAAACCAGAACCCTAAGAGAGAATAATACCATTTCCTCACTGCCTACCTCATCAGCCACCTAATGCTTCCCAAAGCACTAAACATTTTCAAGTGCAAATATTGCTATACCTTCAACTGTTGCTATGCAACACTAGATCTTATATTTCCTAGAAATGTGATGAAAATTGGACTCCTGATCCTTAGCCTAACTACTATTACTCACTACCATATCATACACAATTTGGATTAATATTCATTGAGGAAACCAGGTTATAGTTCTCAGCAACCTACTTGCAGAATCCTGGCTCTACTCCAACATATTTTCACCCCTCATTTGATATTTGATTCTTTTCTGAGCATGGCCTGCCCTGAAATTTTAAGAGAAACCACCTGAGCTCTTCATTCAGCTATATTATAGTCATTTTGCTTCAGAATTACTCCCACAACAGTGCCAGGCATGTCTTAGAGATAATTGTGTTTTATGGTTATGAAAGTTAGTGTTGCTGGAATGCAAGAGGAGTAAGAGTGCAGAGCACACACAAGGTTCATTCTGCAGCCCTTCTCATACCCTCGGGTGAAGGAATCCCACCCCACAAACAATCCCACATACACAACTCATCTTCAGGCTTGCTGGACAATAAATCCCCATATCAATCAGCATAACTTTCAAAAATATAACTTTCTTTCAACATAACAGCAAGAGGGTTCTTTTTTTTCCTCCTAGGGCAAATTACTTGCTCCTCTGTAGGCATGCAGACATTTTTAGTGCCACTTCTGGTAATCAGCTCTTTCCGACAGATGGTATACTTTTTGAAACAAGTGACATAGCCTGTTTGTTTCACCACAAATTGGGGCAATTCATTTTGGTAAGAATTTAATTCACAGTTAATACAGATTATTGGCATCTGCTTTTATATGCATTGATTGCTCAGAGAAATCAGGTCAAGATCAGCTCTGGGTAAGAAGACTGGCAGATCTAAGGGTGAACTCCTGTCACTGCACATCAGCATGAAATTTAGGTAAGCAGAGTTTGACCATGCCCCAGCAAAGACAGAGAATGTGTTATATTTGCCCAATGCATTTAAGAAAACAGGTAGAAAAAGGAGAAGACTGGTAAATGCTTTTTTCATTTGGGTAGGCACATCAACAGCAGAGATCTTTTCACTATGTCTTACAGGCATGTTTCTTGGTATTTAGGATTCATAGTGCCTCAGTTAAGAAGAGAGTAGTCAACAAGGAGTAATGACGAAACTGACACAGGTTTGCATAAAGTACGTATTAAAAAAAATTAAACCATTTAGTGTAGTAGATTCAATTTATCAAAATATAATCAATAATCAGGATCATTGAAAGTTCTGAGAACTGCACAACATTCACATTATATTTACAGTAATTTCCAAAGCAATTTTCAACAAATTGGTTCTCTCTATATTTGCCAGGTGAATGCTAATTACCTTGTCACATTAGAAAGCTTGTAAGTGAAACTGTCTTTGAGGGGAAAATCATCTCAGTTCAAGTTAAAACTGCAGATAGGTTTTGAGAATGTGAATAAAATGAGGACCAGATCTCAAAATATTTACTTTCAGAATTGGCATGTGCAGGGTACAAGACCACAAAACTGATGTATGGAACAGTTGATTTGTCTATCCTTTGCATACTAATACACTCGATCCATATTAAATTTTCTGTTTATATTATTGTATAGCATATGGACTAGACCATTTGAAAGCAGAGTTATGAATCTAATTTTCCTGCACACCTCAACTGTTTTATGATAGTTCTGCTAAAATCACAACAAAACATAACAAAAATGGTTTTTCTCATTGATCCCACCAATGAGAAAAACCAGTTGACCATTAAGTAGTGTCGTCATATAAAGCTCTTTATTCACTGAAAATTAAGGAAGTCAGGTCCCCAACTTTAAAAATCAGCACATAAAACCAGCAGGTTTGTGAAAGAACAAAGCCAGGAAAATAGAAGGTTTGCAAAGTTTGTTATTGTCTTCATCAAACACTGCAATATGCAGAACACTCAGAGGTCAAAAAAACTCCAAAATTCCTGCAGACTGAGACTGAGCCTTCAGTTCCTCCAAAATCTGGGTTTGCCTGAAGCAGTTATTCAACTTCAGCAGACAAAATAAAGTGAGCCTAGAAAATTCAGTTCTTTCTGGTGATCTGCACTTCTTTGGATTTTTTACTTTAATGTGGAAATAGGATTTTTTTGTATACCTTGAGGTAACTTTTGTAGCACAGAGGGCATCAATCAGAATATTTTTGTTATAATAGGACATGAATATAACCTTTTTAAAGAAAACCAGAAAAATGTTCAAATGAAATTGCAAAATGGTGTCTTTTTGAACAACATTGAGAGAAGAAGTGTTTCAAACCACTATTAACTACTAAACATCAGTTCTGTTTGACAGTAGGCAACAATAATTAAACTTAAATTTTTGTACCACCTGAGGAAAGAGCGGTGGTTTTTACATGGAAATTATCAGAACACGAGTTTGGAGCTCCTACCAGACATTTAGAACACAGAATATATCATTACCTAGTACATTAGGAGTAGAGAATAATCCTCCTTACACTCAGCCTCACTTCATACAGTTTTGTTTTGAAGCAAATTTCTCTGTACTGTACTTTGAAGGACGTCACAGTGAACCTCTGCTTCACTACTAATATCAAATGTAGCAAATGATTGTGAAATTTCAAACTTAAAAGTTATTAATCCTGTATGTGTCAGTTTTATACTAAAATAGTGGCAAGTAGCTGCTAATAACTTCTGGCATTTGATTGAAGCAAAACTTGGAACCCTTCAAAATCTTTTAAAATAGGTAAGTATATAGTAAAAGCAGCAAATAATCTCATTAAAATGAAAACTGATGTACAGCTCTGACAGCATAAATCTTCAAGTTAAAACTGCATAAGAGAAAGATGGGGTAGAGTCACATTTTTATTTCAGGAATCCCCCAGCAATTTTTCAACACCTACAATGAAAGGATAAGGCCCATTTTATTTATTCCACCCTCTTTAGCAGTCTGTGGATACCACTGAAGGCCTCTAATTATTTGTGCAACTGGAAGTTATTCCATCCTGCTAGTTAGCCTGGAAAATGCCTCCAAAGTGTGTCATATCATTCTGCAGGGCACAGTGCTAAATCAGCCCTCGAAGTCAAGCCCTCAGCCAAACAGATCTACAATTTCATGGATGTTAAGGCCAGGAAGGACTATTCAACCACATTGTCCCAGCTCCTGCATTGCATGAGACATTACATTTCTCCCTCGATCCCTCTTCAAGCCCAATGGCGCTTTAGGACGTGCCAGAAAGTGTTTGTCCCACAGTGGAATGCCTATGTTAGCACTGATGCTGTAACATGATGGAGAGCTGACAGCCTGTGACCAGAGTCCCAGCATATCTGATTTGGAGAAGAGAAGAACATGCCTCCTAAAGTTCAAACCTTATGACCACGTGGGTGAGAAATGTCAGATCTTCACAAAAATCCAGAGCGTGCTCTGCACCTCCAAGCTTTTACTGTCCCACAGAGCATCTCTGCCTGCTGAGAACTTCTGTAGCTTCTGAGAAGGGCTAGAAAACACAGAAGAAATCCAACCCAAATATATTTGGCCAACAACACATGAGTTGCACTAAATTGAGGCTTAGACACCTGAATCCACATGCACAGGGCACTCATAGACACCAAGCACAGAGCCAAGAGGGGAAAACGTAACTACATAAATAGTAAAATTGCAGATATCTCTACAAGTACTTTTATGGACTCATCTAAGAATTCATTGTGATTTAAACCAGATGAAATCTGCAAAGTTCAACCGCTCTAAAGAGCACAATTCTTCAAGGATTATATAACAATTATTTGCTGACATTTAATGCTGCCCTTTAAAAAAAGTGGAGCTAGGGGAGGGGAAGAAAAGAGAAAGGGAAAGGGAAAGGGAAAGGGAAAGGGAAAGGGAAAGGGAAAGGGAAAGGGAAAGGGAAAGGGAAAGGGAAAGGAGAAAGGGAAAGGAGAAAGGGAAAGGAGAAAATGAAAGGAGAAAGGAAGGAGAAAGGAAGGAAAGTCAAAGTCAACAAGGAGTGCAACATGCAGCTCTGCTTCATGAAGTTGAATGGCAATCCATCCACTGCTTTTCTTAATCAGAATAAACTTGTTTTTTTCCTTCAGACTGTTCTCGCATTTCTCTCATGCTTCACACAGTATTACAGTGACCATTACTGCAACCATCACTTTTGCTAGAGGAAAGAGCAATACAGGAATTTACCACCGGGAATATAATAGACCAAAAAACTTTGAAAAAACCAAAACAACTGAAACAAAATGAAACAAACAAGAAGACCCCAACACCCTTTCAATTGCTAAGCTTTTTTCATTGTTTCCTGCCTTAGGTGCTGTTCAAATCCCTCTGAACATTCTGCCCTCTCCGTTCACCTTCTTTCAATTGACAAGGCAATTTAGCACAATTTGACTATACAGGATCTTCTTGCTTCTGTTTATTCACTCTCCTTATTTCCTGGGGCTCCTGGACAGAAACCAGACATGCCTAAGTACTGTTTTCTCTTAATGCTGTTCCTTCTCTCAGTGTTTGCCAATCTCCTCAGCACAGCAAACATGTAGTGTTATGACTACTGAGCACTTTATTATTTGCTATATTATAGCAAAGAATAGTGCCATGAAACATTCTTGCCCTCACGTTTGTTTTCACTGCTCCTGTGCCTGTGTTCCTCCCTCATTCTTCTTTCTGAATTGCAGCTGGACAAAGGAAGAAAGATAACAGCTTTGTATTTCTAAGAGAAATTAATGTACTCAGGAAGCTCCTAGGATCTAAATAATAAATTGGCTGGGAAAGGACAAGCAGATAGTAGCATGAACCTGCATTTCTTATGTGTCTGTAGCTTGCGGCAAGCGGAGGCAGCCCTTATTGTGCCAGGATGCTTATTTGCTGTAAAAGGAGCAGTGAGCAAACCTCCTTTCTCCATTGCCATTTCTCTGAACAGCGTTAGAAGTGCCTTGTGGTTCATGACAAGAAAAGAAAGCATTTTCAGAAACATCAGCTCTGCCTACCCTGCAGCCTAGAGCTGAGTTCTGTCCAAGCCTGATGGGTCACCACCATCAGTCCTGGGTGGTACCACACTGGTGCCCCTGCCATGCACCAGGGCTGGGGCACAGCAGCAGGTGCCACCCGGGCTGGGGCACAGCAGCAGGTGCCACCCGGGCTGGGGCACAGCAGCAGGTGCCACCCGGGCAACCTCAGCACCAGGAACACCCCAGCACCTCCCTCCATCCAAACACAGCTGAGCAGTGCCCCAGCTCTCCCCCTAGACAGAAGAGCTTCGTTCTCCTGAGTGCTCACACACAGAGCACACACACATTCCCTCTCCTGCCCATTTCTGGATATGATTCCTTATATCCCCATCTTGTGGGCTTGAACTGTTCTAACAGCATTTTAGTGTCAAGGAGAGAGGGTAGCAAATGAAAGAACAAGCTCTGCCTTTTGAGAAGAAAGAAGATATCCCACCCATCTCTGAGGGGATGTAAAGGACAATCTATTGTCAGCTTTTGGAGGACAGGTCCTTTTTGGATAGATGGAATTCCTGACTTTACAAAGTTCTGGAAAGGAAAAATAACTATTTCTTAAAATATTTTTAAAACACTTCAGTAATAAAAAAAGTTCATGTTGTATTCCAGAAGTTTTCTTGCACTTTTAAATTAGTTTTAAATAAAACTGCTTTATACTGTAGTTGATCAACAGTATTTCTGAGGTTAAAAAAAATTCCCTTTGCTGACAATGTACAAAAAAATCCTAAATGCTTGTTCTCAAAATAAAACTGGTACAAGCTAAGTATGTGACAACTAGACTATAAAAAACCCACCACACACTCTCACCCTGTCATTCCCAACCAAGAGTAGCCAATTTGTGACAATTAGCACATTGTGCGCAGTACAATTCATCTGGCCCTTCACGGGGCTGCCAGACAAATTCTGGGTGGCTGTTTGCACTAGTGCTTATCAGCAGTGCTGACAAGGGATGCTGAGCATCAGCAAACACCTTCTAAAACACGCAGGAGTTTGGCTGCTGTTTCTACCTGTCAGCCACTTCTCAGTGAGCCCTTCCTCAGGAAGATCACTTAATCACAGCTCTCCACCAGCTAATATTAAGGAGAAGACAGGATGGCTTCTGGCAAATTAAAGTGAGCTGAATTTATCACCCCTTCCCTCATGGCCACACTGTTTCCCAGACCAGTGTGGGATAGTTTTAATCCTTTGCTGTAAGATAAACACAGGTTTTATTTCTCCCTTTGCAATTGCCTTTTCCATGAAAGGCTGGGACTTAGCAAAGAATGACCCTGCAGAATTTCAGCTTGCTAATGCAGGATCTTATTCCTCAATCCATAATTTAACTTACACTGAATACTTACTACAAAGGTATCCCTACACAGCATACTAAAAGTATAAAATTTCTAAGCAGCACCACATTCTGAAAAATATTCACCATTTTATTTACTTAGTAGCTAAAAATTGCTCTTGGATACATCAGAGATGCCTTAACGCAGAAATATCTTAAATGTAAATATAAATAAATCATAATCAGATCTCAAGAAAATATCATATATAGATAAGATATAAGATCTATAATACAACATCTTATGGAGAAATTAAATGAGAGATGAAGTCCTTCAGGGGCTGTGATACACAGACATTATGCATTTACAGATTTTCTAAAGGTCCCAATTTTCTCCTTTCAAGAAAAGAAGAAAACCCACACATCTAAATGCGACCTAGAACTCATTTTCCTTCAAAAACTTCACAGAAATTTATGACAGCAAAAATGCCTATGAATTTCTACTTCTTCCTTTACTACTCCTGTCTCAAGACTAAAAGCCTGATCTTCCTTCCAAACCTCATTTTTCCACTAATATTTTCAAGAAATTACTGCATCAATGGCCTGAAAAATGCAGTCTTGGGAAGTGTGAATGACAATAGCCAGGGAGCTGGGTTCAAACTCCGATAAATCAGTCTGAGAAAGAAGATTCTGGGACATGCACAGAATTGCAAAATCCATTTTCTTCTTGAATCCATTAGCAGATTTGAATAAAATAGTTCTGACAAACACAGCATGTTCTGACTCACCCCCCTAAAATTCAACATTTAAATGCGACCTGAAGGCACTCATGGAGCTGTATGGAAAATTAACATTTTACAGCAAGGTTTGCACTTGAGTGGCAAAAAAATAGAGGTAAAGTTTCAAATCAGAGCATCCACATGCTCTGGATTCCATAGCACTACCACAGCATACCAGAGATGTGCTGGAAAGAGCAGGGTGCACATCTGGAAAGTGGGGCTGTGCCAGCTCTACCCCTCCTCTCTGGGGCTCTGCATCCCACAGCAGCCCTCACACCCTGCAGTCCCCTCCCACTGCCAACAGCACTTTAATGTGATTTGTTAGCAGGGAAGTCAAAGGAGAGGGAGGAAGCTGTTCTATCCTGGCAGAAATCAAGCTTTTCTGATTATCTTGTCCTCAAAAATCCAACACATCTGAGGCTAGTGCTGCAGCAGTGATGACTAACCTGGACAGCTGCAACATTTCTGCTTACTCAAACATAACCAAGAAATTGCCAAGAGAAAGACCACAACAGATAAACATACACAAGCATCCCAAAGAGAGGCAAGATGAATTTTAAATAGCGCTAAATACTTAAATGCAAAAATGAAACAACACAGACAATAAGGAAAACCAGGTATATGTTAACATATTCATGCCACACTGTACCTCAACACCATATCCAGAGCTCTTCAATTCTTATTGATTTAATTTGGTAGCTGTGTCACACAGGAAGCAGTGCACACAAGCTCAGGAAACCTTCAAGTTGGCATTTCACCAAAATTGTAAGAAATCTTCAAGTTTAAACTTTCCCTTTGGCACAAAACAAGGTGTATCACTGTAGGACATGCTGCAGCAAGAACTGGTGTGGGTTTCAGCTGGAAAATGAAGCCCCTGGAATTCAGGTGTGTGCATCCAGTCCCAACACAGACAGAGGAGAGTGGACAGCCAGGCCCCCCTCCAGCCAGAGGAGGTGACTGTGCTCCAGATGGCTGCATTTCACTCCTGTACAAGACTGTAGCTAACAGGAGCTGGAGGAAAACGGGACACTTTCTTGTTCTTTTAGCTGTAAAACTCAAGAGCTGTGCAGAACATCATAGAATGGCTTGGATTGGGAGATCCCAAATCACTTAAAGATCATTTAAAGATCATTTAGTTCCAAAACCTTTCCATGGGCAGCGACATCTTTCACTAGAGCAGGTTGCTGGTGCATGGATACAATTCCTTCCCACCATTAGGGGATCCTAAAGTTTGAAGATGACTTGTTTTCTTGTCATTCAAAGTACTATTAAATTATGGATAACTGGCACTATTAATTAATTGGGTTGTTAATTTAAGAATCTTGCTAGGGTGCACCCATAAGACCAAATGCTTGTACAAAAACATAGCAGTGTAAGTAGGGAGTTTTATTTTGAAGGAGGTTCTTGCAAGGCTAATCCATGATTTCCACTTAGAATTAAATCCTTTCTATGCAAAAACTCTTGTTATTAACATGCACAAAGTGCACTTAAGTTGTTTATAAAATACCTTTCAGGAAAAAAGCATACGAGCTGTGCTGGAAGGGAAGATACAGATTTTGCCCTCTGAAGATCACTATTGTGCAAGGCAGAATTAGCAAAGGTATTCATGGCTGGAGCATTCCACCAAGATGAATAGTTCCCAGTGCAGTTTTTCCCCTGTTCTCACAATGCACATTTCTCACCCTGTCTGCCAGAATTCAGATCTGTTTTAGTTACAAGACCATCTGCTTTTTGAAAGGCTTTTTTTTTTTTTTTGATGACAGATGGATGAGGTTCAAATTCTTGTTGTAAACCAGCAATGAAATTTTACAATTCATTGTCTGTGCTGCTTACTGTCTTGCATTAATTACTTGAAAGGAAGAACTCTCATGGGGAGAGATAGTTTTTCCAAATGCATACAATTTTTAAACCAAAATAAGCATATAAAATAAATTTCTGATGCTTTAACTACAAATAGCCTAGCTTCAGGTTTGTAACCTAGTTCTGTAATCCTGTATTGGCTCAGGTTTCTCTTTTATGTCCCAGAATAAAGGGATGTGGAAGCAGAGGGAGTACTTTAAGGAGCTATCTACAGTGTTATAAGCATCATATTTTTCCCTCCAGACTCTCACAGTATCATCTGGCTCTTTCAAAGTCTTAGTTCTTCAAGTCTGATGTTTGCAGAAGAGACTCACTTTTAAAAGTTAAAAAAAAAAAAACAAAACAATAGACTTCTAGCTTTTAATATTAAAATAATAAAAACATTAAAACTTGGTAGATGGATATATGGGTTTTGCTTAAAATCTTTCACCCTTAAAAAAACCTCTCCATTTTTATTTCCCATTTAATACCATTTTGCAGTGACAAACTTGGAGCAGCAAACAAACCTCCAGGATACCACTACAATGTAGTAAAAGAGTCCTCACTAATACCATGCTGGCAAGTCTGGCAAGCCTTGATCTGCAAGCCATAAATCCAGTAGCCACCAGCTCCCTGGTACATCCCTTGGGAGAAGGGAAGTGTCGGGAAGTGCATCAATCACATGGGATTTGGGGGCCCTGCTGATGACTGCAGCTCTATCAGGTTTGTGCCCTGCTTCCAAATCAACGCCAGGATGTTGCGCGCAGACTCAGCCCTGCTTTACTCACTGCCCCATGTTCAGTGGCTGGGATTAACCAGCAGCTCCTGCCAGCCCCAAAAGGGGTGCATGCCTGGATTTGGGAGAGCCTCAGGCAGAGCCTACTCCGCTGTAACAGGAGCCACAACAGGGCATGGAGGGGAGCCAAAGAACAAACCATCAAGCAAAACCCTCTAGTTTACATCCCTAGGCTGTGCCACAAACCCAGTGCACCTGTGAAAATGCAGAGCTGTGTGTCAGGTTCACACTGATTTCTCTACAGTAACTGAGTGGTGCCTCCAGCCTCACAAACATGGGAAGGGTCATGGCCAGATCCCAAACCAGGCACAAATCCTACAGAAAAATCCAGCCCAGATCAACAACATTTGGAATCTCTGTCCTTTATTATCCCTTCACTATGGCTCCTTTGTAGCCTTCAGTCTTGGTTTCAATGAAGCAACTGTTTTGAGAAAAAGAGAAACTCTAAGAAGCAGGGGAAGCATGACAGCAGATATAGAAGTGAAAAAATATCTAACAAGTGTTTTGCTCCAGTTACTTCTTGCTTTCACAGAAAAATCAAAAGCAGATGCATTATTTACTGGTCCCATAGTACTGTTTACTGTGCCTTCATCTATTTTCTGCAGTTATTCCCATTTTTCCCCTCTCATTTACTAATAAAAGAAATAAAAGACACAAATAGTATAGACATGGAAAAGAAACAGACAGATGAGACATTTTTCATCATGTTAAAAATAATTTTCAAGACAAAGTCCCTACTAACCATGTTCCTCTCTGAGAGTAAATACCAAAATTACTCATCACAACACAGTCTAGATGCTTCCAAGCCTTCTAGAATTACCAGATTTGTGGGTTTTGGGGTTTTTCATTCTCTTTTAAAAACACACCCTAAACCCAAAAGAGTACATTTTATTTACACAAGTATTTTTCTGCACTGCCATGATGACTGCTCAACATTTGCATCCACTCTGGAGCTATGACCATATTCCATGCATTCTTTTTAAATCTTGATTATTTTAACAGAAAAAGAATATACCGGAAGGAATATCTGTATTGAAGACATTTGTCCTGAAGTCATATTGGATCCAAAGTACTATATATTGCAGGAGCAATTAATTTAAAATTAAGATTAAAGATTACGATTATTTTAAAATTAAGACAGCAGTAAAATGATACAGAGAAAAGCATTTGAATGTCACTGACAAACCTGACTGCTGTAACATTTTCCCCACATTATGTCTCATCATCAAAATTCCAGCACTGATTTTATTTTTTCCCCAAATGCTGGGATATGCTAAAGGGTAATTTTAAAACAACCCAGCATGAGATGTTACTGACTGATAGCTGCTGCATTTTACAATATTTGCTTGTTCATCACATTGCTCCACAAAATGTTCCTCTGAACCTGAGTGGCACTGACAGCCCTGAATTCTGCTCCTCCTGGTGAAATGTTTCATAAGACATTTTCAAGAAAAAAGTTGATAAATCATTTTTGCCTCTCTCAACACTCAAAGGCCAAATAATCTCTTGATACTCCAGCAACAGCTCAGTTCATGGCAGAAATTGGATGGGAGATTCCCAGTGCTCAGCCGAGTATAAGTGATGCTCCTGTCTCCTAGGCTGTGGCCAGCAATCAGAAAATTATCAGGAGCTTCATAGCATGTCCCTAGACCATCCTGAAAACTAAAAAGTTATAGGAATACTTCAGCCCCAGAGTTAGGTAGAAATCTAGCAGTAGAAAACTAACCAAACAGAAAAACCAGGAGGAAGCTTTGAGGGAGAGTTTAAGGCCTTTCCAACAATAAACACTGCAGAGAGGAGTGCTGTCAGTGGAGGCTGGGGTGTTTCCTCAAAATGGTGATAGATAAGAGAGGGACAAAACACCTTCAGGAGAAAATGCAGAAGTGAAGGGCTGGTTCCAGGTTCAAGCTCCTGACACAAAGTGTTACCAGATATCAGAGCTCATTCTGATTTGGGCAGGAAGCCCTGTACATCACAACAGACTCACACCAATGTCAGCTCTGCAGGAACAACAAACACCAGCTGGTCATTAGCTGGTGGAAGTTGAGCAAATAAAACTTCCTCACAGAAGCAATATCTCTCTATCCCGATACTCTCATGTCTTACAGTAATGGAAGGAACTTCAGCTTCAGACTAGCATCCAGTGTGTGTCCCTAATCACACTCCTCTCTGCTAAAAACACATTATTCTACAGTTCTCACTGCAAAACTATCTACCCTCTTCAAGTTCACGAGAGTCCAAAATCCACCCTCCCCTACTCAAGAGGAAAGTAAACATCCTTCTTGGAAGGAGTAATCAGATTCTCAGAGTCCAAGACACCTTTGCAGCTTATAAGGAAAAAAGATTAAGAAATCAAGCTGTTCCTCAAGATACCACCTCAGGGGAAGACTGGTGATGTTAAAAGACAGCATTTTTCTCCTCCTCAGAAGGTCCTGAAAAAGAGAGAAAGAGAGAAAGAGAAAGAAAGAGAAAGAAAGAAAGAACATAACACCTCCTCAACTCTCGATGGTGGGAATCAACACCCAGCTGGGTGAGGACTCTGCTTCTCAGGCTACAAGCTGGGGTCATCTTCTGTTTTCATCTTCATATGCAGATGTGTCTGCCTTGAAAATGGGGAAAGATTCATTGCCTAAGGAGAAGCATGGTGCCCTGGGACTCACCATGAGGGATCATCCATTTCCCATGTTAACACTGCCCAAGTCATGCCTGTGGCAAATGCTATGCCCAGCCTGTCAGGCCAGTGGTGGTAGGTAGTCTCCTTATCGGCATTTCAGTGGAAGACACAGCATTTCCACAGCCTGGGGAGGAAAGAGTGGAACTATCATCTCAAAATGCAGATAAATTTAAGTCTAATTTAAGACTCTAATTAAAATAGATGGCTTTACGATTACACCAAGAATGTACTAGGGCAATGCTGAGGACTACAGAACTGAGGTTACAGTGAGCGGTAAATTAATTTGCTCTAGCATGAAAAAATAAGGAAGAACACGGGGCTTCTTTATCACAGCTCTCTTCAGCATGTCAAAATCCAGGAGCTACTAAGAACCACATCTTGGAGAACACAAGAAAAAGAGTAAAAAGAGACTTGAAGTACTTCTTTTTACAGGCTATCTGCCTCTCTCAGGATGTTGCACTCTTCACAAGAGTATTTTGCAAAATTTGCTTTATATATATTTGCAAAGGTTGCAGAGATAGGGAAATGCTCTCAGCCAAGTCTCTTGATTTGCCAGGTATGAGAACGAATCCAGATTGATGCTCACACGTATATGTACTTTGTAAAATATTTTTTTAAAACAAGGCTGAGCTTAAAAGATCAGGAAATTGGGCATTTGTTCAGGATGCAGTTTCCCCCATACAATTCAAGCACCTCACAAGAGCATCCATGACACAAGCATCCCATCACAGGATGGACAAAAGTTACAGTTACTCCAGAAAAAAAGGAAGGAAATTAATGAAAAGGAGGAAAGGGCAGAAAAAGAAGTTCCATAAACTAGGATGTTTCCTTTGATTTCCAAAGGAAGGTGAAAGCAGAAGAGAAATGCACAAAAGAATAAGAAGAGAAAACAGGTCTGAGAGCAACACACTGGCAAAGGAAAAATCTGTAAAGAAAAGGAATTCTGACCCATTTAAATGACTGAAGGAAATTAAAAATCATTTATCAGGTACATCAGTTTTGCTCGTGCACACAGGCACAGGAAAGACATGGTGCAAATACCTTAGGCACACTATCAAGGAAAGTCAATTTCCAACTTGGGCACTTAAAATACAAATACCCAACATAAATATATATGCAGAGATAAGGACTCAGAAGGAAAACTTGAAGCATAAGATACCAGGAGCACGCATGCACACACACACACACACACACACTCCCCACTGCACTCAGAAAACAAAAAATTGAAAAACAGAAGTGAAAAGGAAAACAGTCTCTGAACATGCAAGTTTGGTAAGTGATGATTATGTAATGCAACTAGCCAAATATATGTAGTGAATATTCATAGCAGCAGGAAAATACCAATAAATAGCCATAAAAAATCACAAGATTCCCTCTAACCCCATCATTTTATAGGGTGTTCAAAAACAAGCCCAGGAGTGGTGGCAGGGAGGGAGAGGTATTGCAATGCCAGGTTGATGAGACTCAAGCTGCTCAACAGCTTTCAACTCCAGCTAACCCAGCTACTGCAGCTGCTCCCTTTCAGCTCCTAAAATGACTGTACTGTGCTGGAGGAAAACTCCAGCTCAGTGCTGAGAATCCACATCAGCTCAGCCGAGGCTGGGAAACTTCCATGAGCTGCAGCTCTGGTCCACCACATAGCCATTCCCATTTGGAAATTAGGTTGCCTAAAATTAACCAATTTCATTTGATATAACCATATTGGTCAAAATCAGTTATTTGCAAAAACGAGAATCACTGTTAATGCCAGTCATGGCTGGTTGTGAATCAACTGACCCCAAAAAAATCTACTACTGGAAACTGCTCACACCATTAAAAACAATCATAAGGCAAATTTCTACTGAACTACATCCACCCTATTCCAAATAAAGTTATTGAAGTGAAAAACCAAGAGTTTAAAAAAAAAAACTGAAAAAATATTTCCTAAAGCAGGTACAAAAGGTTGTAGTGTCACTAACCAGACACAGAGGGAAAGATCGAGACACCACCTTCCCAGACCCCACTTCAAAGCTTTGCTATCTCCCAGCTTTGGCTGGAAGCAAAATCCCAAAAGGGAGGCAATTTTCAAGTACTAAACCTACTTTTAAAAAATGCTTCAGATTCAAAGAAGGTGTCTTGCAGACTCAGAGTCTGTACCTCAGATCTACAAATTGAGTTCAGTTTGCAGTAAGGTGAATTCAAACTCAGCCTCTCTCAAGACAGCCAGTAATGAATGCAAAGCATGGTGAACAGAGACAGCTTCAAACATTTGAGCTAATAGCATCACAAAATCTGATGATGAGAGGAGCAGTTTGCTGACATCATCTACCCAAGAGGCAAATAAGAGTACAGACACAGATTGCAGCCTCAGACCTCAACACATTTATTGCCTGAGCAGGACCTGGTCATCAGTTCAAGTGATCATTGCCAATGTACTGATACAGCTCTGCTGACAATGATTTCACATGCAGCTTCACATCAGCGTGGATGACACAATTCACATTTCTTGTCAGCAACAGCAATCACCCACCACTGCTGCAAATCCTCTCAGAGATGCTGCCCTGGTGCACCAGCCCTGAGACACCAGAACAGCAGCCCACAGACAGTGCTTTAAGATCACAAAGTGATCCAGTTTATCAAAACAACTTATTAGCCCTGACCAAGCAGACAGATCTCTCACCTATTTAATTTCCACCCCAGGGGAAGGCAATACAGCAGGCTCAGCCTTCCTCTGAATTTGTGGGCCTGTAGATGGAAAAGCCTCTTTCACAATCATCTCTTCCCAAGCAAGTTGATGGGACAAGACAAGAAATAATCAGTTAACAACATAGCTTTGAAGGATCATTTCCTGGGAATCAGACTATTTTTCAAAATCAGCAGCATCTCTACCCATTAATTCAGAAACTAGCAATGAATGTCCATCACTGGATAAGTGAGCTGGCACTTGCTAAAACAACTGCAGTAGTAGATCAAAAATGTTAGTGTTTGACCTTGGAGAATTCAGAGAATCAAAATGTCTTCTTGCCAAAGCCTAAATGAAATCCAAAAGGCAACAGTCCATCAGTAATCTAGAAGTTTCTAAACCAAAGGTCTGAGGAACTGTCTCAGCATCAGACTGCATTAACTACATAAAATAGGATAATTTCTTCTCAGCTGTGCTTGGCATATTCAGGATTCAGACTGCCCAAGATAGCTGTTTGCTGTAGAAAAACAGAGAGAGAATATTTCTTCCTTTTGGGTACCTCTCTTCTTTCTGTCCATATGGATAGTCAAAGCAAATGATCAGATGTCAATGAGTACTTTGATTGTCCTTCCTCTTGGATACCTGGATTAATTCCTAGAGATCCCCCTTAGACCCATGGGACTTGTTGCCAGGGTTATTAGAAGAATCGAGGTCAAGGAGTCCATAGTTCTGTCTAATAGCTGGTAGTCATCTATAAAACCACAAACATGAAAGTGTAAATATCTAGATTTTTCCCAAATAGAAGAAGTGTAAGCAGGGCTTTCTGTGTCTCAGCAAAACGCACTAGCATACTGATACAATCATAAAGAAAGGCCCAAGTCTAATTCAGGCCCTGAAAACAGCCAAATGCCTGACTTAGAGGGTCAAACAGGAGGTCCCAGCTACCCACCACACCTTAGTTTTGCAAGAAGGAAATTATACAACTGGAGTACCACATAGAGAGTAAATATTCTGTAACAGGTAGCCACATCTAACAAGTTTTAACAGTACAAGGAAGATGTGATGGCGCTATAGCACATGAAGAAAATCAACAATGTCCATGGCAGAAAATTAAAAAAAATAAAAAATAAAAATCCAAGAATTAATTTTTTTAAGCAGAGAGCAAGAGGGCATTTCAAATGCAAATGCATCTCCTCTAACCCACCTTCCTCACCCCAAAGTTTATATTCTGTGTATGTGTATATATACATAATAGACAGTGAAGGCATTATTCACAACTTAGCGAGCATCTCCAACTCCTCCTAGTTCTGCCTTTATAACCTCCCTAACCATCTAACACACAATCACCTCTCCAGAGGAAACTGTCCCAAAGCATGTCAGAAATCAGAAACACACGCATCCACCCCTCCCAACAAACCATCCTCCAAGGAACATGAAGCCAGGAGAGTGTGATAAGGAGAGCACAAGAAGGGGCTGATGAGACCAGCCCATGTCACCAGGTATGTGAGGATGGATGATGCAGGTGGGCAGCCCTTTGCACACCGAGGATGAGGCTCCACTCACCCAGCTCTCTACAGGGGAGCGCCACGCTCCAGCGGGGCGGCCGGGCAGCTCTGCCATGAGGCATTCCGGGGCATCACAGCACAGGAACGTCAGGAAACCTAAAACAGGAAAGACAAGAGTGAGTGTGCTGAAACCTCTCTGGAAACCAGTACTGGTTTCTGGCCTCCCACAGACAGCCACAGCTGAAAATGCTGCAAATAACACTTCATCTGGATGACTAACCAAAACATTGTTTGTTAAAATGCAATTAAAGCTGGAAGCATGAGCAATTTAACAACTATTCACTTCAGAAAAATATTGCAATGAACTCAAAACCAAATACGTTTAACCCAGTAGAAATGCCCTGCAGCAGCTGGATGACAGCAAGGAAAGACAGTCAGGTCTTTGAGTCCTATTCCCCACACACACACCCACTTCCTTGCAATTGTGTCTGATTGGAAATGTGATTTTTCCCAAGATTAGAATGCCAGGTGGGAATTGCAGGAGGAACTATCAGTATGTCCACATAATTAATGCATTCCAGAGATGGGGAAGCTGTGATGACTGCAATTGACTTTGGTACAGATTGACCTGCAGAAGAGTATAAAATGCTGGAGTCTGGGCTTACTGGTCTCCTAAAGCTGCAGGCAGCTTCCAGGTGTATCTCCCCCTCACCCCTTCCCCAGGCAGAGATGCATGCAGGGTACATCCAGTCTGAAGACAGGGAGCACACACTTTTGGACAGATGAGTACCAGCACTAAGACCTAGCCATGTGCAGAAATAAAATCCAAAAGTAGCCACAGAGGTGCTTTGTAGCCTTGTAATTGTGCGTTCTGCAGGCCAAAGACTGCAAACCTGTACATTTTTAATTGAACCTGCTTAAAGTATAACCCTTCAAGATCTGATTATATTACACACTGCATTGGCAATATTCAGATACGGTATTAGCAATAGATCTAACCACAATCATCCACACAATCGGTGTCGCATTTCTCGCACCTGTCTTCTCTCTACTACTCTGCCACAAATTAGCAAACAAATGATCCAACTTTTTAAAGCATCAGCTACCCCTTCATCACAAGGCACAGCTGACATATGCTCATTCTGAGTTCTCAGCATTTCTAAAATTTTATTTCAACTTTATTTCACCAATACCCATTTCCAGGCTTCATCCATTTGTTAGTTCGAGTCATTTTAAATTAAACATTATATCTAGAAGGAAGAAAATAAAAAATATCATTATTTCTATCACTCAAGAACAGTACAAGTTTAAAGATTATCAATGCCATTAATGTGATTTAGGTTCAGGGTGACAATATCTTGAAATAATGACCGTCAATAAAAGTACACCAAACAATTAATGTGGATCTACTGAAAGGCTGAGATGTAATTATGCAATATGCCCTTTAACTTGTGTCTAACTGGTTTAATGGATATTTCTCAAACTTGAAGACAGCATTTCATATTCATAAAGCCTTGTAGGCTGAGAAACACAGCCTATTATCTCAAAATTTCATAACAAAAGTAGTTTTAAGAACACTGCTTGACAGTAGGGAATCGTTGGTCACACCTGCAAAAGGCTGGCTGTATTAGTGAGCTTCCAACTACCCTAAGAGAAAGCAAAAAGCAGAATCCCAGTGCTCCTGGCTCTCCTTGCCTCAGTTTCCCATCAAAGGAGCATGGCACTGGCAAAATGCTCCAGTATTGCCTCCACATCATTTTTTGGAACAAGCCTGACAATCTGTTAGCAAGAACCACAGATTGACATCTAGGATTGAAGTGAGCCAGGAGAAGGAAAAGGAGCCAGAGAGAGTAGCTGAGTTTATGTCTTCAGAATTGAGAATAGCAGCACTGCTTATTGAAACCGGAATACAGTCTACACAATCACAACTGGCAAGATCAAAATCTTTCATACAGGCTATACTTGATTAAATTAGGTTAATTTTCTGTATAAAATTGAAAAATAATTGCTGGTTAAAAAAAATAACATAAAATATCCTTTATCTAAAGAGTGCTGTAGTTGGAGGAGAACATAGTTCATTCTTCTTACAAAACAGAAGAGACTAAATTGCTTGAACACAAAAGATAACTTAAATTCATCTACCAAGTTGTACCCAGCAACTCTGTAATAATTGCATACAGAACACAAACATGCTTTGTTGGGAACTCACAATATCTAATCAGCTATAATTCTAAATTTTATTTTCCATTTGTGAATTACCAAGGGAGAAAACTACAGAAAAGGGATGCAAAATATTATTCTAGCTGGAGATATTTTGCTAACACATAAGCTTCTACCCACCCCTTCCCTAATGCCTGCAAGGCTCTTCTGCTTCTGAACCTAATTCAATTGTTAGTTTCTCTTTGAAGGTATTTCAACTATAATGCAAGCAATGCTCTAATGAATTCTCAGTGCTGTGCTATCTTTCCCAAACAGTTCTTTTGCATCATCTACAAATTTGGATGCTGAGATGTACTTGCTAAATTCAAGTGCACCTACATTTCTAAGGAATGTCAATGTTATCAAGTGAGATGTTTCAAAGTTTCTAAACTTAAAAATAATAAAAAATTAAACACACCAAAAAAACCGCCCCAAACATACACCTTCTGTGGGTTGATTGCTTACTCACATTAACCTGTTTTGGCACTTAACCCTTCTCACCCTTCTCCAGCTGCCCAATTGCTAGTCTTGCACAGCTCTCTGGAGCCAGGGAAGGGGGTTTGCAGGGTCCTACGAGTGGCACAGCCCAGGCAGCACCACAGTCATGAACTTCACCCCTCTCCCTTACAAGATTCATCCTCTGAGTAAGCAGATTTGGTAGCTTGCACTTCTCCCCAAACTTGCCTCTGCCAGCAATCATTTTTCAGATTCACGAGCGGACGCTGCCATGATGAGCTCCCGAAACACCAAGAGCTGCCCCAAAGGCTCGTACCGGATACCTCAGCAGAAAGCAGATGGCAGCTGCCTCATGCTTGGAGCATCCAGAGACCACAGCTCCAACTGCTAAGGGACACTTCTGACATCGTCCTAGGTCATGTTTTCCCTATGATGGCATCTGAACACATTTTGCCACCAGTTAAGGTCCCACTGTGACAAGAACTCCTCTAGAAGGGCAGAGGCGGTGGCAGCATAACTTACGCCTTTGTGTCCCGCTGCAGCACTGACAGGCAGGCTTTTCACTGAAGGAAAAGTTGTCAGCTGCATCTGTACACTGAACTATCCAAAACTTACTTAAACAAGTTAAAAGGAGAATATTATAAGAGGAGAACAAAAGGCTACTGGTCTGCCTTATGAAACAGATTTTTGTTTTAATAAGCTATTATGCTTCTTTGAGGCCAGCAGTCAAAGGAGCAAATACCTCACTTGTACCAGCCCAACTGCAAGAGCCATGCCAAGTTCACTAAAAATGCAAATGCAAACAAAAATCCAGATATTCCCTCTATTCCACAGAATTCTGACAAGTAATTTATCAATGAATGAAAGATTTAAGCCAAATCAGCAACTTTTTTGACGCAGATAGTCATCCTGTGTTCTTTAAAGGAAAGCAAACATTTCCAGGTGGTAAAAGAGCAATGACAAAAATGTCTCCTTTTGTGTAACCAGCAGCTGATAATTTTATACAATAAATAATGCTATTTTCTAGTAATAAGTACAACATCAGCAACACAGTAAAGTTAACATATTAACACTGACAGAAATTATCTCTGTTCTCTATTAATCTGCATTCTTTACAGATGGTTATTTATAAAAATTAAACATGAAACTGAAAGGTTATCTATGGCTATATTACCAAACATCTGCTTGTGATTCTGATTTCATGTTTGCATGCTATTCTTGGAAAAGTAACCCTTTTTAAGATGTACCAGATGTGACCAAGTGTTCTTAATTGTAAAATATTTGTTTCAGAGAGATAAAAGTTCAGGGCCAGGAAAGAAATCACATATTCTGAAAAGAGCAACTGCCTTATACTGCTGCTGCTGAATTCTCCAGAGGAAAAGTGTTTCTGAAGAGGGAAAAATGCAATTTATTTAGTGTGCCACTACAGATAATTACTCTTATTTTTAAGTATGAAACATTCAAATGTATAAACATGGACTCGGTTTCAACTTTCAATACATGACAAGAACTGCATCAACTATTCTGGCATGGGACTGACACAGTAACTTTCAGTCTCCAGCGGCAGCAGCTTAAGCAGCCTTCCACAAACTGATTTTAGAGATCCTGACTTGCTCCCCAAATGGCCCCATCAAGGCTTCTCCTGCTCACAAGGAAGAAGCAGTCAACTGTGGGATGGGAAGGTGGTGCAGGCAGCAGATAAGGCAAGCAACATGAGGCAGTTAATGTAACCAAACCAAGGAGAGAAGGGTTGTTTAATTCTTTCTTACTGTCTCACTGTAACCTATTAACTGTTTAACCTATTTCCTAAAAGTAATAATTTTAAGAAAGGGTTCTGGATCATTGAATTATTTGTTCATTTGATAGCTATACCCTTTGAATCAATAACACTGTTAATCTATAGGAAATAGATATAAAAAGAAAAGAAAGGAACAACATAAATTAGAATAGCTGAAGATTAATTTAACGGCAAATAAAGAGATTAACAATTAAAATTAAATTACAAATGTTAAA
Source organism: Sialia sialis (assembly GCA_009812075.1). Lineage (NCBI taxonomy): Eukaryota > Metazoa > Chordata > Aves > Passeriformes > Turdidae > Sialia > Sialia sialis. The sequence goes on from VRYO01002734.1 coordinate 17,702,325, forward strand.
ACTTCTTGATACATCTCAGAAAACTGAGCTACCCCAGTCTTTCAAGGCTCACACTTTGCTTTTCACTCTCTTGCCCTAGTTCACATCATCTTAAGTTTCAGATAAAGTCTCCAAGAAGGGAACACACCATCATTCATAGAAAACTCTGGAAGGTGCAAGAGTTTGACCATGGTGGCCAGGCAGAGAGGCTGGTGGGTCCTGCCCCAGAGGTGCAGGGCCAGGGTGCTCACCAAGCCTCTTCATCTCAGCCATGCTCTTCCTGGCGCCAGAACATTTGGGTCTGTTCCCCAAATAATATTTGGGACCTGGAGAAGATTCCTCTCCACCACCACACTAGGGTAAGAAACCCCAAAAATTTTTAAAAGTGTGTTTTGCCCTCTTTGCTTCCTCTTCCATGAAGCACAGGAATTCAAACGGCACAAATGACACAAAAATCTGTCACCCCACATACAAGAAGCAGGTCAGAGAGCTGCCCTGTGAGAAAGGGGCTCTGTTAAAGGGAAAGTTATGCTTCAGTGAGCTATATAAAACGTAGCTAATTGACCTGCATAGCTCAGTGTAAACTGGGAAGAGCCTGCTTCCACTTCCCAGCCATGGAGCAAGCAGAGATGTTGCCTGCAGACACAGAGCAGAACACAGAGCACACCTGAAGCCACCCATGCAGGAAAGCAATGGCTCAAGGACTCTTCCTGGGACAAACAGGCAGCATGATGGCAAAATGCAAAAAAAGGACACAGTAGCAATGGAGCAAGGGCAGAGCAATATAAACACCAGCAATCATTCATGTAATGCAAAAGCACAAGCAGATCTGAAATCCTTCCAAGCCTCTTCAGCAATGATGTGTGCTTTTGTAAGCAGAAGTAGCTCTTAACATACTTTCTGCTTGAAATGAATTCTTCCTAATGGAATTCATTTCAATTTAGAGCTGAACAAGCTTCCATTTTGGATAAATGAAAGCATCCAAACGGTGTTTCTCACATACCTCTGCACCTTTGACATCGTTTCAGATGCACCCCAGACAGATGAGCAAGTCACATACACACTCAAGTGGTACATTAGCTACAGTGAATGGGAACATCTGCATTTAGCTATGGTACCTTGAAATCAGTAATGTAGCCGAGAAAAGAACTATTTTCAGCAATCAGATAAATCATTAATTCATATGGTTTCAGTCTCTGTTATTCCTTACAATTCTCCAGAATAAAATCATTTAGGTTGGAAAAGACCTTAGTAGTCATTGAGTCAACCATAAACCTAACTCTGCCAAGTCACACTTAACCATAGAAAGCTAACCATAACTGCATGGTGAAAGCCAAAGAGCAAGAAAAGTCTACCCTTGGTGAAAGTGAGTAAAAGGGCACCATACACTATATAAGAGTCTTGATGGACACATCTTAAAACTTTGTAGAAAGTTGAGTATCCCTGGAAAATGCAGTCACAGGAAGAATGCCCAGACTCCTCAGCCAGGCAGAGCACAATTGAATTTGTCTTACCCTGTGTTCAATCTGCTCGGAAAGACTTACTAAAACAATGTTTTTATTTAATGTCTTCAAGAATACATCTCAAAATAATGTGTTTAATGGACAAATACAAAAAGACCGCTTCCCTCTGTTCCTATTGACATTAACTTATTCCAAGTAAGTTTCTCTCAAATGAAAGTATGTCAGCAAGACACTGGTGTCTTTCCTAATATTCATCACGTATTTTCATTTGAGTAGCAGCACTCAACACTTTGTGGAAACAAAGCATAGAGTGCTACATCTTCCCTCTGTCTGCCACACTGAATTCAGGGTACCTCTAGGTGGTGAAGCACCTGTTAATATCAGCAGCAGAGCTGCATTGATGTTACAGCAGCAGAGCCAGTTTTTCAAAGAAGCTGCAACAGAAATGCTCACACAGCCAAACAGAAAATCTTCCTTCCCATTTCCTCTGGCTTCAGACTAAAGAAGCAAACTCCAGATCAAGACAATTCATGAGCACATAGGGAAAGGCAGATGTTTCTACCTGCACTAGAAAACATCACGGTTAAAAAGTTCATGTTGGCACAGCTCCACTGAAGAATCAGCAGAGGATCTGAGCAGTCTGCTGATGATGCAGCACTCGACAATGTAAAATCCAAATCCTACCTGAAAATGCAGCTACTCCAACATTGAAATGCATGCTATAATATGTTAGTGAAGACAGAATTTGCTGAAAGACAGACACTTCTATTTTAAAGAAGGATGATCAGTAATATATTATTAACCACCAAAGTCATTAAAATTTTACCACAGTTGTAATATCATTATTTCTTGTACTCAAAAATAAAAATGAGAAGTCAAAGTTTTCTTACATTTTTAAAAACACAACTCTTAGTACCAAAAATGCTACTATTAAAGAGCAATTCTTAGCTGAACAGAAACCAGTTTATGCAGTATTCCAGTAACCTTCAGGAAAGCTGTTCATATTCACAATTCTGCACAGCAGGGTAGGGTTGAGAAATTAATCCTTTTAAAGTTGAATTTCAACAACAGACAAAGGCATGTGTTAGTTGAACTCTATTTATGGCAATCATCCAAATATCAAACAAAGTTTTCCTGGCTGTGCTTCAGTCATCCCCATTCACAGCTAAAGACTACTTCTATAAAAATAGACAGGCAGTATAAAACTTTGCATCCAGATCTACACAACTCAGAAAGAGCAAACATTACTTAGTAATTGTCACTTCAAGAAACATTCCAAGAATGACTTACTGAAAAGTCCATCCTGTACAGTTGTAAACTCCGGACAAAAACCCAAGAACTCAGAACAGACTACTAAAATACCACAGTGGAAAAGGCAGAGCAACTAAGGAATGACAGAACTGCACATATGTGAATATAATAGGGTACCCCTGCTAAACAGTTAAGCACATCAGCAGTGTATTTTAAAGGCTGTAGCACGTATAAGGAATAGAATTTAAGGATGCATACTTCTGTCATAAACAACACAAAATAGGAAGAGGTGGTGGTGTGGAAATCAATCTGTGCACAACATCTTAAGAATTACAAGTTTAAAAAAATCCCTAATGTTGCCACGTTTCAATCTTGCAGCATGCAGGGAAATGAACTAAAGTTATGTGCGCAAAGAGTCCAAATATACTGTGTGTGAAAATTCAATTAAGAAATTCAAACAGCTTCGTTTTGCCATACAGCACTGTTGAATACAGTTGTTATAACAATGGCATTTCTTTATTCCTGATTCTATACTCCATTGAATTCTAAGGATCTTTGGTTTTCTCCCCATCTTCACATTCTGTCACTACAAGGATGCTCAAAGAAGCCCAAACACAGTATACCAAAGAATATCAATAACAGCTATTTATCAACTATTTTAAGACATTGCTATGGCTTCAAAGTCAAAGTTCACCAGAAACAGAGAGGTGATGAGGTGCTCCATCCAGTCATGTTGGTTCCTTAAGTGCAAGTTCAAATTCAGATGCACTCAAGTCCACCTGACCCTCCATTTATTTTTGTCATCTCTTACACTTGTTGTAGATCAAGAATGTATGAATATAGGCACTTTTTCCTTTTGAGGTTGCACCACAACATTTGACACAGTGGTATTCAGACAGATTGTCCCTACCTGGCAGCCATCTCTCAGGTTCAGTATTTTATTATAAACCTGGATGTAGAGGCTATGCTTGTAAGAATTGGTGTAGTAGTTCCTAGCATGATGTTTACCATTTTGAGCCCACAAACTATCTTCACATTTCACCTTTGCTCACTTTAGTAAAGTACTGTTATTCAAAGGTATTTTCTTTAATCATCCCCAAAGGTAAGAAATATTTATGCTTCATGCAACCATTTTGGTTTCTACTTATAACTCAATACTACATTTGATAATAAACATAATTTTTGAAGAGAAACATGAAGTACTGTTTATTAAACAGTTAAAAGAAATCCTGAAAAAAAGCCTGACATCTGTAACATCACTGCTAATAAACTGAGTGATCAAGTACATGAAACAGATGTGTTGCATGAAAGCTAGAGCTCCAGGCTCTTGTATCACACCAGCTTCTCTCTCTAGTATCACAAGATCCCAGATTAGAAGATAAAACTGTATCAGTGTTTAAAAAAACCCACATAAAGCAATGAGAGACAGCCTGGATGCTTCACTCATTTCATACAGTCAGAAGGGAGCTCAAAGCATGACATATGAGCCCCAGACTTCCTGCTTGGCTTTCTGTCACACTCAGCACCACAACAACTACTTTGAACATACTCACAATGGAAACTGGAAGGGAAAAAATAAAAAGAGGAAAGTGAAAAATAAGATTATGAAAAAACACCCCTTTATAGTAAGAACCTGAATGATATAGCAGAAGCATATCTCATGGACAGCATTTGTTCAAAGTGAGCTTTCCTCAAGCACAAGGTGATACAATTCCATCTCAGTCTCTGCATCTACAGGCCCTTTGTTCTTCCTAAAAGCAGCACTGCTAAAGCACACCAAGCTTCTCTTACAGTGTAGATAAAGATGGTGCAACTAATGATGCACGTACTTGGCCACAGGCAAAGCTGTGTGATAAATACTGCACCTGAAAGGAATTCCTCAAGGAAATAAAGGTGCAGGTTGTTTGTAAAAATGTGTTATGAAACTATTAAGCAAGTTCTGCAAATATGTTCACACATGTGACAAGAAGGAACCTAAGCTGATGACAAAATATGAATGAAAGATTCTTTTATGTACTGCAGAGCTAAAACACCAACAGAACTGGAGGAAGACAGCAATAGAAGTCAGGGGTGTAACTGTTCTGGAACTGCCACTTCATGTAAAACCCAAGGCAGGCTAAGGCAGGCTGCAACATTTCAAACTTTACTATTTATTAGTCCTCTTTTCTCTGATAGCAGCAAACTATAGGAAAAGAAATAAAGAAGTTCAGAAGAGTACTTCTATTGTGACACTCTCCAGTTTCTGACAATTATCTATGGACTTGTCACTCTCACCTTCCTGCCGCACTTCACAAAACAACTTGCACGACCCTTTCAGTTAATGATCACGTTAGTAGGTCATGTTACCCTATGCACAAGAAAGGAAAATGTTAACAGAAGCTACTGAATTGTGCAGCTCCTGTTTTCCAATCATTCTGTAGTGCTACTATCAAAACTTCCTGATTCTTCCACTGGAAGAGCTCCAAGAGGCAGATGTGTGCAGTACATTCCTCACTCAGCATTGCTTGTCCAGCATGGCACCTCCTATGAGCTACAGAAATCAGGCAAGTATTATTACAGAAAGAAGCTCAGTGTTCATTCTGCTCCTGAGAACTGCTAGCATTAGTTCCAAAGTTCATAACTGAAAGCATCTATAAAGCATCAGTTCCATCAGTCACTGTCTTGCTAGAGTTATTCTTTGGACCATGGAAACAAAAAAGTTATTTTGGAGAATAAATCAATAAATAAGTAAATCACCAAACCCCAAATATTGCATCAAAAATTCTCAACAATCAACAAGAAAATTGCCATCATTTAATATTTAACCATGCAGGAAAATTGTGGTTTGATTATATGGCATCTTTAAGACAAAAAAAAAAAAGCTATTTAGGAGACTACAAACATTTTTCTTGTTGCTTCCACATGGCAGAAAGTCTCAGTTTTACAATTACTCAGCTGTGTAAAACAAAACTGGGAATGGTGAATAAAAAGTTATCTTCATTCTTGCTGCAATGAAAAATGCACTTTATTACACATATTTTTTTTAACACACACATATTTGTTTAAAATTCTTCAAAATCAATGCATCAGCTAAACTAATTATACATGTAATCAGTTCAGATTTAGGACCTGGCATTTGGTAAACTGTCATAGTCACAGTAATTCAGCTCTGCCTGGTTAAAATTAATACCTAACTTTGATATGTTTGAATGTTTCATGGGATAATCAACCACAGAATAACTACCCACAAGGTTTTAGGCTTTATGCCTCCGTGATTTTTTGTCCTACTAATTTGGTTGCGCATTAGGGTAGGTTTATTTCAAGAAGGACAGTATGTTTTATGTTTGTATCTTTCTAAAGTAAGGAAATGAAGGTGTGACTATAGAGTTTGGGCTCAAGTTGCCACACGTCATGCTAGAAGTTACTGGACATGTCAAATCTCCCAAACATACCCTTTTCATAGAGGTCTATAATAAAATGCTGGATCTGTGAGGTAGCTACAACATAGTGACGTTATGTCTGAGTACCTCTATGCTTTAATTCTGTAGGTCAAATACCATTGTACAGCCTCAAAAGGAAAAAGTCTCTATATTTTTCATCACTACCATTGCATTTCTTCTTCTAGAGCAAATGCAAGACATGGAAAAAATAACCTCATCAGGAAAAAAATTGTGCAAATCTTAAAAGGCTGAGAAACATTGTTCTGAAAATCAGTAAACTGAGAGTCAGGAGGACTTCTGTATGTCTGAATTCAAAGGGTGCATTGCACCTAAGGAACTAGCATGACTGGCTGGAGCACCTGATTTGCTCTGTATTTCTGGTGAACTTCGATTTTAAAACAATAGTTCTCTTTTAAAGGAGTTGATAAATAGCTATTGTGGATATTCTTTGGTCACACTGTGTCTGTGTGTCTTTGAGCACTAGAGAAATTAAATCCTTGTAGTGATAGAATGTGAAGATGGAGAGAAAACCTAGTATCCTTACAACTCAGCTTAGTACAGAACGACAAATAAAAAAATGCCATTGTTATAACAACTGTGTCCAGCAGTGCTGCATGGCAAAATTATGTTCTCTTTGAGGGGGTGGGCAAGAGAACTTGAGATAAATTTTCACTAACTTAATCCACCAAAGAAAGAAAACAAACAAAAAATTGTGGTTTAAATATTTACATCGCTGTACTTCATATCTTTGAATCTTAATAACTTTCAGCTTATTTGGTGCCCTTTGCAGATATTTGTTCAGAATTTTCAAAATGTCAGCCATAAAAATAAAACGAGTAGGAAAAAGCACAACTTTATCACTCGTCAGAAGTTGCCAGCAGCTCTCGAAACCGGCAGCCCGCAGAAGAAAGAGACTCTTGTTCTCGCCCTGCGCACAACGCCCCACGTAACCTTTAGAACTCCGCTGGACACATAAAATAGGATTGATGCTGCTGCCCGGCGAGCAGAGGGGACGAGCCGCAGATGTGCAGCCAAGGACACAGACAGAGCCAGCGCTCCGCCTGGCACGGCGGGGGCGGTGCGGGGCGGGCAGAGCCCGGTGCGGGTGCGGACAGAGCCGGGTGCGGGTGCGGACAGAGCCCGGGGCGGGCAGAGCCCGGGGCGGGCAGAGCCCGGGGCGGGCAGAGCCCGGGGCGGGTGCGGGCAGAGCCGGACACGGGTGCGGGCAGAGCCCGGTGCGGGTGCGGGCAGAGCCCGGTGCGGGTGCGGGCAGAGCCGGGGGCGGGCAGAGCCGGACACGGGTGCGGACAGAGCCGGACGCGGCCGCGGAGCCACCGCGCTCCCTCCGGCGGCCGCCGAGAGCTGCGGCAGCGCCCGCCGCTCCCACCGCTCCCCAGCACACGGGTGCCGAGATCAAGGGACAGAGGATGCTGAACGCCTCCTCGCTGAGTCACAGATCTTCCATCTAACCCCGCTCCTCTTATCGGTCCTCCCGCCAACGAGAGGGGGATTTTCTCCTTAATAGGCAAAAATAAAAAATAAAAAATAAAAAAAAAACAATTGAAAACCATTATTGCTGGGCTGGATGCTAGCAAATGTGCTGATTTTTTGTGAATGATATAAAGCATTCAGAGGTCTGGTATTTATTGAGCAATCCAGAGACCAATCTCTGTGCCAGAGGCCATAAAGAGAACTCCATAAAAGAATTGGTTACAAGATTCGCACTATGAAATAACAGAAGTGCAGTAATAGGATATTAATAGCTATGCATGGAGACATTTGGTTTACAAAGAAAATTTGTAACATTTACCAGAAACATGACAACACCTTGAAAACAGTGAAAAACAAAAAGATTAACCTACCAGTAAATCTGCACCTATGAGTAACCGAAGAAAGAGCAGCTCACTGCATTATTTGGAAACTTTTAGATGTTAATGCAATCACGGTAATAACATCAGAAACTAAAAAATGGTCATGGGTCGTTAGACACCCAAAATAGTAACTGTAGTCAAACAGTTCCAGTGCATGCTGGGGCTCTGTTAACATTAAAGCAAACATCAAAAGGAAGCATCTCCAACAGACACACACCTCCAAGCTTTTGCCCTCAGGTTTTCCCACAGTCAGCTCCATCCATTAGGGCCTAAAGAGGAGCTTAGACAGGAGGCTAGAGTGCAACTCCTGCCTTTTCAACAGCTGTGTCATTTAGCTGCTTTGAGGGTAGCTAATGATGCTTATTAGCATGCTGCCAGCTGATGTATCCATCATTAATACCTTTAGTGAATACAGCAGCAGCTACACATTTCACTGTAACACAACAGATAAAGCCTGAGAAACTGCATCTGCAGACTGTGAACTCTAGCTCAGTAGCACAGCACTCATAGGTCTGTTTTTCTCAGCATTGCCATCACTTGGAAAGAAAGGAAATAGCTTTATGCTTTCTTGCCCCCAAGGATGTTGGTTTGTTCATCCAGCTGCAGAGTTTTAATAGGAGACACATAAACAGACCTCAGCAAGTTACAATGCTAGGGTACAGAAATGGGTTTAAACTTACTTAGGTTGAGGATTTGCTGAATGTTTTTCTCATTTTCCTGCCAAGCGATGCTGAAAGTGCTAACTAGGGGCTGAAGTAATTTGAATTCCTCAAATTACCACTCACAGAATTACCTAGTACATCTTAGAAGAACCTGCTACAGAAGAACTGCTAGTTTAAAGGCAGCAATGTACAAGGTAACTTGAAACACTGCTGAAAGTGCTTCAAACTAACTTGTTTCGCTATTACCTAAAAAGCCCCAAAGTATTCATAATCAGGTCCCATGTTTCAGAGGAGCAGAGATAAGTCAATTAAACAACTTTTCTAGCTGCACAACACAGACAAAGCTTTAGGAGCTAGGTCCTGGTCTTGGCCCCACATATTGCTTAGCAAATGCTAGACTTTGGACTTCTTGCACGCCCAATACTTGGCATTGCCTCATATGCCTAAGCTCCATGGAGACAGGATATCAAATACAACACACACAGCATTCCCTCACTCTCTGCACCCCCTGCCCCAAGAAGTGTATTTTAGCTGGGATTCTAAGGCACCCAGCTCCTCTGTGTGCAGAACAGCCGAAGCACTGAGGTGAAACACTTAAATCAGGGAACTGGTCTCCTTCTTCTAAAAATTAAAGCACCAAACCACCAGATAGGCAACACAAAGAACAGAGTCAAGATTTAACAAAGATGCACGCACCAAGCATCCAGGCTGGAGAAACCCATAAAGGCATTTCCACTGTGAGGAGAGTCAAGGAGCAGCCCAGGTTGTCCTGAGAGATTTGAAAGCGATGGAGCCTGCACAGACATGATTGAATCAAGCCCTAAGCAACCTGTTCTGACACCACAGCTGCCCCTGCTGTCTGCTGGAGGCCACTCTAGAGACTTCATGAGGTCCTTCCAGCCTGATTTTTGTCCCTGCCACAACATGTCATCCATTAGACTTTGATGTTATTCTGGCCTCTGGAAGGTACTATTATGGAGTCACATCCTAATCTGTTAAATTGATTCAGTGAATAAGGCTTTGTATCTACCATTTTCAAAGTTCCAATCGGGCACAGATTTTCCTTATTATTGGGAAGAGACAACACAAATAATTTTGAAAATACTATTAAATAGATACTGGGGTTCTTCAACATAATTTCTGAAGTAAGATGTTTGAAAAGCAAATTATGTATAAAATGCACTGTCTTAATCCAAATTTTACCTCACCCCAAAATAAAATAATGAACTGTTCCTACTGGAAACCAACCAGACAGTAGACCACAGCTCTTTTCAAAAACAGAAAAAGATTTTTCTTTGGAAAGAGTCATTAAGCTACAAACTCGATCTTAATGATTTTGTGATAAACATTAACTTTGCTAAATAAAAATTAAAAAAAAAATGAAAAGAAAAGATAAAACATACTACCTTATTTTAAAAGCCCTTATTAGGGAAACAAATTTGCTTTTTATGGCTATTTATTAGACACTAGCTGAATTTCAATAACGAATTGTAATTCAGCACCATATCATTTATTTATATCCACCGTTCTGAGCCAACTGCAGCTTACTGCACGATTTTGAAGATTTTGGCCAGGATTTCAGCATAGTTGGCAAATGCAAGCTGGCAAGCTCTTAGGCAATTAGAGTCTATAATTACTATACCACCACATGCAAGAATGATAGAAATGGGACTGGATGAACTACAGAAATCGTGTAGTCATGCTTATAGCACGGGACTCCTTCAATATTTCTTTGGTGATTTTGCAGTAGCATACTACAACTATCCCATTGGTCTTTAAACTGAAAATGTTCCAATGATGTTAAAAGAGGATTATCCATACTAAAAAGTGGTTTATTCAACAAATGTTACAATGGAAAGCATTTGCTCACTAAATGCATAATACGTGTTCCCCCAAAGTACTAATTACATACTCCATGACTGAGTAACAAATACGTATAATCCATCCTTATGGATTTCAACATGAAGACAAATAACTTCAAGAAACTTCTTCCAGCAAACCTTTCCAAATAATCTCTGTACAAAGTCACAGCAATAAAGGATAGAATATATTTCCTAATCACAGAATTTAGACTCTTGCCAGACAGAATGCTGTTTCCAAGGTAGGACTTGTCATTACTAAAGCAATATTCTTCTTCTACTCTAACTATCTTGACAGTCCATGTTCTCTTTTACATGATCCCAAGAGAATCTTGTTGCTTTTCTCCATTGGCTTCCTAATAGCCAAAAACACAATGCTGGCATGCTTGTAGAGAGGCTTCTATTACTCTGTTTTATGCAATACAACAAGGAAAAAGTTGGTTTAAACAGAATATAGTGAGTTGATTATGAGGAGATAAAAGTATTGCTATATTTCACTGATAAAATCCTTCCTAGGTCAAAAAGCTATACATATACACAATTCATTTCTAAAACTAAAAATTAGTAAATGCTTGACTATAAGCAGTCTTGCATACTCTGCTGTAAGTTATACTTGAGTAACACAGCAAACCTGAATTTATGCAATACTGTTGCAATGTATTCTAAGGAAAGTAAAGAATAGGGTAGTAACTTTAGCCACACAGTGAGCACCACAAACTGTAAATTAATTGATGAATGTGTATTTTGTTCCCCAGAAAATCTTCTGTGAGAGCTGGGACTCCAGCTAGGGAAAGGTCTGTTTGAATTGCATATCCAGACTCAGGAACAGAAGAAGGGCAGCACCCACCAGCATCAGCTGCACCAGGAAAGGACGAGGATGGCGTGGGGATATTTGTGGTCCAGAACTCCTAAATCTGACATGATTATTGCATTCTTCCAGAGTTAAGGGGTCCTTTAGCCAGTAGTGCAAGCAGGGCTTCCTTTTCCACCCTTGTAAAGGGAATTAGGATTTCAAGGTTTCTTGGCTCATACTCTTTTAGGATAGAGATCACAAAAAAAAAAAACCAAAAAAAACCTGAATGAAAGAAAAGCACCAGGTGGTCCAGCTGAAGAATAAAAAGGCCAACTTTTTTGAATTTGAGCAGAATAAAGCCGCATAAAGCATCTTAGCAATAAGCAAACCCCAGAAGTTTTTGGTTGTGGTGGGCTTAACTTGGTTTAAATTGCATCTTTCATCAAATACTCATCACCAATCACGAAGATTTTAAACACTCCTCTAAAACTCAAAGGAATCCACTTTTTGTTTTTAGCAACACTGACTGATCACAGAGTACCCAGAGCGGCTCTGGAATCTCCATTCTTGGAGTTGCTCAAAAGTCCCCTGGACAACCATCTCTAGGTGGGCCTGCTTGAACAGGGAGGTTGGACAAGAGATCCTGTCACCCCTAATTATTCTGTGGCTCTCAAGTGAACTCCTACCAAATTCTACAAATGCACCATTTCATATCTCACTCTGCCCAAAGAAGGCATGTAGAGAAGTAACAGTTTCCACTGTATCTCATAAAATTTAAAAACTGATTTTAGTCTATAGGGCATGAAAAGAGAAAAAAAAGAAAAGAGAAAAAAAAAAAAAGAAAAATAAAAATAAACACACACACTGAAATTACATTTTAGCAATTTGGGACCTATAGTAAAAAGTTGCATAATGCTACAGGAGGAAGCAAGAGATACAAGAAAAGAACCGAAAGCTACTCTGTTTTAAATAAACACATAGTCCAAGATTTTACAGACTTACCATTAAATTGCATAAATCCAAACACTGTATCGAGTTATTTGCAGATACTTCAGACTCTTAGAGTTTCCTGAGAGATTTTCAGTGGGGAACTACAGAAGGGTTTGTTTCCCCTCTCCAATCCAGAGAAATTGGAACAAAAGGGATAACAATCAATCATTTTAATATCACTCTAATTTATAAAAAACAAAACCAGGAGATAAAAGCCCAAAAGCAAAACCAAAAAAACCCCAAACCACCACCAATATTTACCATCAAGGGATGATCTTGAAATAACCACTGCACTGTCCCAATTAATTCTGGCACAAAACCAGTTCTTCTCCTGGCATTACCCACTACCCCGGGACATAAAATATTTTATCCCAATATCTAACAGTATACTTTAATGTTAACAACAAATATCTCAGCATTTTCTTTTTGTGTATATATGTTTAGAGTTACTTCATTTCATGCTGGCTTGGAAAACTACCATTCCATTATTTAATGAATTCTGAGATGTTCAGGAATGTAGCCAATTCCAGCTTATATTGGATAAAAAATGGAAGAAACACTATTATTTAACTGTGCTGAGGGAGAAAAAAAAATGAGAAACAGTTTTCATATATATAAACTATGTATACAAGTTCTGTGGCATCTTTAGTGAATCCAAATCTATGCATACAAATCTAGAAGGACTTAGAGATAAACATAATGTCAAGTGTTATGTGCAAGTCTTCACTGAATCAAGCCAAGGACCATACCTTCTCCAGTCAGAGGGATTGAGATGTTTGGTATCACAGAGGAATGTCCCTCTGCACCACAGCACAACACATTCGAGGAAAAGCAATTTATTTTTTGCAGAATTAAAGAATCAGTGATGCCTAGCTGGAACGCACTGCTTTGGAAGAGGCCCAAAAGCTCAAGTAATTGCAATGGACTGGAAAGGCCTTCACCCCCAGGTCAGCAATTTACATTCCAGCCAGGCTATTTATGAGACAAAGCAGTTACCACCAACCACCCTCCGAATGCTCAAGCTGCCAATTTCGGTACCATTGCCGAGGTGCAAACACACACAGACACCGTGACAAACCAGCCTCATGCACTATTTCAGTAGAAGAGTCCAGAACTGAGGCAGTGCACAAATTATTTAGGTGGTTACCACAAGCCAGCAAAGCTGGTCTGCAAAAAAATTTCCTCTCTATAGGCTTGAGATTCTGCCCACCACAACAGTGTCAAACACAAATTGGCATAAGGAATGGTGAGTAAAAATAATGTTGTTCTCCATGAGGTTTAAACTCATTACAGTTTGATATAAGTGATGAGTCAAATAGGAAAATAAGTCCATATATTTTCTCTTTCCCACCCCAATTTCCCAGTTATTTCTTTAGTTTTCCTCCCTCTCAGCTTGCTTTATGCCTTCTGCCTCTTGCTCCAGAGCATGGCCCTTTTTGTTTGTCTCATATTTACCACCCACAGTACACCTTCTCCTCACTCCTTTCTTCACTGCTTCTAACCTAACTTCCAATAGTCTGCAGACTCTGACTAATCAACATAACTATTGTAAAGATGGGCTAGGTTTATCTCTAAGAACTTCTGTATCTTTAAAAAAAATTTAAACATCTGGGTTCTCAGGACATGCACAATTTTTTTTTGCATGTTTGTAAAAACTTCAAGTGTAATAAGGATGCAACAGAATATTAAAAAAAAAAAAATCAACCATGGCTGAGAGTTAGAACAGGAACTAGAAATAAACATCCTCATTTTCAACTCTGAGTGAAAGACAAGCTTCAAAATCATTAACTGTCTCCTTTTGCTTACAGCAGGAGGTCACAGCAAATGTCAAACACAAGAGAGCTGTTCAATTAAGGGCAACCTTACAAAATCCAAACTGTTACCAGCAGCAGCCTAGACGTCATCCTTGCCCCAACAAAACCACTGTCCAGACAGCCCCTATTACACAAGGCTTCACACTGAAAAGCTGCCAAGCTCTAACCTACAATGAGGAGAAATTAATTTATTCACTCAAGAAACAAAATTGCCCTATCAGAGCACTGGCTTCCTTAGGTATATGTAAGTGGGGGGAGGGGGGAAATTAAAAAAAAAAGCAAGCTAACTTTTCCCACTTCTTTCTATAGTCTAAACCAAAAGCTATACACATGGAGTACTACTAAAGTAATTGATCACAGAGCAATAAACAGGAGATTGCTATGTTGAGCACTGAGCTTAGGTAGACAGCAAATCAGTTAATCAGAACATCTATCTGTTAAGGGGAAAAAACAAGTCACAAAACAAATGAATAAAAACCCTGTCAAAACCGATTGTGAATAAGAATACAGAGGCAATGCTTTTATAGGGAGAAAAAAGTAACCAAACACATGAGTTTATTTCATGGCAATTTCATTGTTGCACATTGAATGCTTTAGAAAACATAGCTAATCCGAATCACAACAAATTGTCAAAAGAGTTTTAGAATAATTTTTCTGCCATACAGGAAAAAATACATATAGTTCCAGACACAGGAGCATTAAAAATACTCAGTACTAAACTTCCTCCTCTAACTGTGCTGTGATCTGAAGATAAAGGTTCTCTAAAATCCAAGCCTGAACTATGGCATTATATAAAGTCTTTGGGTCTCTGCCCACCAGTCAAAGCTCCAGCTACACACAGAATAAAATCACAGGAGGTTCTAGGTGCAGAAGGACTTGTGCTCTGTCAGTGCTGCACCCTGACCACTGTACATACAACCTGACCAGCTGTGTGCACAGATATTCTTGCATGCATTAGTTCGGGTGTTATCGAAAGAATGTGAGATTAGGTTTGGCTTGGTGAACACAGAGTTAATGAAAAGAGTATTAGTTCTTATAGTTGGTCAGAGATGTAGCTTGGTCAGTGTATGAAAATGCCATTCTTAGAGAGCTAGAGGATACAGATTTCTATGCATACTCACTGCACTTCTCACAGTTCACAAGGTCAGAAGGAAAAAAGAAATAGTATGGGTTTGTGCCATCTCTAACATGCAGAAAGTCAGTTCACCAGAAGCCTGCAAGATTCTATCTCAATGCTTGATACTATGCAATACTTTGCCTAATAGTCTAACTGTGCTTTCCCCGTAAGCAAAAGCTACTGTCCAGGCAACCTTCCTGAGCAACCAGAGACGTGCGAGCAAGCCGCTGGTGATTTCCCTGGGCAGTATGTAATGCTCATCTGCAGAGCTTCAAAAGGGGATTTTGGAGGCATTAGGACAGATAAAGAACAAGAAATAAAAGCACATTAAGAGTGCTTTCAAACAGCAGCCCAGATATGCAGCACTAAAAACGACATTTAAATATTCTGAGAAGCTGACATCACCACACTGCCCAGTACTGCATGCAGGGGCTGAACTTTGCCAAACACGAACAAGCCAAATCCTGCTATTCTTGAAGCTAACAATAGTTTTGCTTGAACTCCAGAAGCAGCAAGAAAAGTTGACTCTCGGCTGAGCGGAGATCATACCTCAGGGCACACACATGGCCAAAGACACGCAAAACACCCCCTTGTAAGCATCCCCCAGACCCTCACACGGTCCCTGAGAGCAGAGCAGCAGGTCTGGGGTTGCGGACCCCGCACTTGGAGTGCTTAGAGAGCTGCGATTTCATCCTCAGGGCTCAAAGGAAAACCTCCCGCTCAAACTGCACATTCCTAAAGGATTTAGGTTGGGATTATTTTCCTCCAAAAAGCACAGTCATTTTGTTGTGGAAATTTTCTGGCAGCCAAAGCATGCAATACACACACACCCCCACTCCCTCACCACGTTTTTCGGGGGGAAAAGCGGTACTCCATGCTTGCCAATAAGTAACTTCTAAGTTTGACACATTCCTAAGTTTACTCACGGGCAGAAGACGGGCGGGCACAGGCGGGCAGGGGGACAGGCAGACCGGCCGGAGGATGCGATGCTCCCGATCCGCCGCTCCCGCCGCTCCCGGTGCCTCCGCCGGTGCCTCGGCCGCGCCGGGAGCCGCCCGGGCAGCGCTCCCCGCCCGCCCTGCGCCTCCGAGCTGCTGACGGCACCGACCCCGGCCCCGCTCAGCCCCACCTGCCCGCAGGGGATCGCCCCAAGGTCACCCCCTCCCCGGGAAACTTGGGGAGCACTCACTGGGGCGGAGCCGGGATGCCGCGGCCGCGGAGGGCCGGGGGCGGTGCGGAGCCTCCGCGGGCTGCAGCGCCGGGCTGCGCGTTCCCTCCTCCTCCTCCTCCTCCTCCTCCTCCTCTCCCCGACGACTTTCACTTCACCTGCAGGCAGCCCGGCTGCGGCGGGGCGGGCGGCTCCGCAGCTCTCCGCGGGACCGCAGTCACTGCGGCAGCGCCCTCCCGCACCGGGGGGAGCCGAGCCGTGCCGAGCCGAGCCGAGCCGGGCCGGGCCGGTCCTGCCCCGCCGCTGCCCGCAGCCCCTGAGGGGAAGGCACGAACTGCGGAGCTCCGAGCGCCGTCCCGAGCCCCCCGCGAGTGCGGAAGGAGCGCGGCCCTACCAAAGGCGACCCCCGGGCGGGATGCTTTCCCTCAGGCGGCTGCTTGCCTGCAGCTGTAGGGTAGGGATTGCCCCCGTGCTGTCAATCTCCTCCTCGGTGAGGGGCTATAAATATTTATTAGGCATCCTAATAGCCGCATCTAGCTAAGCGAAGCATTTTCGTCGCGTCGCTCCTGTGCTTCGAACCTCCCAAAGCGCTCCTGCACGGGCACAGTTTGAACTCGCTCACGCCCTGGCCCGGCTGGCTCCCGGGAAGGGCTCTCCTGCCACAGCCTGCTGGACACATGTGCCAGAGGGGCATCAGCCTGTGCCCCAGCCCCTGAAACCTCCCTCTCAGTTTTCAGGACAGTGCTGGCTCCAGTGGTTTACATCTTCTATGGGAACATCGTATGGGCAGTTCTGCTCGGACAAACTGGGCTTTCACTCTCTAACTGGGCTGTGAAAAATATCTTTAAGCAAGCATCTAAATGCACCAGGAACCCATAAACAAGAATCTAAACTTGGATGCAGTTATCTATGTAATCTAATGGAAAATGAGGATGAGAAATGGAAACTTTCAACAATTTCATGCATGTTTAAAAAGATAGCAAAGAAAATAAGTAGGGTTTCAAGACAGAAAGAAATGTAAATGAAGGAAAAATACTAAATTAATGTATTTTTCCTTGTTGTGGTTCCCTCTCCCCACCCCCACCGCCCTACAAATAAAAATTATTCTTGAGGCTGCATGAAGCCACACTGGTATTGTAATATTGCAAAACCACCTGCAACAACTACTACGCTTGTAAATTTTGTTTATCTGAGAATTTTAAGTGCCAAGAGCAAAAAATATCAAGACAGGCAGCATTTAAAAACTCTGATTACAAAGTCACAGGCTTGCTTTATTTTATTTTGATGGAGGATGATGGCTTTATTTTGCAGGTATGTTTAAAATGGAATCTGCTAGTAATGCAATTTTAGTTTCTGCTTTTCTGCACCTCCTGTTCCCAACTAGCTGACACTTCTGTCTGGAAGGTAGACAGCTGAACTTGGTCTTTCTATCAAAAGGCATGAAGCTTTGCCTGCATAGTGTGCTGGGCAAAAAACAGCAGCTATGAAGTTGAATAATCCACTTAAACAAGAGATAGAGCAGCAACAAAACTTCAATCCTTCCAAACTTCATGCTTGGTCATATAAATTATGTGTTTTCTCCATCTCTCTAAGATTTTAGAGTATGAGATGCTCTAGATGCATTAGAGAGAGGTCTCATTACCAGAACTTTGGTTTTGCCAAGTACAATACACTGCATTTACATCTGTGGTGAGAGGCAGTATTTGTAATACAGCAATGCACAAAAGCTGCAGCTGAGCTGAGACTTGGTTGGGCTTTTCACTGACCAAACAGGGAGAGAAAATGCTTGTCTTGGAGACTTCCAGTCCAGACTAAACAGATAAGACAGACAAGCAATGGCAGGGGAAACAGAAGCATAGGAAGGTGAAATAACTTGCTCAAGACCCTGCAGGAGGTGTCTCTGGTCCAGCAGTACAACAATTCCAGTGATGCCAAGCATTGCTTTAAATGATGCAGTGATGGACTGAGCACAGTCCTGAAGATCAAATGTACAAACTGTGGTTTTAGTAAGAATGGTGTTATGGTGCATTAATTTATTGAGGTTTTCTTCTTCTTCTCAGTAGCTCTAAGCATATCAGCAAAAGGTATTCAATACAATTTCATGCTGGTGTCCCGAAACCAGGCTATATGTTGGTTGAGTTCTCTCCTTTCTTGCTAAATATGCCCATTTCTTGCTGAATTGCAAAGTTAATGAACTCAGATTAGGTTTTCCAAGAGTTAGTGCAAATCATTGCCACTCCACTGAAATGCCCTTATGAACAGAATAATTTTTGAATGACATTTGATTTTACACACTAGAAATAAAAGTAAGTACATTTTGCCCTATACACACTCATGTAAAATACAATAGTGGTGGTTTAGTCTTCTATCATAATATTATATACATTTTTCCAGCTTAAAGCAATGCTAAGGACTTGTTTATTGTCATTATTTATAATGCCTCTTGGGCCATAAATTCATACAGTAGAGATGGTGATTAACCCTAACAGGGTAACTGTAAAGGAAACTTCTGAAATAGATACAATCATAATAGTAACAGTATCATTATAATAAACTCCAAAGAATGAAAAAATGCCTTTGCATTTAGCACTGCTACAGATTATTTCATTCCAAAACATCTGAAATTATCTACCTCAGCATTTTCAAAGGAAGCAATTCAGTCCAGCTGAGACCAAATCTGTATGATTTCTTTCCAGAAACATAAGAAGGAAGCTATGAAGGACTGGGAGGAAGATGCTGCTTTGCAAGAACCCATCTAAACACTGTCCTGTGCTGCACCAAGAGGTCCTGCTGCAGATTTCTGCTCTCACCAACAGCAGCAGTCAAGGGCTCCTGCAATCTCACAGGATGCTATCTGAGCCTTGCCAAATGGCATGACTGAACATCCCACAGTGACCTGAACATGGAAAATTACTTCCTCTTGTAGGAAAATCCTGGTGATGTTCATGAGATTTAGTACAGGAATGAGATCCCTGTCTGTTGGCCTAACAAGCATGTTAGAGCCCAAATCCTTTTAAACATGTAATTGCAGCAAATAGTTTATATCACTAGAAACTGCTCTGAAGACATCCATGTCTGGGGCAGATTCAAACCCATTAATAATAAACTTAAGATGACCTTAAGAAAGTATATACCAATCTATTCTTGTGAATTAATTTTTAAAATTTCTTTTTAATAAAAGCTTACATTAAAATACTGGATTTTCATCTGCAGACAAGTACTTTTTTTTAATGTATTCCTACTGAAGTAAACAAGTTTTTCCTGCAAGCAGCATGAAGGCTTTAGAGATACTAAAAAGTACCATCTTCAGCATTCAGTGGGATTTTTCAAAATAAATCCATTTTCAACATTGTCCTCATGTAAAGTTAGTTATTTGGTCTCTGTTAGCTGCTCTGTACAGCTCCTGTAGAGCACAAACAGGAAGATACCCAAACACAGCCATTCATGAGTGGACAGCAGTAAGAAAAATGTCAAGTCAGATCGAAATGTTCTATTCTAGGATGAGGATTTACTTTGGTATTCACAATAGAGCTCTTGCGTAGGTGTGTTGTGATTCCCCAATCCATTTACAAGAAGTTGTAATTGTTGATTGCACTGTGAGAAATGAAGGGAATTTTTGTAGATGTGATATCCATGAAACTTCTGCATTCACTGATTTTATTGCTGTATTGTTTTCCTGAGACAGCCGTGAGGTTGCTTTAAGTTGAACTAAAACTTATTAGCCTAAGTAAACATGCCTAAATAATCCCTTTTGTTTTCCAAGAGTCAAGTAGGGATGAGCAGTATTAAATCAATACAAAATGAAACAAGCAATACCAATACCACCACCTAAAAAAATATCAAAGAAAAAACCACCACTGAATAAACCAACCCAAACTTCCCTAAAGTTTTATCACCTTTTGAAAGGGTAGAAAAGTCTGACACAGTCTTTTCATTATTTCTTTCACTTGTATTTCCCTGTCTTTTTTCTACAAAGGAATGTCTAACTTTTCTGAAGGGGGGATAAGTACATTCTCTTGATCTCTGGGTCTGTGCAGTGACTTTCACACTGGGCAATGAAGTATTTCTAGAACCTGAATTGATTAAATATAGGATTGCACTGCTGCAGAATTACTGAGGGAAGGCACAGTTCCCAGAAGTCGCCGTTCCAGCAGCAGAGACACTGCAACAGAGCCAAACCTCTGGGGAGGCTGTGAACTTGCAGTTTGGCTTCCCAGCCAAATGCATCCCCTTTGCAGCCACCTCGATGGGGAATTCATTTAGCCTTTTACATTTTCTGTGGCTAGATCACGCACTTGTTTTCATTGCTTTCTTATGGAATCATCTTTAAACTTTAATAATATTTTCCTAGATTTAATTCAGCTCTCCAAGCAGGGAGCTCTGCAGAAAAAAAAAATGTCCTTCAGAACTTTCTGCATGAAAAAAAAAAAGAATACTGCAAGACACAATCTCATCATGGCAACATTCTCCTCAGTTTTGGAGCACACAATACTCCTTTGAACTTCAACCAACAAGGGAAAAAGGCTTTTAGAAAATTAGGAAAATACACAAAAAACATTTATGTTTATCAAAGATCATCACAGGGTTTTGCAACAGTATGTAGCAGTGCACTCAGCCAATTTCAACAATGTACTAAAGCAAGAGAGAGGTATCAAAAATAATTAAATTCCTATGAAAAACAACTGATTCAATGTCCACACCCAGGACGAGACAGGCAGGATCCAGCTATGTCCTCTCCAGTGCAGCAGCTTCTCCCATGGTGACTTTCCCCTGAGTTATGAGTTGTTCTGGCATTTTCCAGGAACCACTGGAGACTGTGGTAAATGCCCACATTTGTCCTACACGTAACCTGCATGGACACAGGGAGACTCCAGGCTGGAGGGGTCAGAGGAGCATCTCCAGCTCTAGCATCGTTCCCATCAGTATCTCTGATGTGGGTGTTTGCCACACTCCTGGTTCTCCCTTCTGGACCTAATTCCAAACCTGCGTTTTTTCTGCTTCTAGTGGAAAAAGCCCCCAACTAAATATTTCATTTCAAGGCCAGATGGCTTTCTTGGATCCTTCAAAGAACCGAAACTTCTTTTTGCCTTTCCTCACCCCATGTATTCCCTTGTTTTAGCCAAAACAGGACTGATTGACTTCTCACTTTGGCACTGCGTGCCATGATTGCATATTTTCTATGCATTGCTGAAGAACTCTGGGTTTCTGATGCTACATGACCTTGAAATCATCTGGTTTTGAATAAAATATATTGAAGAAAATATTAGAAAATAAAATCCCACAGATAAATGAAATTTTAGGTTTGAACTCCTAGACTACGTCCACCAAAATTACATTAAAATGCCAAAAGTTACAACATTTCAAAAAAATGGAAATTAGCAATGACATTAGTGTTATGAGGAAGGCAACCCAAATATTCTCAATTCTCTTCCCAGATAAATCAGGTGTTCCCCTCCTCACTTCAGTAGAAGTTCATTTGTAGATGAGAGAAGAGTAATAAGAGGAATATGTTGGAAAATAAACAATTTTTTTTTTCTGCTAGGATATTGAAATCTCCTAGCTGCCAGTCTTCCTGGGGGAGATCAGAGGATAGGGACAAATGTTGTATCCTTGCCTTCACTAGCAACTGTTGGCATAAAGATGTCTACATGCTGCTGAAGCATTGCCAGTCATGGTTTTGCAGCAGGAATTGACCAGGAGCTGCTCTGCAGTGTAAGAAAGATGCCAGAGTGAAAGGGCTGTGTGTGTGTACATGTTTATATGCAAATGTCTGTCATTTATATGCCTGTTGTCAAGGAAGGGTGGGCACCCAACTTTCAATATAAAACCAAATTATGAAAAGCAATACAAAAAAAGGAAACTTACTCTCTCTTCACTTGTACAATAAGGACTAAGAAAAGTTCCTGAAACACCAACATGATTCTGTCTTTACACTTCAGATTTCCTCCTGGAAAACTGTATCTTTTAGATATCATCAGGTTTTAACTATGTGTGGCTTTTGGTAGGCAGCTAAAATCCCTTTAAACTATTCTATTTGTAATGATTTGCTTTTATAGGTGCTGAAAAAAATCTGTAGATAGTTCTCAGCACAATTTGAAGCCTATTAGAGCCTAATGATGTTACAATAATGCCTGTACAGAGAATGATGCCTCTGTTAGAAAAACTTCTGACTGGGATAGAACAATCTACTTGCAAGGAGAAACTAAGACAACCTGAAGTCCCCAGTTTTAAAAAGATACAACTGGGAGGATACAACCAAGGTATTAAAATAATGGATGATATAGAGATGAAATATAAGAAATCATTATTTACTCTCCCTTGTAATTCAAGATGTATAATCTACCAGTTGAAATTATCCAACTTCAAGTTTAAAATAAATACATAGGTCTAAGTAAGGCAATATCTGACTCAACCTGAAATACAAAAGTTTTCAAAATCATTTAGGTTTTTTACAACCAACATCCAAGGCGAGCTGTTGAATAGAGCGAGGTGTATGCAGTATTTGCATAGAAGTCCCTAAACTGGCATAAATGTGTTGCTTAGGCATCTTTTTGCTCATACTGATATTCCCATAGTGATCTACCACTGGTGATATTAGAGAAAATGAGCGAGGTGGGTCTTTGCTCTCATCCAATTTCATTACTCTTACCTCATGATTAAGCAGTTCTCATCAAAAGAGAAGAACTCGTGATAAAATGCTAAAACTAAAGGTGTCTTTTTTGACTTGTGGAAACCTATGGCAAATACATCAAGCATAAAATGATGTGCTTACACATTTATTTCCCGATTTATAGAGTATTCTGTTTTATATTTTGAGTAACAGAGACAGTGCTCTGAGTAGAGAATGTTTGAGGATGGAGCACCATCATGAAAACAGGAAATCATTATATCAACACTTGGAGCTCCAGGTCCCAAAAAAGCAGCTCTTGTAAAAGTGGTTAATGGTATGAGCTTCATTTTATATACTCAGTGATTAACCACTGATCAACATCTCAGAACAGTTTATAAGTACTGACAATACCTGTTTGCTTTATAGGGGTTGTTACTTCCAAAAGGCTAAAGAGAGCATGAAGTATGCCAGGCCTGCATGTGTGATTACTATAGAAAATAAAGTACTAAAACTGTGTTTCTGCATAATTCATACACTAAGCCAAGATGACATGCTGTCTTTTGAATGGTGACAGTGATGACATGATTCAAAGCTAAAAATTGTTCATTCAACATCCATAACAAATAGTAAGACATTGAAGGTTCTTTGGCAGAAAATGTCTCTCAAATTGCATTTGTGCCTGGAGCTAAAGGAGAAACATTACATAGACAGGGTTTGCACTTTAATATCTATACTGTATAATATTAGTCTGTAGTTTATACTGGTTCCTAAATTTTTTGATCCACAGAAATCAGTAAATGCTAGATTCAGTGATGCCCTAGGAACTGCACAGGTGTGTTTGGTTATCACCCCCCCAACAGCACACCATTTGGAATCAGAAGGCAGCCACCAATTCAGCTGTAAACTTGCAACAAAAGTTGTATTTTCTATCATTCTAAAACTCACTACATTATAACAGTTTTGTCAGGACTCAGATGAAACATTTTCTTCAGCTGAAAGCTGCAGCATCACCGTGTGGCAGAGGGAATGGGAAGAGACCTTTCCTCACTACCAGAAACCGCAGCAGTTTCCTGTGCCCAGCTACCTTGAAATGGCTCCCACATCAACTGTCAAACCAAATCACGCTGCAAGACTGGAAAAACTTGTGTCTTCTGCATAGGCCACCTTCACACACGTGGTTTTGTGGATATGCTGTGTACATGCCATGCTCTTGTGGAACCATACAGTTTCATTAGAAAGCTGTGACTTTCTTAAGTCAAATAAGAGAAGAGTTTGACTGAGTTTCTCAAGGCAAATTCTGATAACACAGAAGCTGCTCTTTTTCCCCCCTGCCTTTAAAGCCTCACCTTATTTGCTTGGGCATACAAAAATTGCTATGGATAAAAAAAAATACTAGATCTGTGACCCAAATAGGTACCCTTTAAGCACCAGTGGTCTCAGCTGAAAATCACAATGAGTTGAGGGCTGGTACTATGGAAATGTTTTTCACTCTTCTTAGAGGCAAGTAATGCAGATTCTGGGTTTGGCCACACCACATTATTTTTATTTATTTTTTTTCCCATAGGCTAAGATTGAAGCTCTAAGGGGAAGATAAAGCCATTTGAAAAGAGGAGTTTCTTTGGTAAACAGGGAAGTGCTGTTACTCAGCGTTTTTAAGACAACTGACTTGTAATTTTAATATTCCATTAGCAAAAAAATTTTAGAGGCATGATTTTCCTCTTAGGTTAGTAGCATTTTTAGAGCATAACGGAATTGTAGGAAAGAATGCTGCACACAACGAAATAAGAACAGCAAATGGAAAACATTGAATTAATATTTTTTTGCAGGCAAATGAGACTTTTTAAAATTATACTGTCCAGACAAGCACCCTTCTCAGCCTGAAAATGTGATGCTGCTTTTCATACATCTTTAGTAGGGGCTGACTTTAGCTGTATAGTCTTTGATATTAGATGCCAAAAAGAAAACAAAATAATCTGAGGTCAAATGAAAAATCAGGGAAGAAAGGATATGTGAAAACATTTTCTAAATTATCTGCCTTACTTTGAGGTTACAGGCAGCCTGTACTATTTTGATTATGCTCAAGGACTTGAAAGGCATGAAGCAAAGAGCATGGTGAAGTGCATAAAATGAAGAGGAAAGGCACAGCAAGTGCTCCTGTCCTCAAGGAGCAGGATGAAATTCATTGTTACGTGCATCAATCATTCTTTGCTGCAGGGCCTTCTGAGGGGCACTACACAGCTTAATACAAAGGAGAGAGAGATCACTATTTGTCTGCTTGGTTATGTCCTGTTGGCTTATGGAGTGTTTTACAAAGGGTAGCACTCACTGCACTGCCCCACTGCTTTGTTAGCAAATTCACATTGCTGTTGTCTGTGGTAGCACTCTGCTGTTCAAAATTCTCTCCAATCACAGATGTTAATTGTTATACCATGCATTGCAAATTCTGTCAAACATTCTGTGGAACTACTAAAAACTGTGGAAGTATTAGATTTCTTCTGAATTTTGTAACCTGGTAAATTTAATTGCATTCTGTCACTGATCTATCTATCAAAGATCTGCCACACATTCCAAAGAGAAATGCCAGTAAGGCAAATCCTTGTTCCAAGCATAGAGTATCTCCACACTCAGCTCTGGAAGTCATTTCTCACATCATGACTAAGCAGGACTTTCTCAGCACAAACTTTTACACACACAGACAGCTTTTGTTAAAGGTATGAGGCAGGTGAGAGGGAGGGAGGCAATGGTTATATCCATGTGATAACCACTATCAAAATGATCTGTGCCTAGTGGATAACACTGATGTCAAAGCTTCCATACCAAATTGCTACAGGGGATAGCACAGCTTCAGGTTTTCATCACTGTCATCACACATTTTGGGAGAAACTAAAGCCCTGGCCATCCTTGTGCCACTTGGGGTGTTATTCCTTTCTCTGTGGGACATGCAGCTAAGAGAAATCCAGCCTGTACAGGACAGAAACAGCACCAGCAAGAGGGAAATGATCCTGTAGCTTAGGAGCACTCAGACAGGGAGATCTCCCAATACCTGAGCCTTCCCTGCTGAACATTCTGTTTCAGCCAGGCTTACCTGGGTCCAGCATGCAATTCCCTCACAGCTGCAAGGACTCCAAATGGCCTGCAGGAAGGCCTGTAATTGAATATTCAATATGCAAAGGGTTTACTTCCTTTATCAGTTTAATAGGAGCTATAGTAAGAACTTACAACAGTAAGAACTCAGAAATTTGTACATCTTTACTACATTTAGCTCTGAAAATCAAGAACAGAAAAGCACAGAAAATAACAAATTCTTTACTCTCCTGGAATATTTTGGGAAATTGTACACATGTGAATGCTTCACTTTCATTTGAAGTCAAATAGACAAGCTGCCATATTCTCTGGATTTCTTTTATTTACTTGTTCTCTATCCTAACTTTGCAGTTTATTTAACATCTCTTAATACAGCAAAGGTTTTGCTTTTTACTCTTCTATGGCTTCCTATATTAAAACAACCAGGAAAAATAAATATGGTCTTACTCCAAACTTCATGTCTTTTCAGCTTTCTTCATGAAGCATGCATCTAGTCTCTCCATTTATTGTAGAATAGGTTCCTGCATATTTTAAAATAAGGAATTAAAAGCTTTTAAAAAATTATTTAGACAAGATTCGTTTTAAGAGAATATTCAGCAATATTTGGAGATGCTGGAAATGGAAGTTGAGACTATGACATTTAAAATAAAGATTATTTATTCCAACTCAAAGTTAATTAAAAATGCTGAAATTTTTTTTTTTTTCCCCCAGTACATCAACAAAACAGCTAATTATTGCTGTTTATCCAGGTGTCTGAATGTTGCTTGTTCAATTAGGGTAGGGATGCCAGTCACCATTTGACTCCAGATCTTCCAGGAGCCTGTAGGTATCTGAAACCCCATTTGTTTTTTGGCTGCCTCTGGTTTAAATCCTGAGAGTTTTTCTATGATTTCAGGCAGTGTTATCCATGTTGGTATTTTTCCTACGAGGGGCAATGTCCCTTTCATGATAAATGTGCAGTTTATTTCACAGATTTGGCAAAGCAACTCTCAGGCAGTAAAGCATCACTGACCCTTCTGACTTGGAAAGTATCTGAGCCAATTATGTAAAAGCTGAATGTCTTTGCCAACTCTGTTACCCATCCAGCTCTTTCTTTAAACAGATTATCCAATTTTATACAGTTTCTGCACTGGCCACTTTTGGATTTGAGTTCACAGAGTGAAATTCAGGGATTTTCTTCTCTTTGCAGCCACATAAAAATGTTAATATCTTGAGAATGTATCACACAAACAATAAAAAGGATTTTACAAGGATGGCGCTAAGATGAATAGCACCCCTGAGATGTGTTGGTGTTTATTAATAATAGGCTCATTTTAAGCACTGAATATATTTTTGTGTGACATGAAGTGCCCTAGCAGAAGGCTGCTGCCGTGCAGAGCAGCCCACGCCTGGCAGCCTGTTGTCAGAGAAGGTGAAAAAATGATCAGGCTGGGTAGATAAGGCTGCTCTCCAGAACCATCAGGAGACACACTTATTCGGTGCTTCCAATTTATTTGCAGGTTCTGTTAGCTTAGCCCATTAATTCCAATGTGGATTAACAATTTGACTGAATTTGTAGATAAGGCAGCCTCATTTTTTGAAGTGCCTAGCACCAAAAACATTACTTGAAATCAATGGGTTATAGGAGTGCAGTTAGTACCTCTGAAAATTAAGTTCAAAATTAATTGTAGATGCAAAACCAGTGGCAAATAATTAGTTTGAGCATCATTCTAATGAAGTCAATGACTATAGTTTTATTGATGTTATTTGGTATAAATCAAGCTCCCTATCAGGAGTATATCCAGTGATTTTTAAAAATGAACTTTCTATCTCTTTTAAAGATGCTCTGTAATACATTCCTATACCTTACCATGTAGTGCCTCTATCAAGGAAATTTTCTACATTAAAGCTAGTTGCCACCAAGATATTTCTGTTTACTTCTCCAAACATATGACAAAGCTTCTTTTAATAAGAAACTGATGCATATTATTAGCATCCAGTGGTATTCTTTTGAGACCCATTCTGCTTGGAAAAAAATAGGAGGGGTACACTTAAAAGGTCTTCAAGAACTATCCAAAGTTTTGGTGAGAGAGAGAGATTTCAGACACGTTGGCACCATCTTATATGAAATCTACCACAAGACATGCACATATTTTCTGCTGCCCATCCTTATGCACCTGCCTGCACCAGCCCCAGCAGGCAAAGGAGTTTTAAAGGAGTCTAAAGGAGTTTTCTTGCATTCCTCCTGAGCTGCATTCTTCAGGAGCAAAGCATGAAATATAACCTCTGGATATGGAAAGAGCATATTTCTAGTAGTGTCATAGAACTTCATATCTACAGAATCACAGAATCAATCCACAGGGTAGAAAATATCCCTGAAATCATCAGGTCCAACCTGTGACCAAACACCACCATGTCAACTGGACCATGCCATGCCCAGTCTTTCCTTAAACACCTCCATGGACTTTGACTCTGCCACCTCCCTGGTCAGTCCAGTCCAACATTCAATCAGCCTTTCTGTGAAGAAATTCCTCCAATGTCCAACCTGTCATGGGATCTTTATATGAAAAAAAATGTTAAAATCCAGCTGTCATATGCAAATATCTGGAATTTCTGTCTCATATATTCAATAATTCAAAATACATCAAGGAATACAAATTTTAGCACATTAGTTTGGGGCTTAAAATAGTCACAGTAAATCTTTATCTAATTCCTTCTTACAGAGAAGTAGGCTGTCTTTTATATCTGAGCAGAGCAGGGCAGACACTATGATTGTTCAAGAGGAATTTGGAGTCTGAGGTTCAGGACCAAACAGCCTCATTTTCAGAGGATCTCTTAAGCTTCTGTTAGACTTGGTTATCCAACAGTCATAAAAAAAACACCAATGGGAAATTCTTAGTGAAAGATTGTGCTCCTGCATTTTGTCATGTCCTGAGCAAAAGCTCATTTTTCCTGGTCCTTGAAGTGCTCATTGCAGCACATTGCAGCAGCATAAGGGGCTTATTTATGGCTTGGGATGGTCTGAGCAAGGAGGGAAAGGGCAGCAATCCTCTTTAGCTCAAGGTGATGCCTTGTTAAGTGCTGAGAAAATGTTACACGCTCAGGGCTTGTCTGCTGGGTGTTTTCCACGGGAAGCTCACTCGTGGCTGTTTAGGCATGGTGTGAAGCTGCAGAGTGTGTCATCTGTTTGTATGACCCTGTACACCATTTCTGCAGCCCCTTGTGCTGCCTGGGGTAGACTTGCAAAAAGTCTCCTCCTCCCCACAGAGTACCACAGAAACAAGTGGAACAGCATCTTTTTGTCCCTTTTCAGGGCCCTGTGAGATTCTTCTCCTCTCTTTTGTCTCTCTTTCTCCCTCAAAATGAGCCAAAATCTCCCACCTCCACACCCAAAAAAACCCAACTCCACTCCCAAAAACCTCCAAAAGCATTCGACCCCCCAAAAAAATCTCATCCTACCCCCTCCAAAAAGTCCCAGACTATCAGGAGGGAATCTCTTAGAGGGAGTAGAACAGTTGATTGAACAAATCATCCTCCTTCTCATTTACAGCTCTCTTTTCCCCCTTTTATTTCCCCATTTTCCTCCATTTTAGGTTATCTTTAGTTTAATTAAAGTTAATTCAAGAATTTAAATGAGTCCAATTATATTTTTGTCACATTTCAAAGGATAGCTTTAATTCTAGAAGCGAGAAAAGTCAGAAAATGAGGCATGTATGACTGCTCTTTTCCCCAGAAAAAGCAAGTACATCTTCTTGTTATGGATCCATGCATTAAGACACGTTCACTTTAAAATGTCTCCTTAGACTGTAAAAATATTTTATACAAGGTAATTCAGACATCTTTATATAAAGCAAGAGTCTGGCTAACGTTAACATTCAAGCAGTGATGATAGAACATATACTCTTCTGCATTTTGATTTTCATAGATATCTACTCTGTAAATATTCAGACTCTTCAAGTTGGAAGAATGTTATTAGCTGTACTTAAGGATTGGATCTTTCACTTGTCTTCAGTTTGGGGAAAAGGAAAAAGGAAAGTCATTGCTAACTTCCCAGTTTTAAGAGAGATGAATCAGACATTGTCCTAGCACTTTCCCATGTGGCCACCGAAAAAGCACAGGCACAGAGGAGAAACACGTATCACCTTTCTTCTGTTGGCAGCTGAAAGCTTCTTTTCTGAATAACACGGAGGGGGGAAAATATCTCTGTCTTGAGTAATACTCAGCTATGTCTTTGTTGTGTTGATTAGTCATACAAAACACATACAGCACAAAAGCGTTGGTGCACTGGGAAAACTGAATTTCTGTGAAAAGAAAGTGGAGGTTATAGTTCACAATGTACAACAGTTTCATGGGAGAATGAACAGTGCAGATATCTGAGAAACAACTGGAGTGTAAGGTACATTTTAGAAATATCTATCCTGACATTGCTGGAGTAAGATGATCAGCAGCCCTGTTTCTTTGCAGGATTTCAATGAGAATTACCATGGAAGTCCCTGTCTTTTTGGTTCTAAAGGCAGCTTATCTATTTACCGCAGCTGAAAGCTCTGATTTAGAGGTGTCTTGTCTTTCTGCCTTCTGGGTTTTGTTGCTGGTGTCTCAGTGCTCATTCTCACACAGACTTGCTTCCATTTGATGGCCTAATCACCAGCATTTCAATAAAAACAATCCTCTACCCCAACATTATACCATGGAAAACATCTCAATGCTAAAGAGCTTGAGCTGTAACATTTGTATTTATCAGTGTATTCTCTAGTTCATTATATAAAATCAGACCCTTGAAAGAGCTCCCTGTCTACAACATCTTTCTTCTCCATTCAAATCCCTCTCCCTCCACAGACTCTTAGGTATTTCACATAAGGCAAGCCATGAAATAATTAACCACAGTTACAATTTTCTGAATGACTTTGTGCTTCTTCATGTAAAGCCAGCTGACTCACTTTTATGTGACTGATTTACCTGAATATTAAATAGGAAGAATATTGCATGTTAAAAAACTCAGTGCTCTTCAAACAAGATCAAATAATGCAGCTCTACTTTCAGTGGCCGTCCTTTATAGACTGTTTATAGAGAAACTTGTTGGTTATATAATCTGTCAACGAGATGTTTGCTTTTTTCCATAAATTTAATTAGGTTTTGATAGATTCATCAGTTTTCATCTAAATTATTTTTGGTGAATTCTAATTGGCTCCTGCTGTGGCTTGGCAGCCATTAACTGATCATATGCCTATTTAATCCACTCATGGGATATTTAACAAATTGTTAGCTATTTCACTGTGCACTGAAGTGTAGCTCTACCAATTCTTTTTTTCTGTCACACTACTGGGGCTATTATGACAGTCCATTATGTGATTTATTTTGTGAAATAAATGTGAAGTGTTGCAAAAACAACAATACATCATAATCTTTACCCAAAATAAAATAAGGTCAGGAGATATCTCTTTGCTTGTACACGCAAAACGCTAATACCTTTTTTCCCAATCTGTGGACAGTAGTTCACTTTTTCTGACATTAATGCACTAAGTAAGACATATTGCAGTGAAATAGTTATGTGATAATTCATTTTATCCTTCTAAAATAAGTACTTAATTGGTTAAGAGGAAAAGGAATAGGACTATTTATCAGATGTTTAGGCTTGTCTACCTGGGGAAATAGCCTGGAATAGTTATTGCATGCTATCTCTTCAGGAGGACATTCTTAATCCGTAGTGAAATTGTCCCTGTGTGTTCAGCTTAACCCACACTGGGAGTGAGTAAAAACTGATTCTTGCACTTTGAATTCACCCCTGCATTTATTCTGTAACAACTCCCCCACACAGATAAATTTTTAATGAAAATAATGTAAGAAGTTCAGAGAAATACCTGTAAAACTTAGTTAATCTTTTATGCAGGAAATTCTCACTCTCCTGCCCAGGATGCAGCTTGCTAGGCAGGACTAGAGATTACTTGGAATGTGGAAAGATGTTGCAAATAGAAGTGCCTGGTACAGGTCTATGTGCTCCCTCTTTTCCCCCAAGTGCCCAAATCATTTTCCTTAGGCAGTGTTGATTCTTCTCTTTTCCAGTTGTTTGGGGTGCTGGGGTAGGGGTTGTGTTGTTTGGTTTTGTTTTGGTTTCGTTGTTTTGATTTTTTCTATGGGATGCAGAAAAGAGCACACATGATGCTCTGGAATTTATGGTACTTGCTTCTGATTTTCCTTGTAGAAGGTGAGCTGCCTGTGTGCTTGGTCTGCTGAACAGTCCTGCAATACTCCAGCTCTCAAGTGGAGATGTGGAACTCACTCTTCCTTCTGCTAGCACACAGAGATTTAATCAGTGAAACAATGGTTTCTGTTCAGACCTGTCAGTGTGCAACTTTGGTTTGCGCTCTCTAAAATAAATCAGGGTAATGATGCCTGTAAAATGGTGTGAAATTTTGA
This sequence comes from Sialia sialis, assembly GCA_009812075.1. Lineage (NCBI taxonomy): Eukaryota > Metazoa > Chordata > Aves > Passeriformes > Turdidae > Sialia > Sialia sialis. Next base: position 17,734,798 of record VRYO01002734.1, read on the forward strand.
AAGACAAACATGGTAGATGTTAAATCATAATAAATCACCTTCTCATGGAAATATCAAGTTTTCTCCAAATGTGGTAATTTCTGTATGACACAATTCACATAATACCAGACTTGAGAAATCCATGACTTAGATAAGAGAAAACAAGACAGCACTGTTGATATGCTAGTCCAACAAACAACATAAAGTATTGTTAAACTTTTCTATAATTCACATGCCTTCAGAGACATACAGCAGCTTCTGTACATCCATGTTTTCTTAACAGACTGTAGTAGGTGAATACACAACAAGTGCAGCAAAGAAGTGTCAAACCAAACCATTAGGGATGACAGACCCCAGTGGATTAAGTCATGATGGCAAGGTCAGTGGGATGTGAAACTTGGCTAATGATGTCATGCCCTTGTCAGCTTGCATTGGCTAAACACGTTAAGGTTTACCAGCAAGCCCTATGGCTTAGTGAGCACTGCTGAAGGGAATTTCGACCTGAAATAGGTCAACGTGAGCAGAATACAAATACTTGTGCTGCAAAGACTCTTGTTGAAAGCCTGACACTGCTAAAGCCAACGGGAGCTTGGCTAGTGACCCCCGTGAGGCCAGGATTTTGCCCTTTGGCCTTTGCAGATATGACATTCAATTAAATCCCTTTGCTTCTATTCTGTAGATCCGGTTTCATCATATGTCATAAACCATTTGTAGATTGCAAGCTGTGTAGCAGGGAACAGCATCTCATTAAAGATTTGTACAGATACCAGATTAATGGGACCCCAGTCCTTCAGGGCCACCTCACACATACTGAAGAACAAAGCAATATAAGAAAGCCCATCTGCAATGCAAGAATGATTCTGCTGTAGGAATTAGCTAACTTTTACCATCTGGAAATGACTGCCCAGGATGCTCTGTGCAGCTGAGCAGAGTGGTATGGGTAAGTGTAGAGGGAGCCACAACCAGCTTCCCCCTGTCAGAAAACATTATGGTGAGCAGGGCTCAGAGTGAGGAGGTGTCTCCCAGCCGAGACCCAGCCACTCTGACAGTGCTCCAGGAGCCAGCCAAGTATTGCCAGAGGGGAAAGGGGCACTAAAAGAGGGGCTGGACCACAAGGCAGGGTGAAAGTGGGCCATGTCTCTTGGAGAGACAAGATCAGTCATCTTTTGCGTCAGGTAAGCAACCAACCTTGAAACTCTTGTCTGTCTCGCAGAGGTGGTGATTCTGTTTTATAGCAGTTTGGATTGGTTTTCAATCAACACTCAATGAAGAAGTACTAAAGCTAGTTCCTTCAGATAGAAATTTTGTTTGTTGTTGTGTTTTTACTTCTAAGGATAGACATTGCTAGGTCTAACAACTGAGCAAAGCAAAAATACACCTCCATAGCCAGAGCCACAAGAGCCAAGGAACAAACATATTCACCCTTAAGAGGCCATCAGGAAAGATTCTCAGACCATACAGAAAGTTTGAAATACTGGCAGAATCTCCCCCTGCAATTTCATTGAAGCACACAAGTCTGCCTAGCTCTGCTTACCACATCTAAGGCAGTAGAAGGGAAAGGGGAAAGGCAGTATCTTTAGTCTTCAGTGCATTCTGTTGTCCCACCTTTCAAAGCAGACTTCTAAACTTATCCAAAGTTATTCTTAGAAACATTTTGACTCAAGAACCTCGAAGTTCAGCAGAAATCCCAATGGTAATTGGCTATGAAGGAATTAGAAATCTCATTCTGACACTCAGATCCAAGCTTAGATTCCAATACACTTTGGGTTTGGAATTTTTAACTGTAAATTCACAGTGATTCAATTTCCAAGAAGGTTAAGTATTTAAATTGTACCATATTATTTACATATTAAAAAAAAAAATTCTTAACAAGGTAAATAAAACAAGGTAGGAGGAGATGGAATTCACTGACTTTCAAAAAGTGGAGCCAAATTCTTAGATACATTTAGGCAACTAAAACTAAAGAAAATTTAAGAAGTACCCAACAGGGTAGATGTCTTGCTTCTGCTATTGTCAAAGATTATTTTACTGTCATACTGCCAAAAGAATGGCAATCTGAAATATGAGAAATAGAGTATTATTAGAGTCAGTGTCAGAAAATGTTAATGAGTGAAATTATCACAAATTAAACCAGACACAGGCAAGTAGCTAAGAAGAAGCAGGTTTCAGAGAAGGAAAATCTTATACTTAACAAAAATTTATGTCATTAAACAGTCTAGGTGTGCACAACATCCCTAATAATACTAATTTTAAAAAGACAATTTCATGGAATATAGTGACCTCAAAAGATTAGATAGAGTAGGGAATTAGCTAAGAGTAATAATCTTCTAGTGAGAAGACAGATGCTGTCATTCAGGAAAAATCATGAGTTAAAAAAAGGAGCACAATAGGACTAAAAAATGCCAAGTTTGTATGCTCTTGATTCAGTTCTTCTGGCTGCCCATGAAAAGGCTCATGAGGGACAGGGACACTGTGAAGTTCCTGGGACTGAAATGTGAAGTTCCTTATTTTGAGAGCCATATTTTGCTACTGACTTAACCCTCCTCCCAGATTCTGTGCACGTACAGATAAACCTCCAAAGCCAGGAGTACCAGAGTAGGTAACATGTTTCAAAGTTCAGCAAAATTTGAATGATTGTGAATATCCAAAAGCAAATAGGAAATTCTGGGAATTTACTTACATTATGAATAATCAGAGAGGAGCAGAAATAAAGGTATGAACAAGGAAGATTTCTGGAATCATGAACATTTCAGATAGGGCAGAGAGGAACATTGAAGCTTTCTCTCATCTGGTAGAAAGATGAAGCTACACAACAAGAGAGGATTGTTGCCATCAGCAGGCAGAATAGAAGCATGCCCAGCCACAGCACACCCCCAGCACAGAACAAGAACCAGGAAATTTTTTTAGATTCACAACAGCCTCTGTAACAAAAGCTGAGCAGAGTAGCCAAGTTACCAACATAGAAATGCTTAAAAACAAACAAAGGAGCTACTAATGACCAGGAACAGTCCTCAGACTGGTGTCTTAACTTACAGTACAGGATGTGATAAAAGGTATCTATTCCATCACTATCTGCTGAGAGTGCGGGCAGTGATCCTTATCTCCTTGGGAGATATTCTGCTAATGGACCATCCGTTGAAACCGAGTGGGGCATTGTTCTTTATCTTTTCACAACCCATCCTTCCTCTAGGGACTTATCTTCTGCTAATGGCCCACTGAGTCCCACTGTGTGACTGATAAAATTACTT
>VRYO01002734.1:17739024-17755771 GCA_009812075.1 Sialia sialis
TCAAAGAGAGGCTCCTGCCTTTCTTAGCAGACACCTGTCCACCAAACTAGGACACCTGGGGACTGGGCAAGTACCAAACCAGGAGCACATAAAGTATCAGCCAGAAGCCAATGTGGGGGCACAAAGGGGTCTTGAAGAGCAATAGAACAACCAACTGGCATAAGCATAAAGTGAGCTACAAGTCTGAAAGAAGCAGGTGAGAGGAAAGGCATCCAAGTAGTTTCATCTAGCTAAAGAAAGAGAAGACCAAAATATTACTTTTGTGCATTTTATAGAAGCAACTTAGCATGCTTATAAAGAAAAAGGCATCTAGTTATTTAGCATACAAAAATGTGTCAGAGGAAAAGTAAAAATGTTTTTACAGAAAAAAGTCAGAATATGCTGTATAACTCATATGTAGGACCAAAAGAGTAAGAATTTTGGTGTAGAAGTATGTTCAGTTGCAAACCCATATATTTTCAGAATTATAAAAATCAATAACAATTTTCATTTCTTTATTGAAATGCAAATGCAAAAAAAAATTTAAAAAGAAAGAAAGAAGAAAAAAATAGATCAAAATGAATGCCTTCAGCAAAGTTCCCTTGTTCCTTGTTTCAGGCCAGTAAAATAAAATTTGAAGAGCAGTTTTCAGAGGGCATAAAAACCTCATAATTAATCATTTCTTCAAACACATCAGGAGCAGGAAGCTCTAGAGTTTGTAGACCCATTAATTGATCAAAGTACGAAAGGAACTTTCAGAGAAAATAAAGCAGAGGAGGAAAATTAAATTATTTTTTTACAGCCTCAAATGAGTTTGGGGAAATATCTGTGCTGGAACCTTTCTTCATGCATCAGAGGGGATATGTCAAAAGAACTACTCCAGGTGTGAGTTCATTAGAAAAATCTATAGAAGAAATTGTAAAAATTAAGGTAAAAAAATTTCAGGTCCAGATGATTTAAAGACTGACATACTAAAGGAAGCTGCAAGGCATTAGACCTAACATTGCACTGCAGGAATGTTAGGATGGAAAAAGGGATGACAATTTTTTATGAGTTGCAAGGTGCACCTGTAGAGCTGTAGCACCTCCTAATTTGACAGCTGTATCAGGAGCATGGGTAGGAGTTAAATAAGTGGATATAGGGAAAGTGCAGTACCCCAAGAAAGGAGGTGTCAAAGAGGGGAGTCATGTCTTGCAAACCAAACAGAATTCTCTGAAAGCATCCAATAATGGACCCAGGCAAGAACATGGGCACAAAAAGGCAGAGGAATGGCCTGGTTGAGTTTGCTAAGAATCCTGTCTCCAAAAGTAAATGCCTAGGAAAGAGAAGACTACCAATACCAGGACAGATGTACAAGATGGTCCTGGTAAGTACTCCTGAGGCTTCCAATCATTTTAACTTTCCTGAGCACTTTAGGCAGCCTTGGCTTCTATACATTTAGTAACCATCAACGGATTTGTGATCTGTGAACTAGACCAGTCTATCCCTTGAATCCACAAATAACTACCCACATTAAGTGTGGCAATGAACTTTGAAAGCTAATTAAAAATTGCATGAAGAATAATTTTTCTGCTTTTCTTTTTCTTACTTTTCTTTTTAGTTTTCTAAATACGCCTTCTAGAAGTCCTTCAACGTCCCCTACTTTAGCTACAAGAAGAGATAGTGAATAAGCAATTCCCACCCTACCATTCACATACTGATTGAGATTCAATCTCTGGAATTCCTGAAAAGTATTTGACAACATCCTTCACCAAAAACTCTTCCTACCACAGTATAGGAAAGGAACTCCTTTGAGGGATAGGTAAAGAGTTAAGGTTTAGAAAATGAGGAATAGGAATAAAAAAACAATTTGCTCAGTGCAGAGAGGGTACCAGTAGAGTCTTACTGGAGTGTGTGATAAGCCTGCTCTGTTCAAGACACTTCTAAATTACCTGGAAAAGGAGGTTAATAGTAAGATGGCTATGTTTTCTGTTGATAAGAATTTAGCTTGTGGAAAAAAATAAAAGATAGAGAGAACTGGAGGAAACAAACTGACTGGATGATTAAGTGGCAGATGAAATTCAAAACAGATAAATGTAAAGTAGCATGTACAAGAAAAACAATCCCGACTTCATATACACAGTGACAGTCTTTAAATTAGCATTCAGGAATAAGATCTTGGAAATATAATAAGACAGTCTATGAAAGAAGTCAATGCTCAGAAGTGATTAAAAAATAACAAAACAGCAAATTGAATGTGAGGAATTATTAAGGAAGGAAAAGAGAAGGGAGAGAGAGAATGTTATGCCATGCTGCATAGATATGGGGCTACCACACCCTGAATACTGTGGGCAGTTCTGATCCACCCATCTCCATGGTGTACAGCAGGTCTGAAAAGGGTTCAGATGTGGAGTGTTAGGATGACAAAGGTACCAAGTGGTTTCTGCATCTAAAGTGATTAAACAGATGAGGCTTTTTCAGTCTGAAAAGAGGTGACTGAACAAGACTGTAAAAAAAGGTCTATGAAATCATACGCGTAGAGCAAACTAACAAGGATCTTGTGTTCATTGTCTTTTCTAGTGCAAGAATCAGAAAGTATCAAAAAAAGACAAAAGATGGCAAACTCAAAACAAAGAAAAGCAATTAAGCACAAAGTCAGCTGCGAAAAAGTCTTTCCATAGGATTTCACCAGAGTTTCCCAGGCGTCAGAGAGTGATGTGTCAAAACAGAATAAGTAAAAAAATCCAGGTCTAGGAAATATGGAGACAAAATGTGTAGTCCAGGAGCCATAGTTCATCAGAAGCTGAGATATTATGCTGGGAAAGAGTTTATGGCTTCCCTGGATTTGTACTCCTCTCAGTGCATCAGATAGCTGCTACCAGAAAGAAGAGAATGGATAAAACTAATATTTTGGCTGCTCAGTCAATACACTCCAGCTTTTAAGAGTCACAGTTAGTAAAATACTTTTATTTTTTAGTCCAGTACAGTAAACCTATTTGGTATGGGCCACACTGACAGACAGTGAGCATAGAACCCCACTGGACTGTGACAATGATGGTATTTTTTTAGTGGCACTTTATAGTTTCACACTTGAAAGCTGACAGATCACTTGTGAAATAAATAAGTGAACAAATTGACACTGGAGAACTGCTTCAATGGGAGGTCTTCAAATCTTCATGGTTGCTGGAGATGGCTAGTTATGTTGACCCTGGCATACTGATCTTGGTGCAAATGGAGCTCATCTCATTTATTGAAGACACAGTTCAGTGGGGGACATAGTGCTGGGTTAACAGTGAGACTTAGGTGATGATCCTAAAGTCTTTTCCAGCTCTAACAATTCTGTGATTCTACAATAGTCCTCAATTTTAACTACATCAGATATCAAGAGGGTAGCTTAAGTTTTGGTTTTTCATTTTGTAGTAACCACAGACTTCCAGTTACAGAGCTCAGAGTTCAAACCTTGCTCTGCTTCTACTGGATTCAGTAATACTGGCTGAGACGATTTCATGGCATTGATGCCAGCGAGTCCTGTTTTTTTTCTGGTGTCCCAAAGGAACAGCCAAGGGGTTTGTAAATGGGCACATCAATGGCAGAAGTGGAGAGCCTGAGGTCAGGGATTTTGCAGCAATTTCATAGTAATAGGCATGACCAGACACACAGGGGAATACCACTTCTTAATGTCTTCTCCACCAAAGAAATTAAGAGCTACAAAATGTGTGTGGCTTTGATTTGCTGCAGAGTGTGTGATGGAGCAGGCACTGCTCTTCATGCCAGTGGAAAAGTGGGGACTGGCTGGGAAGTGTTCAGTGCCACAGGGGCCTGGCACATGCACACGTGTGTGCACATCCCCAGCAAGGAGGGAACAGCAACCAGGCTGCTCCCCCTCCAGGGCAACCCCCAACCCCCAATGGGAGATTCCCCAGGCTGGGCAGAACCTCTGTACCTATTTACTGCTATTTAGTGTACCTACTTACAGAATATCTAGAGTACTTTCTTAACCTTAATTGCACAGGGGAGAGGAACAGCCCATTAAATTGTGATCAACTAGATTGCAGACAGAATTTAAAACATAGTCCTACTTTAGGCAGTATGTGCAAAGTCATCTTACATCACATCTCCAGCCAAGTTTGATAATCCAAGGACCATCCTCCTCACAAAGAGAGCATTGTTTCAAGTTTTCAGAGTTTCAGTGCCCTAGCAGCTCCAATTACATTCAGCTACAGTTAGTGTTCAGCACTCTGAAAATCATAACCTTAAGGGCTTGATTTTCATTGGTTTTACCTGAGATGCAGCTGAAAATGCTCAGCCCATTTATCCCATCAGTGGGAAAAGACGAGGAAGTGGTTTGGAAATTAAAGGAAACTTAGCTTCTTGCTAATATCTTAGTAAACTTCCCAAACTGGAATTCAAGAATGCAAACAACTCATGGCTCAGAACTGGCAGCACACAAAGTCTCAAAGAAAAATTAAATCATCTAAGAAATCTTCACATGTTCTTTGCCAGATAATTGAAAAACATCCTGCAATCTGTTCTGACATGTTTTTGAACTTGCATTTTATTCTGTGAATTGATGTTAAACTGTGACCCTTTGCTGGGCCATTTGCAAATAGAAAGATTGTCACATTAAATCATTCTAAAATACAACCACATTTACATTCCAATTTTAGTCTGCATATCCCTAGTGATGCAGACAAAATAAGAGTTTTCTTTAATTGAAGTGACTCCCCAGAATGCTAATGAACACTTGATTGAGTTTGGACATTTTCATAATTCTGATATTCTTATTTTGCTGACAAAAAAAACACCAAGGACACAGCTGACCTCATCTAATCTCCTGTTCCATAGAAGGAAGCACACAGGAAATTGTTTTGGGATTTGTTTTGCTTTTTTTTTTAATTACAAAGGTTGTTTCACTTGTCTGGATACTGATAGAAGGTAATAGGACAAAGCAGGAAAGAGCAAAGTTATCATGTCATTGTTTTCATATTTATCTAGTGGTAGGACATTTTTCTGAGAGAAAAGGCTGTGCTAAACTCAGAAAGGAGAAATGTGGTTTGGTCATCTCTGTAGTGGCATAAAGTTGGCCTTCCTTATCACTCTCTACAGCTACTCAAAGGTGGCTATTGCCAGAAGCCTCTTCTCCCAGGTGACCAGTGACAGGACAAAAGGACACAGCCTCAAGCTGCACCAGGAAGTTTAGGTTGGATATCAGAAAAAAATTCTTCACAGAAGGAGTGGTTCAGCGTTGGAATGGGATGCCAGGGAGGTGGCTGAGTCACTGTCCCTCGAGGTGTTTAAAAAAAGACTTAATGAGGCACTCAGTGCCAGGGTTTAGCTGATAAGGTAATGTTAGGTCGCAGGTTGGATTTGATTATCTCAAGTCTTTTTCAACCTAGTTTACCCTGTGATTCCTTTTTTTATAAGGCAGACTTCACAGTAAAGAGAAGCAGAAAATATGAAGGTTTTTCAGCACAGTGTTTTGCCTTCACCACTTGGCAGGTTTTGTTTTCAGCAGAAGCAGTGATTAGGCCAAATGCTCCCACTTGCACTGTAAGCAGTAATGCACACTCCTGCAGGGCAGGGCAAGGTACAGCAGAACAGAGGCTTGTGCTCTGGCTTTGCACAGCTGCAAGTGATAACCCACCCTGGGCAGCAGGTGAGAACTCATCCAGTGCGTTTGCCTTCCATGTGGTCCAGCCAGGTCAATCCGAGCTCCTCCTCCTGCCAGAGCACTCATTTCTCACCTTAACACAGCCAGGTCAGGCTCTCCCTCCTCTCTCCTAAACCCAAAGTGTATAACCAAAGATGTACACAATCAACACAAATGAGCATTAAGAGTGATAAAATGCAAATAACATGCAACTGAGCTATTCTCCAGAGTTTGTGGAGGCAAGAGTCATGTCCAGGGTGGATGGCTCTGGAGATAAAATGGAGAAAAAATCAGGCACCCAGGACAGGGAAGTTGTTGGCACCATAGTTGTCTTGAGCAATGGGGACTGGTGAGGATCAGGCCAGGAGGCCTTTCATACCCTGGAAAATTCCTGGAGCCCCAGACTGATATCCCTTTCAGCAAAACAGCCAAGTTATCATCTGCTTTAGGTAGGGCATGATCCTTAAGCTTTGTTTTAGAAATTTCAAAACAGAGCATTGTTATGAACAATATTTTTCTTTGCTTTAGCATCTCCAATCAATGTGTGTGAGCTAAAATAGTTTTAAAAAATTGAAACAACAGACAAAACCAAAATGGTTTTAGTCAGTATTTCAACTATCTCAAATGCTGATTGGAAAGAAACAGCATTGCAGAATCACAGAATCATAGAATATGCTGAGTTGGAAGGGACCCATCAGGATCATTGAGTCCAACTCCAGGCCTTGTGCAGGACAATCCCAAGAATCACCCCATGTGCCTGAGAGTGTCCAAACCTTTCCTGAGCTCTGTCAGTCTTGGTGCTGTGATCACTTCCCTGAGGAGCTGTTCCAGTGCTCAACCACTCTCTGATGAAGAACTTTCCCCGATATCCAACCTAAACTTCCCCTGATTCAGCTTCAGGCCATTCCCTTGGGTCCTTTCACTGGTCATGAAAGTGAAGAGCTCCATGTCTTCCCCTCCTCTTCTTGTGTGGATGTTGAAGAGCACAATGAGGTCTCCCCTCAAGTCTCCTCTTCTTCAGGCTGAAAAAACCAATTTACGTCAGCCTCTCCTCACACAACTTCTCCTCCAGATCCTTCACTATGCTCATGGTCCTCCTTTGGACAATCTTTAATGATTTAATCTCTTTTTTATATCCCAGAACAGCACTTGAGTGAGGCTGCCCCAGTGCAGAGCAGAGCAGGACAATCCCTCCCTTGCCCTGCTGCTGATGCTGTGCCTGATGTCCCCAGGACAGGGTTGGCCCTCCTGGCTGCCAGGGCAGTGCTGGCTCATGTTCAACTTGCCATGGACTGGCACCCCCAGGTCCCTTTCCAGTGTTGCTCTCCATGCCCAGAAATGGACATTGACTAGAAAAATTAGTTGTGAGGGCAGCAACAGCATATCTGAATAAACAAGAGCTGACACAGAATCTTCATTCTATTGCCTAACCAAAGTGTTACAGATTCAGAAAGATGAGATCTTTCTCTTTGTCATGTCCTTGTATTTCCCTGTTTAATTCAGAAGTAGAAGGCATAGAAAAACCAGATGTTATTTCACTTCCCCTCAATTAAAGGACAAGTGAATCTTTGTGGGAAACCTGCCTCTTGAGCTGCCAGCTACTGATGTGACAGGCAGAGAAGCTCCCCTGAGATTTAAATACATATCCACAAAATTTTGCTAACTGTCCAAACAGAGTGTTTAAGTGACTACTGATATTGTAAAGAGGTTTTCAGCTCAAAGAATAGTCTCAGTTTAAAAAGAGGGGGAAATAACAAAGCAAAACAAAAACAAAAATAAAACAAAATCAAAAAATAAATTTAAAAAATCCACACCACTACAACTTTTCCATGATGAACGTTTTCTTCAGGCTATATGATATGACAATGTGAAAAATACTAAATGCTTCTCCTCTTTACTTAATAAAGTCATCCTGCATTATAAGAAGCATAGCATATAGCATTTTGCCAACAGAGAAGTGTGCTGGATCAAGGTATTCCTATAGCAAACCATTCTCAGGGCAGAAGAGGAAGGGCTTGCTGGCATCAGCAGCTCAGCTGTTAGCTCTGCACAGACCTTAACAAACGTGTGCAGCCTGCTACAGGTAATTAAGTGTTGAAAGGCCTATTTCGAAGAGCAAAGTCTGCTAATTCTCTGCCTTGAAAATATACTTGTAACAATGACAGGGCTTTTTTTAGTTCTAGCTTCATGTTAGCACGAAGTGCAAGGTTATATCACACTTCAATTGATTAAGTGCTGATCGCCCCGGTAGACAGATTTGATTATATTGCAAGTATGAGCCTGGAGAGAGTAATTAGTAGTTTCATCCTCATTCTGCATCCTCAGTTCCACATTTAGATTATGAACAGAGCCTTTCAGGCTCCTTAATTTATTTTTACAAGGTATCACAGATCCACAGCTGTTTGGCAGCAGATACAGAAGAAGGTACATTTGTGAAATGTATTGAGCCCTTAATTATTAAGGCATTTCTTGTTTTGGTGACCTCCATCTTTATTCAATTTATCTGTAGTCACAGTCAGCAATAGCTGTGGAAGAAATTGAGCAAAGACAGCGAAACTGTTTAGGCAGCAGCATTAATGCTGACTTTGATGGCTTTCTTCACCTGTTCACTTTACTCTATTTAAAATTGTCATGTGGCTGGCAAAGCACTCAGGAAGGTTTACATTTGTCCAATCATGATTTTCAGGACACAGATTTTTGTCCTTGACTTTTATTCTTTTGTCTTTCAGGGACACGGGCACAAAACCAGGTTGTGAACTGTATGCTAACCTGAGGTTAATAAGAGATAAGAATAGAGTCTAACATCCAGGCTATCTCTATAAAATATTTCAGTGCTTAAGACCCAGTAATGCACAGTATAGATGCAATTTAGAGTGGTGACAGGAAAAAAAAGTATTTAAATACTTTCGTAAGTAGCATGCTCATAAGTAGCCCCTAAAAAGGATCAAAGATTTGGTAGGAAGAATTGCTGACCAAAATGCAATGTGCATAATTAATAAGTAATTTATCAACCTCATTAGATTTACTTAAATGCCACAGGTGGAGTGGCAAACTGAAATATAATTTTTGGGATACTACAGGAGTGCATTTCTTTCTGCCAGTATTTTCTTCCAACCAGTTTGGGGCTTTGAGTGCAGAACATTGGGTCATTTCCATATTTCCCAGGCAACAGCTCCTACCTGACTGGCAAGAGTTATCTATCTTGACTGAGCTGTAGCCTCAAGAGAATAGTCTTTTGGATTTTGAACATCTACATTGATAGCAAAATCTTCCTCTAATGATTGCCTAAAATCTAGAAATATATACTTATTTGAGAAATATCTTTTCTGAAGGTGATTTGTCTTTATTGAAAACACCAGTTGGAAATCATAAAAGAGGTTTGAATATTACTTAACACATTCTTGTTTTAAAAAGTCATGTCAGCAATGTGCCACAGTCCTAATTACTGCAGAGAAATTAGCAAAGAATTATATGCAAATAAATGAAGATAATCAACGTTATTAGCACATTTTGCTAGTCAATCATTCCAATTGCTTTATGCTGTGTGGCAATATTGATATGGGAGAACCAGCTTTAAAAAAGCCAAGATAGCTTTATCATGTGAGTACCCAATATTCGCATAAACATTTTTAAAGCAGTGTTGAGCCATGGGGTGTCAAACTGGGCTGGCTCTGGTAATCCATATTGCCTACATTATGAGCATGGTTTGGTATAAACAGTGAGGTTGGCAGTTCAATAATCCAATTTTTTTGTTTCTTCTACTGCATATCTATACAGTTAAAGTATTTCTATGCTGGGTTTTTGCTTCAGACAGCATTTGTTCCTGGGACTGTCTGGTTTGAGTGCTGCTGCCTAAATGTGTCTATCATTTCAGGATGCAAGACTTGGAGAAATCTGTTGTTTTACCAGCATTAACATTTCTGATGGCAGAAGAGACAAATCTGGTGCTGCCATGTTTTGACACAATGGCTGCTTCCTGCTTCTGAGCTGCATTTTTTCTGCCCTGTGATAAATCTCACCAGTTCTTGCTGGTTATTTTTAATTTCTAGGAAGAAGAATGTAGTTCATTCTTCTTGTTGGGTGGAGACTTTTATTTTCACAGCAGTTTCCAAGAATTCACTTCTCTCTGATCTTGCTCAAACTGCTCCAATGACTGGGAGGGGACTGTCCCCTCAGCATGACTCACAGCCTCCAGGACACCCAGCCAAGGCAGATTTGTCTTTCATGGGTGTTCTGGGCTTGGTGCTGAAGTGGAGATTACTCAAAGGCTCCAGGAAGGAGAAAAAGAGGAACCAGTTTCCTGGGAAAGCTGAGGCTTGATGCTGGACAAGAAAAAGATACTGGCTGCCCAAATAGAATGGGCCTGAGCCAGAGGGAAAAGCAGTCTGCAGCTAAAAGAGGATGTGACCAGCTGGTGACAGAGGAGTTACTGGGAGTTCAGGAGAGCAGGAACCAAGTGGAGAGATAGAGCTTGGGTGGTGGGAGATGCAACTCCCTGCTCAGTGAAGCCCTGGGGCTGTGGGAAGGTGGGAGCAGCAGCAAGGTGAGCTGAGGCAGGCACACAGGAGCAGTGCCAGGCAGGCAGGCTGAGGGCAGGAGTAGAGGTATTAATCTGGACATTCATCCTGCTGACACTTGCTTTTTGTTCACCACAAGTACTTGCTCACTTAATTGCTCTCCAGAGATTCATTCTCCTCATCCACAGGAGCGGGTTCTCGGGGGCTGTGGTTCAAGAGAATGATTGCAGGATTTAAACATACATACTTAGAAAGAAAATACAAACGTAAGACTTGGAACTGTGGTACAGTTCACACACACACACATACTCAGATGTTATTTTAGGAGTGTCTCTCTCATTGTGCCAGTACTAGCAAATTAAACAGTTCAAAGGAGCATCCCCAGGCACTGGAGCTGTCAGAGTTCCCTCCAACACAGGGTTGCCCTGTGCCACCTCCTGCTCTCTCAAACCATTCCTAGAGGCATATTGGGAGCTAGCACAGCTGGATTCCTTCCCATCAGATGTGACACCTTACCCCAAGGCCTGAGGGAATTTACTAGAGATGTGTCAGCTGCACTCTGGGTCCAGGTACCATTCTGGGCACACTCAGCCGACAAGTTCAGACACAGCTTTTATACAACGTCCCTCTTGCTTGGCGAGGATTTTATTATTACCGTGTGATTTTAACATCTGTTAGATCTTAGAAGAGAAAAAAATTCTGATGGCTAATTTTTCTCAGATTTACCTAGCTCTAATTAAGCTCCTAGAAGCTGGCTTAGATTGAGCATCCTCAGAAATTTCTTACAGGTATTAGAATGCAAGAATCCAGTTTGTAGTGCTGTATTGTACAGCTCCAGAATGGTGTCACTCTTACAGTAGTAAGGATTATTTCTTATAATGCCTTCTATTATTTCTAATATTTGCTCTAATCATTGTCATGATTGCAAAGTTGTGATGTTCACTTCTATCTTTGTAGATTGGATCCTCCTACCCATGACTCAGGTCTATACTTGGAAGATTCCTTTGCTCGTGGGAGCTCTGAATTCATTCATTCATTCATTCATTCAGGCACCTCCTCGTGAACTCATCCCTCGTAATGTTTCTCCATTTTTTTCCAATGGGTCACAACATCAAGTATTGAAATACTGAACTACTGAATATTGCTTCTCACCTGTGAAATGGGAAAAACTTGTTTTTTACAGTTTATGGATTGTAAATGACAGAGGAGTCACTGCTTTCACAGCCTGCAGAATATATATACACCACATATATACACAAAGTAAGGTGTTTTAAGGTTGCAGATATGGAAGAGCAGGATTCTTCATTATATTAAAACAGGTATACCCTGTGGCACTTTCATTTATCTCATGATTCCATTGGTGAAATTTTTAGTTGCTACTGTATTAAAAGAAATGTTAGGTGTGTCAACATTTTTTCTAATGTTCAGTGATATTTTGTGTTTTCATTCATCAAACTTTTAATAAAAACATTTTTCTTTATATATTTTCTGTCAATTCAAATAAGCTGATTTTGTTCATATGTTTTGGGCAGAAATCACAAGCATATGACTGAATACAACAAGAATCAGGATACCTTGTACTTCTTTTTATGTGGGAAAATGACACAAAATTTGGAAAACAAAATATATATATTTAGATGCTACAAAAGATATGATCACAATCATATGCTGGGTCTTTGTTTTCCTACTTTTCCACTTTCTACATGCAGTTAATAATTTATATACAATAAATTTATTTACATAACAGATTCACTGGGCTCATTTAAATTCTAAATAATTGCCTCAAACAGCTGGGATAATGCTATAGTAAGAACAAAGCAGAGGAATGACTCAGAGCATCTTCAAATCCTTGAAAAGGAGAATTATTTACAGCAATTGCCAGATTAAGGTAATTACAGTACCAGTATACCACTCCCATATATGTCAAAGGAATGTGAGATTTTTAAATCAAGCTAAATGGCTGTATAGGCTATTAGGATTATTTTATGTTGCTGCTGTAGCTGAGACAACATCTCACAACTTAAATTTATATGTATAATAATGGTCTGCTTTGTTTTTGCTAAATTGGTGTGGCCTTTCTATTTTCTAATGTAGATTGGTGGCAATGTGTTTGTTTTAGGAGAGAGGCTCTGCTCCATAACATTGTTTTGCAGACTGTGCAACATTACCCTCTAAGTGTTTACTACATGGGGCACTAAAACTTAGATTTATGCCACATCTTTTGAGGTGGTACTCAACTGCAGTTCTATTACAATTCAATTTTTGTATAATACACAGTAAACCTCCACTGAGAATGGTTTTATATTCTTTTAATGCACTCCATATGCTGAAAGAAATAGCTTGAGATTAAGGGAGGCTTATGGTAGATGCTAGCTAAACGTCTTGTTTTCATTTGGAAACCCCAGAGGCTGTAACAGCCCCGTGCCAGCATCACACCCCAGCCCAAGGATGGGCTGGCTGTCCCCTCTTCACCATTTCATGGACACCTGCACAGGGGCTGTGCAGCCCCAAAGAGATTTAAAGTCACCATCCAGCCCTCTCTGGACCACTGCTTCTCACATCTTTGCCTCACCCACCAAGTCTCTCATTCATCTCATACATTTCTTGTGTTTTCTCCCCTTGCCCCAGTTTTGTACTATCCAATATAAAAAACTGCCATGAATAAACTTCTCCTCTAATACTTCTGCTCTTTCTTGTACAGTGGCATATTTTTTATGTATACCACAATTATGGACCTATAGTCCTCCAATTTCTGTCTCATTTTAATGTAACTTAATAATATGTTTGGCAGTAAAGGAATATAAAATATTATTTTATATTGAAAGTGAAATTTTGAAAGGAGATAAGCAAAAAAAAATATCAAAAAATCAGAGTTATAGATGAATTCAGTATCTCCATTACTGACTTCAGAAAATCAAAATGTAGTCAACACATCCCTGTACAGAGGAAGGCAGATGTACCCCTATGCTGGGCAGATACACAGAGAACTTCTGTCAAACTTATCAAACTTAAAAATCAGTTTCTCATGCAGATGACCATGTGAAATGTACAAGCAGGGACAGTAGCAGATTGGTTTGTGAGGCAAGCTTTTGTCCCCAGAAGAAGGGAATTTCCTGTACTGATGGAGCAGCTTGGATAAAAGTAACTTCAGCTAGGACAGATCACAAGAAAGAGAGCAAAAGTCCTCTGGACCTGAAGGGAACAGTATCAGTATAAATCCAGCTTTTAGTTCCCAACCCAGTAAGTACTTGGTGACTAATTTTGTACAGGTTGTATCAACAGATATAGTCACAAATCTACAGTAGAAAATATGAAAGCCCCAAAAATGTATCTAATTTTATATATTAGGCAAATCACTACACCAACAGTCATGGAAAATCCTGGAGTAGCATTGTTCAAGGACCAAGAAAAGCCTGGCTGCAGCATCCCAGAAATATCAGAGCTATGACAACAAAGATTTAGGAGAACCAGAAATGAAAATTGCAATAGTCAAGTAATGTGGTGATTTGGACATGGTTAAAGATTTCAAGAGACCAACAGCTGGCACAGGTCTGGGTAGAGCATCAGCCCATCAGTCACTGAAAGGCAGACAATACCAGAGCCAACTCAAGATATCTGTCTGGAGAATGAAGTAGAAGGCTGATTCAATAAGTATAAGTATATCCCAGAGAAGAAAACAGTCAAACAAACAAACAAAAATGTTTAAGGGTGGAGGAAATTCTTTCTGAAAGTAAGATTGTGTTGTAGTCTGGAAAGTGAGACAGTGAATACCAGAGGGAGGAGACATAACTGTGCTGTTCATAAAACAGTTGGAGCAGTACATTTGGAGACCACTCTGAGCAACATTATATTGAATGACATTCCCCAGAGAAAAGTGAACCTTAGTGGAAAAGCCTGTATGTAACTCACTTAGAAAAACAGTGTGCAAATAAATAAATGTTCCCAGAAGAAACTACATTACCACCGGAATTAACTTATGTGAAATTTGTCAAGTTAAATGCTTCATGATACTGGTTTCACCATATGTTTGTAATTTTTTTCTTGCAGAGCAGCTGGTATTTTTCTAGGATGTTCAGGTCATGTCCCTATTGTCTAACCATGACTAGCAGCATTAAAACATTTCCCAAAAAAATAAAATCTGAAAGCTCTTTCTTAACTAACTGCACATTATTTTGTTTCTTTGTCTTTGCTCCTCAGAAAAGTGTGGACTCTTTTTTAGGAAATCAATCCCTCTTTAAACAATTGCTTTTTTTTAAGCTTAATGACTTTGCTGAGAACGTGACTGGGAATTGAAGACATCATTATCAATGTTTTGCAGGGAAATTAAAGTGGGTGAGAAGAAAAAGGTTGCAATGGTTATTGCTGCTGTAACAGTGCTGGGAAGGCCAGGCAGCCTCTCTGCAGTGAGGTGGCTTTTGGCTGCTGCAGTTAATAAACAAGGACCTGACAGATTGGCATGATAGCTCCTTCCCTCTTGTCAAGAAACTGCTATACACTACCATCAGTGACTGGGAAGAAAATGTAAAGTTTATCCTGAAACTGACAGAAATCTGTGAGTAGTAAAGAATGGGGATATGTCAATAATGCAGAGTGAGAGAGGTGGATCAATTTATAAAGCAAGTGGTACCAGGCAACACACAATCTGAAAATGGCCAAAGCAAAATTATACACCTAAAAATAAGAATGGTGGCTTGTGTTATGCATTAATGTTCTCAGGAAAATAATTGCTCTGCAGGCAATATTCTGTATAACTGATTGAACATGAGCTCTGAACAATGTACTGTCATCCAAAGTTATTTTTGGACTGATAAACACATATATACCTGTGAGTCTGTAGAAGTCTTCAGCGGGAATAACTTTAAATTTTATTCCTTGTCTAGACACATTTAAAGGGTTTTTGAAGCCCTTTCCATGACCAAATGGAAGTTACTCGGTGGCTACAGTCCAGCAGTTATGTTGCATCTGAAAGTTTTGAGCCTACTGCATGACAAATTTCATGGGCCCCCAAGGTGGAAATTGCCTTTCTGTGCCCTGCACAAGCATATGGGTCTGAAGGACTGCTGAAATGGGAAAGATGACAAAACTGGGGGTAGTGCCTTGCAATTACCAGAAACTGGACTTGCATCAGACTGGTACAGCAACAACTCTGCCACAAGACAGGCTTTGTGGAATAGCACAGCTAAAGAATACACAGATCTGGACCAGTCAATTCAATGGCTTTATCCCAGACAATCCATCCTTTGCTACGCTGTTCCTGTTAGCACACTGTTTTCTCGAGCAGGCAGGCCCTGTCTAGCACTTTCTGTTCTGATATTCCAGCTATTGCTCCTTTCTAACCTTATTTGTTTTTGCTTCTCAGCTGCTTAATGAGAGCCCAAAACATGCTCTGCAGTGGGGTGCCACCAAAACTGTGAATACAGCTCTCCCTGTGTCCACAGAGGTGCAGGGAAGACAGCCTGGAAAGTTTTCCAGGAGCTGCTGGCAGTGAGAATGTGGGTCCTACATGGATCTCCTCATGCCTCTGTCGCTCCAGGGCTCTCCCAGCACCTGTGCCAGCCTGTGCACCAGACCAGGCTGCTGCCTTCAGTGCAGAGCAGCCAGGAACACCAGGACAGCAGGGAGGAGGTGACTGGAGAAGAGGTGTAAAGCTCCTGTCATTTTGGTATTTATCCATGGGGC
This sequence comes from Sialia sialis, assembly GCA_009812075.1. Taxonomy (NCBI): domain Eukaryota; kingdom Metazoa; phylum Chordata; class Aves; order Passeriformes; family Turdidae; genus Sialia; species Sialia sialis. The sequence goes on from VRYO01002734.1 coordinate 17,754,829, forward strand.
AGGGCTTACCTAAAACCACTGCCAGTCCTTCCTTAGGGAAATGCCTTGAATAAATCAGGAGGTCCCCAACAAGTGTTCTTGCACAGGTCTCCAGCAGGGACATCTAGGGTGTGTGAAGAGCCCAGATGATCTTTCCTCCCAACCTATTTTCCTGTGCAATGCTAACGACCTGCCCATTGCACACATCTCTGTGCAGACACCCCCATCTTCTCTGGTCAGAAAAGGGCAGAGTTTACCCCAAAGTTGTGCCAGATGGCACCACCACTGACATTGATTGGCTTTGAGACCTGTGATGGCTGCAAGCTCCAGAACCTCCTTTCCAGAGAGGCAGTGTGTTTCCATCCCACTGCTTGCTTCTGAGGCTTACTGAGGAATTCCCATCTCTTGTGAGCAAACCAACCCTGACAAGAGATAAAGTCTGGTTTTAAAGAACTACTGCCTTGTCTTACAAGCACTGAAAATCAATGAAACTTGTCCTCACTCATTTAGACAGCCTGTGTATTCTTCTCATTTCTGTCTGAACAACATTCCTAAATTTCTCTCTGGGTCTAACTGCCAGCAACTGGGGGTTTGCTGTTTCACAGTCAGTATTTCCACATGGTCTGGAACAGGGTGTGATCCCACAACTCCTCCAGGGGAGCAGTCAGGGTGTCAATTCTCATGCCAGCTCTCCCCCTCTCCCTCATCCTCCCTGCAAAGCCAGGATGTTCCCAGGAGTGCTGAAGGTTGGGGAGAAAACTGCACCCAGAGGAGCAGACTACAGCCTAGAGCCCTACAGCCCTATATCCCCACAGCCTTACAACCCCACAGCACTACAGACCCCATAGCTCCACAGCACCACAGCCCCACAGTCCCACAGCTCCACATTCCTATAGCCGCATGTCCCCACAGCCCCACATCCCCACAGCCCTACAGACCCCACAGCTCCACAGCATCACAGCCC
>VRYO01002734.1:17763244-17809810 GCA_009812075.1 Sialia sialis
TTCTTCAATAAAAAAGGTGCGGCTTATATTCGTGAAATTACTGTAATAAATTTTATACCCAGATCATTCAGTGCAACTATAGCAACTGTTTTGTTAACAAATGCATGAATAGAATCTACAAGGAATGGGAAATACATTATTAATAGTTTTTGTAACTGGAGCTCATTTTTATACGGGGATGTCTAGTAAATAGCTATACCTAAAATATGGAAATAAAGCAGGCGTCACACTCTTCTCCACACCACATACTGACAAAGAGATCTGTGGTTAGCTCCCCAGAAAACAGAATTTTTTGAAGTTCATTAAGTAGAAATGTTCAGCCCTTGTGCTGTGCTCACAAGGTCTTGTCCCCAGGCATTGAAGGTGTTGCATGTTCACAGTCTGCATCAAAGGCTGACAGTGACCATGAGGCCACAAGATAAGGGAAGCAGAAGTTCCCACTTCATGGTAGAGCCTCACTGCAAGGTTTTGTGCCCAGTGCTGCCCATTGCCAGAGCCTGTGTCTTCCCTGTCATGATAAAAGGAGTCACCTCTTCAACAACCTGGGCTCTCAGAAGCAGCACAAGTTTACTCTCATTTGTCTTTCAACATAAATGTCCTCAGCACAGTCCTGTGAGGCATGAGGGGCTGAGGCCAGGGCAGTCAGCCTCCCCCAGCCAAGCACCAAGGGTAAGGCTGGAATGGATCTGTTGTTCACCCACCTGTGAAGAAAGGAGGTGGCAGGAGCTTTCCAAGGAAGCCAGGAAGGGCTGCAGTCGCATGCCTTGCACATTCCTAAGGACAGAGAAGAGAGAATTCAAGGGGATGCTGGTTTGGTAGTTGGCTGTGAGAAATGTCTTAATTTTGTGTTGTGTATGCACATATCTGTGTGTGTGTGTGCGTGTGTGTGTGGATTATGGATGTAAATTTATTCAGAGTGCAAAAATGGCTCCTGGTTCTTGCCAAAAACAAAGGTGGGACTCAGTCAGAGATTGAGATGCGTAAATCTAACCTCTAATTGCAAACATTTATTTGTGAGCTGGGAAACTGGGCATCTCAGATCCTACTGTAGTCAGTTGAGATCAGCCGTGACTCAGCTGCAGAGCACTGGTGTCTGATGGCATTAAGATGCCCTGAAGTTTTTTGGCTGGCCTCCCGCTGCTGCTCCAGAGGACTTAATGTCTCCTGTAGGTCCTGTGTCACATCTGCAAGCCCCATCTGGTTGTCTAAGGTAGCCTCAGGCATCTCAGTTACCACTTACTGTTGTTAGTAAGAGGGGAGCTAAAGGGAACTTCTTAGTGTCTACCTCACTGTGGGCAGACTCAGCCTCCAGACCCCACTATCTCTGCTGAATATCCCTCCCCTAAGATCTGCAGACTGGATCTTCACCATCAATACTGGGAGCATAGAAATCTCATCACAAATACATTGGATGACTAATTTTAGTGTCCCAGGCTGAGTCCTGCCCAAAGTGTTTGTCACTTGGCAATGCACATTCTAGCTCATGACTCAGTTCCAGGAGAAAGCTGTAAAAATCCAGTTGCAGCATGCACAGGGGAAGGGTCTCACCTTCCCCATCTCCCAAGGAATCTATGCTGCCAAGTGTGGGTGCTGGGGACCACTGCTGCAACTAAGGAACAGGGAGAGAGTGAGCCTGAGATGAGCAGAGTGAGAGGGAAGGCACAGGCTGCTGCCTGTCCTGGTGCCAGGGTGCCCTGGAGGCTCAGCCAGCAGGGCTTTGCTTGCTTCCAGCTCTAGGCAAGCTCTGGGGAAGCAGTGGGAACAGCTGGAATCCATCCAGGCAAACCAAAAAAGGTTCTTTACCTGTCTTTGCTACTGGCAATCATGAAGAGGCAAGAGGGGCCAGCAGGCAGAGGTAGATGGTAGGTCACATAGATAGCATCTCTCTTGCTGACAATGCCTGAAGCACTGCAGGATAGGAGATCCCAAGGACACTCAGTGCTACTTTGTGTGGACACATCTGGGGCATCTGAGAAGTATGGTAAAGACACAAAAAGTAGATGTGAATTCCAGGGATGCTCTCCTGGGTCCCTGGAGCAATTTGATAAAACAGTGCACACATGGCCAGTGAGACTGGGACTTCAAACCTCACGCACTCAGGTTTGTTCTAGCTAATAAATTCATGCCTTATTTGTCTCCTGCCTTGAAGCAAACATAGCTGTGTTCATGTGCAAATGAATGTGACACACTGTGATTTTTATTTACTAGCATTTTATGCCTACACTACTCAGCATAAGCGGTTGAAAATGGTTTCTGGCACTGTTAGTTCAGATCTTAATGCAACTGCATCAAAGCCAACTTCTTCTAATGGACTGAAACCCTGAAGTACTTATTTTAATTTAAGTCATTTAGAAAATGAACCTAGAAATAGAAACACTTCACCCAAATGCAGCACATATTGCCACAAGAGCTGCCAAGGCTCAGTTGTTTCCTCCCAGCAGCAAGAGTCAATACACCAAGGGACATGGTCCCAAATGTGAGTCCACAATCCCTGGACAGTCCCCATCACAGCTTCCCAAGAATAATTTTATATTTTACCCCATTGTGTTGTAAGGAAATGACTTCACATGGATTCTACCAATGATTAAATGAAAAAGCTAAGATTTTTTGCTTGCCAATAAAAAAAGGATTTTCCCACAATATATTACTACCAATGTTCCACACTCAGGATGGGGCTCCTAAAAAGTGCATCTAGTTATAACCAGCTTCCAGAGGAGTGACCTTTCTCTTACTTTACTTCTCTGTACGTAAGAAAAAAGTAGAACAGATTATTGTTTGTTTCTATCTCCAAAATATGTCATCAAAATATCCACATATTTTCTATGAAAGTGAAGTTCTGTTCTAATATTTTTATCTACAACATGAGAATAACAAAGTGTCATTCACAGATGGCATCTGCTGTGAACTATTTTAAGACCATATTTAGAAAAGGGACTGAAATGTCTCTATCTAGTATTTTAAGGCTCCCTCATTGATAAAAGGTTTATTTGTATTTATTCTGCCAAGTACATTCTGAACTCCACAGTACAAAACCCCTGCCTGTTAACTGACATGGTATTTGAGCTTCAGATTAATATCCTCTTGATTGTTCTCCTGACAGGACTCCAATGAACCAAACAGAGCAGATTTGCCTGGGAGGAAACTCATAAGACATGAATTGGAGAGCAAGTCCATAAATAGAAGTAGCTCAGATTGTATATCCAGTCCATCACAGTATTAAAGAAGTTCTCATCCAGGAAAAATGAGCGCACCCACTTCCTGCTGGAGACATTCATCCACCTTCAACTCAGCCCACTTACTTCTTGGAACTGACATTAGCTCTAAACCAAACTGATGATCTGAAGCAGGGTGATTGCTTGAGTTTCATTTGATTTTGGGTGGGTTTTTTTGAGGAGGGGAATAATGACATGTTGGGAGAATGTAAGCCAAAAGTTATTTCCTTAATTTCTCAGTAAGAAGTAAAATGAGTAGAGTAAACACAGGCAAATCCATTTAGGCACAAAAGCAAGGCATCCCAGGAGAGCACAAATGAGAGCTTACATAAGAGACATTACACACCTCATTATGGAATTCAAAATATTTGACAAGGCAAAGCCTGTTGAGATCTGTAAATAAAGTATGAATGTTGGTGCTTCAAGGCAAAAAACAGGAACAAGCAGATACCAAAGGATACAAAGGTGAGTTTAAGCTCCTCTATATAAAGTTTTTTAAAGTACCAAGGTGCCCAAGTTTTTCAGTGACATCCTGTTCATTCAGCGCAGCAAAATGCTGAGCAAGTAAGAAGCAAACTCGATTGTTCAGAGTGTAGAAATACTGCAGTAAAATGATTACCTTGGTATGTTAAGTATCACTGTAGAACATAAAGCTATTTGGCTGGTGCTTAAATGAATTCAAGAGGAATTTATTAACATTTTATGAAGAATAAATACATTCTTATAATTTATCAGCAAGGTGCTATTGATAAAGCTCTAGTGCATGGAAGTGTCTCATCACTGAACCTTGCTTGTGCAAGGTTGCTAAAACAGGCTGTGCACTTCTTAGTCCTGCAAGCAGATCTGCTCACTTTGGTGGGATAGCAAAGGTCTGCATCCCTTCCATTTTCATATACCTTGGAAGCTCAGAACCCCTAGCTATCTCAGCAAGAAGAGATGGCAGCACACTCTGGAGCACTTACAGCCCTGCTACAGCCTGGTGTTGTCATTCCCAAAGACACCACAAACAGCTCCTAATCTCTCAAAACGTAATCAAAGTTGGGTTTCAAGAGAGATTAGCTGAATGCTCAGCTCAAGGGCACTTTTTGAAGGTGAAGGGCTCAACAAAACTCCCTTGCTTGCAAAATTCGAACCTGCTGCAATGTAATATGAGCAACAATTTTAAAGCACTGATAAAGGACAAACTAACTGATGAAACTGCCTGTTTCAATACTAATAGAAAAAAACAGACCATGTCTTTACTTGTAACAGAGCTTTTGCTTCTCATTTTTTAAAAGTACATTTGTCTAGCAGAACATAACTTAGAATTTATTCTATTTCTATACCAATCACAGACAACAGAGCACTCATGGTAAAACAGCACATTATCAGATACCATACAGGTTTAGCTAATGTAAGAACTTCACATTACACTCACACAGGTCATCCATTTGCACTATTAGCAATCTAATATTCTTGATTCATCACGCTTTTAAAAGAGGCTACCACTGATCCTAATGCCAAAATTAAACACGCTCACAGCCCTCTGGATAAAGGAAAACAATCTAATATTCTCACAATATAAAATAGTAAAATAATCTCTAAATTTAAAGAAACAACATTGATGTTATATTGGGTAAACAGTACAGACTTACTGCAATTGGTCTATCTTCTGTGCAATAGCAACCAAAGAAACATTCCCTGCAAAACCTGTTATAGTTATATAAAGAAAAATATAGAAAGACATATGCACTGTGCAGTAGAATAAACTGAACAAACATTTTTTCTGCAGGAAGTCTGTGAGAGAAGTGCTTGAATGTCATTGCTAATTTGGATTTGGAAGCCCAGCTCATCCCTCTTGACAGAGGTCAAATGGCTCAGGACTGTGACCCTGATGGGAGGAGGAACTGAGTATACATTGGACAGATTGCTTTGCTCTCCTTCTTTCCCTCCCCAAGGCAAGAGAAACATCAAAAAAAGTTTCCTCCTATCATGAGATCAGAAGACCACATACAGAGGAGAGAAAGTTTCACCAAAAAGCCACTTTCTTTGGTCTCAGGAGCAATTGCATGTCAAAGGCTTGACTGCAGTTTGATCATTTAACTGAGCTGTCCATTAAGAATGGGGACTGTCTCTGTGTTCTTGCCTGTGACAGCACCTGCAGTTAAACTGGTCACAGGACTTTGCATACAGTATTTCTCCTAAGACAGAGCACAGACATACCCACTGAACAAATTTTAATAATTTCAGAAATGAGCCACATGTGCAGAGTTTGATACAAGAGATCAGTTATCAATTTAAAACCAAACTTGCAAGTTGTTGCCTACAGACAGCCAGGCACCTCCTCCTGGCTTAGCTTTAGTCTCAAGCAGGTTTGGCAGAGCAGGGCTGTCAGTCCTGGGGCCTCATCCACAGCACTCCAGTGCCAATTCATTGCAGTTCTGTGCTGGAGCACAATCATATGCTCTGGTTTGTTGTGAGTTCCTTTCCTAAAAGCTTGTCTGATCCCATCTGCCTTTGACTCTGAACAACCACTGAACTGATGCCTCTAGAAAACTGCCCACATTAACTCTTATGCCTCCTTTCTGAGTGGTACTAGGGATTAATCCCTTACTGACAATGTTTATACTTAGAGGGATGGATTTCTTCTTGTATGCATTACATCATAATTATTGACACTGAATGTCATATGCCATTTCATTAATCAGTCATCTCTGCAAATCTGCTCAGACAACTTCAGATCAGACTACTCTGAGAAAATATTCTGTTCTAACCTCTGCATTGCTGTCAGTCATTTCATTTTTAAAATTCTCTTACCATATCTTTTTTGTCTTAAATGGCATAGACGTAAGCCCAAATCAGGTGATAACTCACCAGTAACCTCCTATTTTTTTCAACATACAGCCATGGAACAGCTGAACATGAGGCAGGCTCAGAGTCCTCCTCCAAAAGTCAGTTCCCTACACGGTGCTCCCCCCGTGCAGTGTCCCTGCCCTTTGCCATGTGTGCTCCCACAGGCTGGACCCTCCTTTCTCCTGGGTGTCATGGGCTGCAAACTGGGGGGACACAGCAGGGTGAGCTGAGGCACAGAGCCCTCATCAGCACACATCAAATCTACACCCATGACATTTCCAACCAGCAGCATGAGGTGACAGCAGCAAAGTTGGCCCGATCCAGTTGCACTTTGAAAGAGAGAGGAGAGCTTCACTCTGTCCCTACGACTCTGTCCTTAGGGATATCTTTGGTATCAGGGTCTTGGGTTTTTGTTTTGGGCCGTTGATGAAGACAAGGATCCATGGAAAGAGCTTTCTTATGAGTAAGAAAATTGCTCCTTCCATCTCCCACAGTCTTCTCAATTCTACAAACTTACTTGGTATGGATGTCAGACTTTTCAATCTGTAGTCTTTTAGATTATTCCTCAAAACTTTTTTGAAGACCTATGTCCCATTTGCAGCCTTCCATTATTTTGTCTTTAAGTGCTTTAAATTGCATCTCAAACAGGACAATTGCAGCTACCTAAAGCTCCTGCATCAATTTGTTCTGGTCCTGGGAAGAGGTTAGATTCAGTTTGGTGGTTTATGCCAATCAGGTTCTCATGTCCTGCAAAGAATTACTGCAGTAGGAGCATCACTGAGCTCTCCTGTAACCAGCACTAATACAAACACATAATTTATCTCTGCTGCAAGGTCCTGCCTTCATAGGGTGTCTTTTCTACCCCTTCATCATCTATTGGTCAGTTGACTTTCTGGGCAATTTTCTCCTTTGATGCTTTTCAAGCAGATTTTATAGCAGCTTTCACACCTTTATACTAACTCCCCCTCTAAACCCTCTCTGGCCTACTTTACTGCAGTGGGACACTTAACTTGCTACACTTTATGATCTTTTCCATTTTCCTGGTTCAGATAAGGCTGCCACATTTTTTTAAAATGCCTTTGATTTAATTTAACAGTTTCCGCTGCCTTGATGTTTGATCATGACAACATTTTGTTTTCCTTTCAATCTTTTAAACACTCTTTCCTGGTAGGTGGCATACATTCACTCCGTGCTTCTAAAATTATATTCTGGAGCAGACTCCACACTGCCAACACACATTTTCCTGGTTTATTTAACCTCCTGGCTTCCTAAGTACTATCTTATTGATTTATTGCCTTCCAGCTTTCCAAAAATCCCAAGTCAGCTGCACATTTCATCTCAAATTTTTGTTGCTTAAGAATAGAAAAGCTACACTATTTTGGAACACTATCTTCTTATGGGAATGACTAGCTTGGACTCTTCCCAGAAGATCCTAGTGAAGTCAGTGGACTAGTATGAGATAGGGCTTTGAGGAGCAGAACCCTGCACACTTTTTCCCCAAAAACTTGCAACTTTTTTCATGTTGTCTTTTGTGCCTTCATTGTCTGCCTACCTCCCACTTGATTTTGGATATTTGCACACCATAACAATCATTTGAATTTAAACAGCATAAATTAGGCACAGCTTTTTTTTTTTCAAACTTATGGAATATTTCTTCATAAGGCATTTTAATTTTAAAATTGTTATACAAAAGAAAGACATGCAATTAAGATGGAAATTTTATCTCTTTCTAAAAAGTAAATCTGTTTCCCATACACTACTGAAAGTAGTGACTATTACACACAGCCTGAATCGCTGCTCTCACATGACTATTTAAAGAGATCATTATTGTCATCTCCTCAGGATACAAAAGCTTGCTGTGGACTGGAAGAGAAGAAAGGTTTAATGAGACCTGTCTTTTACTCCTATGACTCACTTCCTACCATGCATGAAGGCAATGGCCACCTGAGCTGTTGTACAAATAGAGGGTAGCAACATCCTACAGCAGGATGTGAACTGTTGAGGTGTTCAGTTTTGCCTCTTGGGGTTCTGACTATAAGAACCATGCCTGTGAAAGATAAGAGGTAATCTTTATCTTCTGAGGGAGCATGGGACTGAGGCTGTGTCTGAATTCCCATGCCCCCAGGTGACTCCTGTGGGAAGAGGGTGAATTGTAGCTCAAGTCCCCTTTGGCCCACAGGCTCCAATCACCTCCCTGCAGAATTCCAGACCCTGCAGAGGGCCAGTGCACATTGCATTTTCATTCAGTGGAATGTTGGGACATACCAGGGCATATAGCTGGTCCCAGATTCTGCAAGACTCTCTCAGCTACTGTGCTTGTGACCTAACCTGAGCACAGGATCAAAGATAAGTTGGGGCTGCTCTACTTCACATCACACTGCTGCAGCACAGCCTGGAACATCACCCAGCCAGCACACAGGAAAAGGAGCCCAAACTTGATCCCCAATCCTGCCCCCAGGCACGAGTAGCCTGTCCCTGTAGGGAGAGCAGAGTCACCCCAGCAGCTCAAGGACACAGGGAGCTTGTGTTGAAAGTGGTCCTGAGGAGACACTGGTTTTGTGGCTCCTCCAGGTCAATAAATTCTGCATGCACGACCCACTGTCCTGAATTTCTTACCACCTTGGTGTAACTATGGTGTGATTTGTCTGAAATCAGTGAAGTGTCAGTGTCTGCAACAGATAAGCCAGAACTGAAAAGTCACTTTTCCTTTATAGCCTTGACCTTTCCTCCATGCAGCTAATGGTTCCCACGAGATTTGTAGTGGGTTAGTGGTTGTCATTTTTCTGTGAGCCGTCCTTCATGGGGGTCTCTGTCTTCTGTTGTTTCCACAGAAGCAGAGTCAAATCCTATGTGCTGATTCCTGAGTTTTTTGGGAAAATAAAATCTGAAATAGCAGCCAATGTCCCAGTGACCATGTGCAGCAACAAGCAAATTTCAGCTCCTGTTTCAAAATTAACATTGAAACCAGAACAACCTCAAGAGCAGGCATATACATCCAACTGCACAGGAGAGGTTTGCTCTTTTTTCACAGATGTGTAAAGGTGGCTCATAACCAGGGGTGTGACTCCTATCAACTGTGACACAATAGATTTTCAGATGTATGATCGGGTTCCCAACAATCCCCACAAATCTGGGCTTCAGCTTGCAATGACACCCGCTATTCAAAAGAGAAGTGATTTCAGCTGCTCACAGCTGTACCAAAAATGTGCCAAAGAGGATTACAGAAAATGTCACTGCAATCCTGCACATCCCCCAGGTCCCTCTCAAGCAGAAATTGTTCATTTCTTTTGAAATTTATCTCAGTCTTCTACAGAGATAAGAACAAGACACAACATTACCAGGAGCTGGTGATTTTGTTCCGTTTAAGATCTAAGTAGAGAGGACAAATTTGTTTGTGAGCTCAGCTTTTAGTGCTTAAGGGGAAAAAAGTAACACAGCATTGAAGGTTTGATCTCTCCCAATGCTCATGCAACAGAAGTTTAAACTTGGGTGCATTTCAAACAAGGACAGAAAACAAAATAGCCCAACAAAGTTCTTAAAACAAGGCTGAGGAAGAAGGCTAGCAACCACAACAGATTGCTTAATGTTTATCCTGATGTTATTCCTTCAGTAATTTTATTCCCCCTCTAAAAGAAGCTCCATTAGAGATTCCCTGAGAACATACTTTTTGTTTTTAGTCACATTTTCAAGATCATGCTGCAGGTAGATTGTCAAATGGCTTTAAGATTAAGCTGCTTTTGAACACCAAATCTATGTGACTTACAGGACTGAAAAATGCTACAACACTTTGGCTCTACTTTTTCTAGAACAAAATAAAATTGCACAAGTTAATATTTTCAAAGATCTGTAAATATTAAGTCTCAGTAAGCAAATCACACAATTCAAGTTTCAGCGGAAAAGAACAGCCTCGTGCTCAAAGTTTACGGGCATACTCCAATGAGTTAAAGTGAAATATCTCTGCTCAGAAATTACAACCAAGTTTTGCTTTCTATGCCCATCCTGTGCTTCACTAAGTCTGGTTGGAGTTTTGAATACAAAACATTAGTGACAAATTGTATCAGAAACATCAACAGAAGCAAAGGGATTTGTAAATGTCTCTACAATATATTCCTCCTCTATCTGCAATAGGAAAAGCAGTCCTTTAACACCTCATCCAATCATTTGACCATGATGTTTCATAGAGCTGGTTTGTGAATTTACTCAGCATTTATGTTTCATTCCAGTTTGGCATTTTCTGGAATACTTGGAGCACTTCTGGAGAATAAGAACCTTTATTTCAAAAACTTGTCTATGGTCATATTATATTGAAATTTTGTACAGGTCTTATGCATACATCTTTCTCATCCAGCTTACTCCCCACTAAATGAATGAGGGAAAAGAAAGATGCAAGTTTTATTTAAAGACACCTTCACAAAGGAGATCTTACATGTTTCTTCAACTAGATGAGTGCAGATTTTCCTGCTGATGAACGATCCCTTAATTGACTTCATTCAAACCACCCCAGGTGGGTGATTAAAAGATTGATTAGGGATTTGAAACTGCCTGTCAAATCTGACTGCAGCTCACTTAGATTAATAGTGCATCTCTCCTTGAACTTGAAATGATAATGCACTGCTTGATTGACTGAAGTGTCCCTGGGTCAAATCAAATAGGACAAACTGATGCCACAGAACATCTCCTTGGCTGGCATACAATATTAGCTGCTTTTCAATGCACAATATATTTATCTTCCATTGCCCTACAGCATTCCATGACCACTGAATCAGAGAAGGAAAATCTCTTTGGAGGTGGGGAAATGAAAAGGGAGGAACGAAAGTAATCGACAAAAACGATGGGTTTAGTAACACTTGCTTACCCACCAAGAACCAATTTTTCCCTGGAAAGATTTTTCTCTAAACACCCACTGGGTTTCTGCTCTCATCACAGAAGTTTGGCATCTTTAACTAGCAGTTTCTGTCAGGACCACATGAAAGGTCATCACCTTGCATGCCCTAGTGCTCATCTAAACCCTTCTGGGAATAAAACATTTGAAACGAATGTTGTTCCTTTATTGCCTAGAATCCAAAACAGGATATTGCAACAGCAGGGAAGGTAGGAGATTGGTAGCATTAATTTGAACACAATAAATCAAAGACTTTCTCCCAGGAGGAGATTCCCACCTATCTGTTACCTGCCTTCTGGGGGGAGGCAATATGAGGCCTGTTCCCCAAATGAAAAACTAGGAAAAAAGAAAATATTTCTATTAAGTAGAGGCAATCAAAAAGTGAAATAAAAATACTCCTTGAAAGGAGATATCTCTCAAGCGAGATTCTGATTTCAGTTGGCGAAAAAATTGTCAGCAAGGATGGCTGCAGCAGTCTTTATGGCTGGTACCATGAGCTTCAGGACCAAAGATGTCTGCATAGAGATTTCCAAATTCCAGTGAAACAAAGCCCCTAGAAGTTGAAAACATGGATTGAGATGAGGGTGTCTGTTTGGAAGAGAAAATTTATTGAGAGCATCAGAAGAAACTCAGAGTGAATTGGAACCAGCTCCAAGTGGAGAGCACTCAGTTTGCTGGTGGCCAAGGGGTGAAGCAGACCTGGGCTGAAGCCGCGTTTGCAGAGACAGAGGTGGGCATGAAGGGCCACTGCTGGTGCTGTGGCTGGTGCTCAGGAGTAGCTGAAGAGTAATGGCCATTAGAGAAAACCCTGTGCTGACTCTCAGACTCTGAATAAAGCTTTTTGCTTTGCTCCACAGACAGCAGGCCTGGCTGAGTGGTTTGCAGAAAGCCACAGCTCAGTTTTCAGAAATGCCTGCTACAATCTGAGCCATCCTGATCCCCTGGGCAGCTGAACCGACCTCTCTTGTGCTGGGATCATTGCTCATCTGCAGCTCTGTCAAGAGACAAGCTGAGTCCTTTCTCATAGGAATTTCTGAAATACAGCCAGCCATCACTGACCTTTCTATTAAAAACAACATTAAACTGATTTCTCAGGCTCAGTACTCCTTGAGAAAGAAATGCAAACTGCACATTTCTCAGGGAAGTGGCCACAAATAAAAACATGTATTTTAACATTTGTCATTTGCAGATCCATGTCCCAGAGTGAAATGGTATCCAAACCACTGCCTAAATACTCGGACAGAGATTATTGCACAAGTTTTCTAGTATTGACTCATTACTGAAACAAGGCAAAATAAATGAGTGGTCTAACAAGTAATATGACAAAATACCACTGGGCATCACAAGCTGCCCTCTCACATTGCCAGGCAGTAGAAAGCAGCAGCCACCAGAAAAGCAGGGCAAAGAGCATCCAGCACTCCAGGAGGAGAAAGTCCACTCATCCCATCATATCCCAACTCACTCTACACCATCCCACCCAGTAGAGCCCACTGCATTCTTGGGGAATACTAATGAGGGGGCAGGCTGCCAAATCAAGGCACTCTAAAGAACAAATAATCATTAAGAACATGAGATTTATTTCTCATCATTCATTTCCTACCAAAAACTTTGCTCTGCAGTCATTCTCTGCACATAAATCTGCAAAGCACAGCTCTACTCCTGGGAGAGGCATTAAAAGACAAGCATTAAAGGACAGGATGGGGGGTGGGATTTTTATCCCTGCAATCAGATCCTGATAACATTTCAGTGTGCATACCATTACATACAGCAGTCCTTGAAGTATCAGGGATTGTGCTGTGAAATCTCAGAGTCCTGAATCTGTGTTAAAACCTCTATGTTGTCTACAATCTGCAATGAGCTGAAGTCACTGTATTAGCTTGGGAAGCCTCAGGTACTTCAGCAGCTGAGGAAAAACATTGCAGCAGCTATTTTGTGGGTTGGTTTTTTTTCCTTTTGTAAGGAGGACAAGTGGTTTCATTTTTGAAACCTTGTAGTATTTTTGCTGTTAATATTAACTCCTTTGTTTTAAGCAGGTTTTCTTTGAAAGTTATGCAAGTTTAATCCCAGTTGGCAATTAAGTACCACCCAGTGGGGAGGAGAATTGATCAGCTGGAAGCCTTAAGAATATTAGCTTTAGAAGGGTCCTTCAAAAACAAATTGTCTTAATGCCATGTTACTCTGAGTTCACCAGAGACCAGGTAAAACACCTCTCTCAACCTGAAGCTATGGCTTTATCTCTCTGCTCTAATTAAGGCATACTTAATGCTCAGTACACTGCCTAACTTTTGTAAAGGCAGATATGAAAAGTAAAATAATTAATGACTCATGATTGGCATTTCTCCCTTTTCTCCTAATTAAAAACATTTCCAATAATTTGTTCAATTTAGCCTAATGGCAGTAAGACCTAAGACCATTAACTATTACAAATAAAAGCAGGAGTCACAATGTGTCGCAGCTTCTTTACATTACTGTAAAAGCTCATAACTTTAATAGACCTTGAATGTTCCATTAAAAAATTAACTCAAATAGTAATTTTTGTCCTGTGAATTTTTATATATAATGCTTAATGATTTACTCTGCTTAAGAATGTCCACAAAAAAAATGTTCGGTGGTATCAGAATAATTCTAGAAGCAGGGTTCCTTAAAATTATGCAGTGATAATGCAGGGATGAACACCTAATAAGAGTGGAAATGTAACAATTTCCTTTATTTGCAGATGGAATTGTTTCTTTGTGGAAAAAATGGTTTGTCTTGTATCTTCTTCAATTTGTGCTCTCTATTTACTGATTTATCTTGACTCTTGTTCTTGATGAATGTTTTTGTTTAAAGGGGGAAGCAAGTAGCTGAATCTGAGACTGACCTTAGTTTTCCTAATATTAATTCATTATGCAGCACTTCTGTGTGTCTGTGGTGGCCTTTTGTTTAAACAGCTAAGTTAGAGCCATCTTTAAGGTTAATATGAATTTATTTCTGTTGTTTTGGTAATGTCTTAAATTATAATGCTATTGCATTCAAAATGACATTTTATAAAGAATGTCTATTCTATTTCAATTTTATTTTTGTTTTATCCGGCATTGCCTCCAGGCTGAGAGAGACCTTCAAGCTAAAGGTTAATGCTGACATTTATGGTTCAAATTTTGTTTATATCCATAACCACGTAAATACAAATGAATCTCATTTCCATATACACTTGGCAGCAAAAAATTTTCACCACCACTTTGTATGTAGCAGACAAATGTTTTACTGCTGTTACTCAAAAAATAATGATTAGAATGAGTTAAGCAACCTTTTGAGCAGAGGCCAATTGCACAGTTCTCATGGCATTATGCAAACTCTGAAAATGTAATTTGGTTACCAAAAATCACATTAAGCTGTCATGCATAATATTTCCCCTCACAATATGGTTGATTATTCAAATATTTTCCAAAGATACGATCTTTTATGATTAACTTTTTCAATTTCCTCATATACCTATCAACTTTAAACTTCAAATCATAACTTTGGTAGTTAGTGATGCCAAAATATTGAAATACACTTGACCACATAGAAGAGAACGTTCCTGATACTGAACATCCCATTCTCGGTCAAATTAAAAGTCAAATATGCTTTGTGTATTTTCTCTTTCCTGTTCAAAATCCAGTAAATACAAGTTGCTTCTTTATTTTAAATCATACATTACCTTAATATTCCTTTCTGTAATCAGACCTTTATTACAACTCTTGTGCGCATGTTAGAATAAGAGGCTTTATTACCAGATTAGAATTTCATCCTTGTTCAGTCTGCAAATATGTGCAGGCTAAAATTCAGAGTCCTCTAAATTAGACAGACATACCACAGACTCACTTATCCCATCAGGATTAGCCTGCCCTCATATGTAAATGCAACAAAGAAAATAATGAAATTATTATTTTTCTATGGTTAGTTTATGTCCAGCTCTTTCTGGATGGTAAATATGATTCATTGCCTTCTAGCAACATCAGGAAAAAACTTGAAAAGAATCAAGTTTAATTCATAAATCAAATTTTATTGCAGTCTCATTGCACAATGGCCAGCTGGATGTGGCTGATCTGCTCAGTCCAACATATGGCTTCAGTCAGTCAAGGGTTTCCCAGGGGCAGTGTCAGTCACAGAGACAGAAGAGAGCGGCAGAAGGAGAGAAGAGGCTGGATCGTTTTCCTGACTTTGCTGCTGCTCTTCTTTCTTTCTTTTCTCTCACCTTAGCTACAGTGCTTGTATTTACTGTCTGTCTGCTGTGCAAGGGGGAGCCAAACAGGGGGTTGCCATGCCCAGTTACTCCTCCCAAACACTTTACATTGTCCAGGTCACCCAGGTTGCTGTTCAATAGGATTTGGATGACTGCACTGGGCACAGGACCTGGAGAATCCATTTCTCTTTCCCACTGCCCTGCCCAGAGCCACTGTGGTTGCACTTCTTCAGCTGTTTCAGGCACTTGTGCTGTTTGCAGCCCCCTGCTTGAAAAATATAAAACTGGCATTATGTTAGGGAGGAATTAGAGCTAATAGGTGTCATTTCTGCAATCAGAGAGCTGAAGATTTTAAAAATGTGTTTGGCAAGAGAAAAGTATGACAATCTAAATGAGTTTGGATTTTCTCACTGTGTGATGGAAGATCACACACTGCTTTGCCCTGTGTGCTTCTCCTCTGTTAGTCATGCACTGCACTACTTAGAGACTACCCACTGGAAGAGGAGTATTCCAAAGAGTAAACAAGACTACCACAATGCCACTTTACTTCCACAGTGATATGCAGAGCCACCTTGTAAGAAGCAGAGTCTGCCCAAGCAACACCACCGGTGCTTAGGTTTATTAATGACCTTACCTTCCTGGCTGGCTCAAATCCTCTTGGAAACCTCATCCAAGTCTTTCCAGAATAATCACCAAGCTGCTTATTTTTCACATAAAGGGGTGATAGCATTTAACACCTATAACTTCCTTACTGTTTTTGTTTTAAAGGAAGAAAAAAATTTCCTTAAAACATTTTTTCCTCAATAAGCTCTAAATGGAAGCATAAGAGAAGTTTCAGCAGAGAAGCAACAGGCCCCAACTCCAACTTTTGAAGCAAAGACAACACAGAGGAGATAGAAGCATTAATGTGCACCAATGGACATTTGGAGTTCATGTTGCAAACTTACAAGTCTAGCTGGAAAAATACCAGCCTCTTGCATAAGCTCAGAGGCAATGGTTAACTGGGTAAAAAACTTTCCATTGCTGAATCCTTTATACTCCATAGGGTGTGAAAAATTCAGGTGAAATGTGCCTTACTAGTCACGCAGGATACATTTCAATTCATGACAAAGTAGCAGACATGAAGAATTTTTAAGATGAAATTTTAGAAAAATGTCAGCTCCGCCAAAAAGAAATACCATATAATGCTTGTATTTAACTTGGCTCATGGTTCTACTAAGTTAAAGAAATGCAATGTTATTTCTAAATCTATAATTACTGTCACAAACATACTTTGACCTATGATAATGAACTGATTGTTTGTGCATGTGTGTGTGCGCATTGCTTGAATGCTTTGTTTTCAAAAGGTTGGATGCCACAACATTAACTGTAAAGTGTACCCCCAAGCAGCAAGCTGGTACTTTATCTGACCAACCCAAATCATTATTCTGATCTCCTCAGAAAATGGGAAAATGTCTCTCTTACTTTGTTCCTCTGCAATAATTTATTTTGCATTTTTGCAAGCTTTCTGACAGGCAGAATGGACTTGTTTATCTGTTTATAGAGTGCTTAAAACAATCTTTGTCAGGGCTCTTGTATGTTACTACTATACATAGTATGTATAGGCATGTAAACCACCAATTTATTTGAGGCTGTGTTTAGGCATACATCTACCTTGTAGGTCCTGATCAACCCTGCAGAGTTTGTATTTATCTTCTCAAAGAGAAAGATACACTTGCAAAATAAAAGGAAGACTGGTGGTTTGAATATTTATTTTTTTTACATGGAAATATTATCCCTTTGAGAACTGGATGAACCCCACAATTTCTGGTTTATAAAAACCGGGGAGAAAAAAGAGGAAAACAATCTTCCAATGAAATCAAACCACCATATTCAGTTTTGGTTTTCAAGTTGAAAACCAACACCTTGTATGGTTCTTGGAAACCTCAGAGGCTGTTAACAAGATCAGACGTAGACATGCAGCACTCCATAGCTCGATAATTTAAAATCAAATGATCCCCTCACAATCCAATTAGGGCAGCAGGAAGAGAAGTTGATACACGGTGAACAGAGATGAACACCAGCTCTGAGACTGATATTGAAGCTGCAAATTCTCCAGGAAAGAATCTTAGGGACAAGGATACAACCTTTGTTACAGACACTTTTGACTTGAATTTCTGGCATAATGTGGTCAGAAGAAGAAAATGCCAGCAATAGCAAGAAAGCAGAATACACAGCTGTGATGTGTTCTTTGAAGGTTTCCTTCATGGCAAAGCTGCCCCTTTTTTGTAATTGTCATACACTTACAACCACCTGTCTGTGGTTCTTTGCATTTACATGCTCCACCAGGAAGAAGTGACACTTACAGGAGAACAAAGTGGAAGCACTTTGAGACAAAGCACAGGAAAGATTCAGGAGAATTATTAGCCTGTGGACAACCTGACTTGGATCCTACTTGGAAACAGCCAGTCTATTCTACAGAGGCTGCGCTAGACACAAAGGCAACCAGGCTTCAGTACTAGGAGGAGACGGAGTGAAAAGCCCAAGCACAAGAGACAGAAATCCTAAAAACAGTAGGAGACATGGAAAGAAAACAAAAAACTACATTTCACCTGGAATTTCTCCGGTGCTGAGCACAGTCTGTGTGCAAATATAAATTATATATGCACTAAAATGCTAACCAAATCTTTCTCTTTAAAATCTCTTTTTAGTCGAGTCAGCTGCAGGATGTTTCACCTTGAATGTATTGCTGGTTAAGCTTTTCATCTATTTCCATTTGAGTAATTTCAGTTTTGGGCTTTCAGTGCTCATTCAGTATCACTCACTGTATAATATTCTGCTTTACTAACACCAGTTACTTCATCCTTTTTACATCAAAAACGAGTGATCCCTCTCCATTGCTGTAATTTAGTTTTAACTTCTAGGACTGCAACAGTACTTAAAGTATTGCTGGTTCTCATAATTTGTCTTAAGAAAATTATCATTGATAAAATATAGAACAGAGAACTCAAGCAGGATAACTTTGGCCATTTATTGCTGCTACTAATTATCCTAACCTTCTTATCATAATTACTTATTGGCCTACTTACCCAGTTATCCTAACCCCCACAGCCCTGGCTTCCGCTATCCTCAAATTCAGTGCTAGGAAAGCTTAAGTCTTTGCTACTGACACTAAATACAAACTGAAAATGGAACACAGTGAGCAGTAATTCAAAAAATACCAACTGTTACAGAGGGGAAAAAATTTGCAGACAAGGCAGTGATATTCAAAGCTAATTACAAGTTGAAGAAATCTCTGTGATTTTAGATGGGGATGCTAATCATCTGAGAGAAAAGGTAACTCGAGTCCCCAGGACAGTGCTAATGAGGCCAGAAGGTGAGATGTTTATCTCCTACAGGGAAACAGGAGCTCCAGGTCATTACTGCCTATGGAACTTGATGGGAAGCCTTTTTCTCTATTTATAGACAGTTGTAGTTCTTCTGTAGGTTCAGCTTCATCTTTCTGACAGGTTTTTTTGCTCGGGACTGAGAGGTACCAGAGGGCAGAAGCTGGTGGTGAGAAATGCTGTAGCCAGGAATTACTGCCTGAGTGCAGGAGTGATGCTGCTTAATCTGAGCAGTTTCCCTGGGGACTGTGGTGTGTGGGGTGAGATGCAAGAAGTTGAAGAGTGCCCTGCACAGCCAAAGGAATCTGTAGATGCAGGGGAATTCATGGGAGAATGACCATTGCTTGGGACACCTTGTAAGAGGAAGGGTTACAAAACAGATCAACCCAACAGACAATCCCCTTAGCTGTGAGCAATCACACGTGGGGAAAATTTCAGGGGGAAATATCACATATGCTTGGCCTGTCCTCAGTGCTCTTCCAGGTGTCCACCTACAAAGACCTGCTGACTGCTCTGAATCAATGAAGGTGGTCCCCTGCAGAATGTGAGCACAGGATCCTGATCCTGACTGTCACAGCTGTGTGCTATTCTCTTTGCTGCTGAGGCACAACTGCATCCCTTTCCTGCAGATATTTCTTTTTTTTCCTAATGGCAAGTTAAGTGACACAGGGGTGTTTGAAGCTGAAAGGGCAATTCTTGGAAGGAATGGAAAAAATCCTGGAATGGATTTTTTTCTGATACAGTTTATAAAACTCAAATTACTTTCTGAACAGGTTCCAAGCTATCAAGAATGTACAATTATTAAGAATACACCTTGGTATTGAATTCATAGCTCTGAAAATTAAAATGATTTCAAAGGGATGTTGTTACTGGGAAAAAACTTTTTTACGTTGTAGAACTGAATATTGAAAAAGTTAAGCTTGAATAACACTCATTGGGTCCAAGGGCTCCACTGTTTGCTGCAAACCTGTCAGGTTTCCTTGAAGTGACTGCTGTTGCAGTAACTATTTTGCAGGCACTGCCACATTGACTGCCATTATCCAAACACATTTATCTATCAGGAGAGGAATGGAGTTGCTTGGTCTTAACTATATCAATGAGAAGTTTAAAAACATTAAACTTTTACATTACAATGTCGTTTTTACAACATGAACGTTAGAAGAAGCACAGTTTAACATAGCTTTCAGCAAATCCATGACCTTTAAGGGCCATATATATGGCATTAAAAGGACACTGCTTAGTAGAAGTCTATTGTCTTCTTTAATTAATGTATAGTTGAAAATAACTCCAAAATGTTTTCCATTAAATTCCAATTTTTGTTGAAATTAAGATTAACTACTTAAAAGTAGTTCACCACATCATTGTTTTTTTCCAGGGTGTTGTAAATCTAAGCCTTGATTCTCCCCCTCTCTAGCAGCAGCAGTAGGTGCTCTCAGGGTTGTTTATAATACATGTTCTGGGTGTGTTTAGGAATTCTGGCACCAATAATGCTTTCCACATCAGCCAAAACCACATCTACTCATACTGATGGAAAGTGCAAACTCACATACTTACACCTTTGCAAATCAAGCAATGTAACACCTCAGAGTGCTTGTGCTTTTAGTTAAGAGAGGTTTCTAATCCTTTAATAATGTTCCCCTCAAACTGTAATGTAATCTCTTAATCACTTTAAGAAGCTACTGAATTCCTCTGTATAAGCATCTGTTTGTAGTGACATATGTAACAAATTCAGATGGTGTTTGTTTTCAAGATTGTGGATTTTTGTGGCATATTAACCGAAGGCCACAAAAATGGAAGGTAACTGTGTTTAGCCAAAAGCACACTTAGCTCACACTGGCTGTTAGGATTGAGCTGCAGTTCTGCTTGACTAAAAAACCTGTGAGGAGCTCCAAAGAGTAATGAAACACAAGACACATCACAAACAACATAACAATTATTCTCATTCCCATTATTTAGGTGTCTGATTCATTTATTTACAGGTTCATCACTGTAAGGAACAGCAGCTCTGATGATCAGAGGAGTAAGCAGCAATTGTTATTACAATCATATGCAGCCCTGTGCGTGACTCTTATTACAGGGGACCAATTTTTCCCCAGGGTTGAAATAGCACAGCAGCACAGTATTTCAATATATATCAGTACTGGTTGAACTAAAAGTCAAAGGTACACGGCACGACTCACTTTTCCCTTTCTATTTTTACAGGTATTTGTGTTAAAGATTATGCACCTACTGCTTGAGAGAACAACATATCATGGAAGTGCTGTAAACAAAATTGTTTACCCAGTTACATGACATTAAAAAGACTCAATCTCACCTGTCAGTGGAATCTAACATACTGAGGGGGTTTAATCTTGTGTTTTTCAGAGGCATTAAAAGTAGATGCTACAATAAACAGCACATAAGTTTAGGAAAAAATGGTTTGTGAACACATTTCTATCTCTAATAATGTTTAGGAGATCAAATATTTCACCCAGTAAAGTAAAACAAACTAGTGATATGAAACAGCCTGAGAGGAGGGAACTTATTTTGCAGATTATTATTAATCAAAGAGCTGGCACATTTTTCTGCCTTTGCTAAAGTACAAACAGCACTACTCGCCCTACTAGAAATGGATGACAAGTCTCTGTCTCTTTGAAAGTTGAGAACTTCACTGAAACAAATGTGGGTTTAATGACAATTATATGAATTAGTTTTAATGTAAATTGAGTTAAAGACACCGTTATGTTCAAACGCAAGACATTGTTATGGTATTATGTTCATTTTATTTGTTACATATTTAAACATAATATACTTCTCTTGGCTTTTATGAAGTGTTTTAAGCATCTAGTTAGTAACAGGATCTATTCTGTATGTTTTCTCTTTAATCTGCAAAGATCCATGATGAAATGCTGCATTTCTTTGTTATTAAATTGTTAGAAATTAATGCTGTATTTTAGTATATAAATAGACAAATGCATAAATATCTACTCAAAAACAAATGCAAAGCAAGATTGACAGAAAAGAGTTACAGCCTAAAGGAAAACAGCAAAAGGAACCTAACAGAATGAAAAATTAGAAATGCCAAATGTTTCTTTCGCATCTATCATGAGTTAGCAATCTACAAGCACAGAAAAATAAGGAAAACAAAGTGCATGTATTATATCTACCATGACTCACAGCAACTCTATTGTACTTTATGCTGTTTATAAAGCCTGTTATTGTAACTCATGGAATCATAGGATGATTTGGGTTGAAAGGAACCTTAAAGATCACCTAATTCCAAACCTCCCATCCCCAAGGGCCAGGACAACTTGCACTAGACCAGGTTTCTCAAAGACCCATCCAACCTAGTCTTCCAGGGATGGGGCATCCACAACCTCTCTGGGCAGCCTGTGCCAGTGTCTCACCACACTCTTAAGAATTTATTCATTGTATTTCCACCTAAACCTACTCTCTTTCAGTTTCAAGCCATTGCACCTTGCTCTGTCACAACTTTTAAAAAGTTGGCTGTGAGTGCACATGGCTGGGTCATGTCCAGCCTCTCACCCACCAGCACCCCCAGGTCCTTCCCAGGTCTGCTTTGTCCAGCCTGTGCTCGTGATAGGGATTGCTCCAACCCAGGTGCAGCACCTTCCATGTGGCCTTGTTGCACTTCATGAGGTTCTCACCTCGTATCAAGCTGATTTTGTGAGAAAATCATTCCTTGCGTCTCTAATATGTATTAATTGAGCAAGAGCAATTGCCTGACTGTCACAAGTATGAGCCACTGATGAAGCTGTGGATAAAGCTGTGCTACTGCAGGAATCGTAAGTTATAGTTCCCAGTCAGGATGAAAATTTTATAGGGTGCTGTGTAGAGTACAAAATGATTCAAGAAGAATTTTCAGGGTAATGCAGCTTTTCAAAACCATTAAATAATATGCACCTCACAAAATGCCGCATTTCCAAGGGGTGGAGAGGCATCATATCCTGTCACAACTCATGTTCCCAGGGAGCAGTAACTAAGACACAAGTAAGCTCACCAACTGTTCAGTTTACTCAGGTGTCTCACTCACCTCCTTTCAGATCAAGCTGCAGGCTCTGCACTATCAGGATATCTGGTGCTCTCATCTCTCTGCATGTCTACAGCTCTGATCTCTCTGGCAATGCTAGCAAATCAGAACATGACGCCAAAATCACCTTTGTTACAGCTTTGGGCAGTTACCAGTGACTATGCAATGAATTGAAGAAATTTAGAGTTTTAGAAAAAGCAGGGCTTAAAATAATTAAAAAGTTATCAGACCTTTCTGTTCCTTGCCATGAAAATCAGAACAGAGTTGAGCTTTGCCAGGCCTGTGCAGAACCAGCCCTGCTTCTGCTCTGCCTACTCCCTGCCTTCTACTACAGCCTTTCTGCCAACAGCACTGAGATTTGTAGTGCTATAAAGGTTGGTGGTTGTAAACTTGCAATTTGTTTAAGCTGCTCATGGAAACAAGAGGAGGACAACTTTGTTCCAAAGGACTGCGAGCTGCCATCATTAATAAGGAATCTAGCTCCTACTAGGATATCACCAACAAAAACAAGGCGAAGTGTTGCTTTTTCTTGAAAAACACTGTGACTCAGGGGCTTTAGATCCAACATTACTAAAGGGATAATCGCCACTGGGAGTAATGCATGCAAAAAGAGAGAGGAAAGAGACACTGGGACCAGACAACAAGGATAGGTTAGCAGAAGGTCAGGGAGAAGGGGATGAAAGGGTGTTGTGGTTTTGCACCAGCCAGCAGCTGAGTACCACGCAGCCATCCGCTCACTCCCCCACCAGCAGGATGTGGGAGAGAATCGGAAGAGTAAAAGTGAGAAAACTCGTGGGTTGCTACAAAGACAGTTTTATAGGAAAAGCAGAAGCCCTACATGCAAGCAAAGCAAAACAGGGAATTAATTCACTGCTTCCCATGGGCAGGCAGGTGTTCAGCCATCTCCAGGAGAGCAGGGCCCTGTCACATGTAATGGTGATCTGTGAAAACAAACACCATCACTCCAAACATCCACCCCTTCACCCCTCTTCCCCCCACTTCATACACTGAGCGTGATGATGGTATGGGATGTCCCTTTGGTCAGTTTTGATCACCTGTCCCACTCCTGTATCTCTTTCCAGCAACCCAGCACCCTTCCTAGCCTGGCAGTACAAGAAGTACAAAAGGCCTTGATGCTGTGTGAGCACTGCTCTCCAAAAGTAAATATCTCCATATTATCAACATTGTTTTCAGTACAAACCTAAAACACAGTCCCATGAGTCACTCTGAAGAAAATTAACTCTATCCCAGCCAAAAGCAGCACAGGCAGTAAGAGCAAAGTGAGAGGCAATGCAGCAGAGGGAGGTGGGATTACAAACTGGTGGGACAGTGACAGCCCTGACTGGGATGATGGGGAGCAAAAGACATATTTTTCAATTAGCCAGATCAAAAACCATTTTCTGCATGTGCATTGGGGCTGCATTTTGACCTTCTGAGTTTACACATGATTTTGAGAACAGTCAAATTCCTCCTAAACCTTCAGGAGGGTGGAGGGGAACCCCCCCCAAAAAACCCCAACACCCTAACAGAACCAAGTTTGCATGTTCCACAGAAATATGACTGTGGAACATCCATTATTTTAAACCAGCCTTCTGTGCTCTGCAGTTGTAGTGTAGGTGGGAGGTGACGATTCAGATCTTTGAGTCCCAAGAACTGGCAAAGCGGGCAAGTCACATTAGCTTGGGGCTGGAAAGCATGTTATGTAATTCCCTCTCATCTCCACCAGAACTGCTGGGAAGTGGTTTATGTTATTTACAACTGCTATAACCTTTTCTTTCTTGTAGTCACTATTAAAAAGCAATTTGGTTACATATGGAAGTTTTATATGTAATATAGTATCTTTAACTCTCTCCCGGGGCTACATATTCCTCATATAATTATTGCAGCATGATATTGCAAGATTGTTGTAGCTATGCACCAAGCAAAACCTTCAAAGAAGGTCTATGGAGTTAAATCCTTAAAAACTGACCTATGTTCCCAAGTGTTGAAAATGAACCTTGTCAGTGTCCAGGACCCTGTGCATGCACTGGGGAGAGAGCAAAACAACCCTGGGACTTGGAATCCGACTGACCTCATCAGAGACCTGCTTGTTCCTTCCACCCAGCAATCTTCATTCTGTGATGCTGCTGCCCCTGCTGAGCTTGATGGCATCTCTGCACAGCACTGTGCTCTGCAGAGCAAACATTCCCCAAAAGACTAGCACAGTAATTTTCTTTCTTCATCTCACTGGGCAGTGTAGAAGCAGACAAGTCAAAAATGGCATTTCAAACATGATGATTGACCTTCCATACAGCTGTAGCTCTTACATTCACCCTTCAAAAGATTTTCTTTCAAGAATCTGTGTAAACAGACTCTGCATTTAATTCCTCATCTGCAATAACTAAAGGCAAGGGCTGATCTTTTGGGAAGGTGACAAGTTCAGGGTTTTGCTGGGATGAACTTGCCCAGCAGTGCTGCAGCAAAGAGCTCAAATGAGCTCATGCTCAATCATTTTTCCGCTGAAGAAATTAATTATGGGAATTTACAATAAAGCTCCTAAGAACAAGAAATTTCATATTTTTGTAACATCCTATTCACATATTTGCCATTCAGAATTCCCTTACTATTTATCAAAGTTAACCCAGCTGTAAACACAGCTTTATAGGCTTAAAAAGCCTATAAAGGTGAAATTAATACTCTTTTACAAGCATACTTTTTCCAGCTCTGTGCTTGAATTACACCATAAAGGTTGTGAAACTGAAAACAAGACATAAATCATGTTTTATAAAGGAAAATGTCTAAAATACATTTTCGACTTGACTCCCAAGAAATTAGATCTCTGTTCATATTTAATCTCAAGGTAGGAAAAGAAAATATGTTGCAAAAAGCATTTAAAAAGCATTTTTTATGCAATAAAACAAAGGCAAAGTTATAAGTGAGATATAAAACCTTCAGGTCAGGCCAACAGAAAGTAAAGCTGCCTCCCATGCTGCACCTTCTCAGTGACAGACACATCACTTCCACTTTTGTTGGCACATTTTTTTTGGCCATCACTTCAGCATGTTTAGCAAATTCATCAGCACGTACTCAACACAAGAAATATTTGACAAGAATAAGGCTCTCTAAAGAAGGCTTTCAATCAGAAACAATTTTTTCCAAGTGTTAGTCCCATTACTAGTGAGAGAATAGAAATCCATTCCTAAACTTTGTGGTGTGTTTACAAGCATTTTTGTCTATTTATTTTATTAATTTTTTTTTTTTTTGTTTCTCATCCACAATCCCTACAGATATCTGCATGCAAAAAAAAGAAACTATACATAAGGTCTGGACTTATATCACAGCTTCCTTTAAAAAAAGTTAAAATGTCCATGTCAAGACCAAATTTTAGGTGTTTTTCCCTATCATAAGGTGCTACCCTCCTTTCCTTCCTTGCTTTGATAGCATTCATTAACATTGGAAACAATTCCTAGTATTTCCTCCCTATGCTATGGGAATAAACATTCAAAGTTAATGAGGGGATTAAATACATAATGGTGATAGTAAACAGACTGAAATAAATATTTGAGCAGAAGATAAATCTGAGTCCAGAACTGAATTTGGTAGAAAACCTGTGGCATCCCACTGAAGATTTCCATGTGATCAAATGTCTGTAGCATTTTTGGAGCTGAAAAATGCCTCGGTGGCTAGTTATAAACTCCTTGTGATATATTTATAGTTCATTTAAAAAGTAAATAAATAAAAAATGTAAGTACAACTGACTTGGCACAGATTTGCATTTTTTTCGGTGAGAGCTTTTGAGTGAACAGAGAGATTGAACTGATTCCACATTCCAGTGGTGTACAGTTTCTTCTTGCTGACACTTCATACTAGACAGGAGTGATGTAAGACACCAATGGGCTACGATGGAGCACAGGATTCTCTAAACAGAGACTGAACCTGCCTCTTGTCCACCTCCTCCATCAATGTCAAGCGACCCAAAGAGGAATGATACAGCTGCTGGCTGGCAAGAGCTTAATCCCAAGAGCACTGAGATAAAGCTCAAAGGCTTGAGGAAGCACCAAAAGTCTTAGCAGAGATTAACTCAATCCCTTGACTGAAGTAGAGCATCGCCTGTTACCTACTTGCTCTGCCAGGGTAGGAGCCCTGTTGGCAGAATGATTTCCTGTACATGTTGGAGCTGAGGCCACTGCCAAGGTACATGTTATATAACCTGTCTCTGTGACAATGGTTCCTCACAAACACAGTCTACCCAGGGCAGCTTCCCTTGGGGCTTTTGGCTGTAAAACTGGACATTCTTTTGGGATTTTGTTTGCCATTTTTGTTTGGGGATTGTTTTATATTTTGTTCGTTTGAAATTGTCACAGTCTTAGCGTGACAATACAGAGTTTTGAAGAGCATATGTACTACCGTATCCCTACAGCCCCCTTTGCAATAACAAATTTGGTGAAGCTTACCACAGTTATTATTTCTCTGCAAACGCTTCTTTAATTTACCTAACAGAGACCAGTGTTGTCTTATTTATCCATTTTGGAACAAGTTTGTCTCTGGACAGAGGTAGACAAGGAGAAAAATCTAATTACATAAATGCTATCAAATAACCTTTTTTTTTTTTACTGTTTGGTAGAATTTCTAGAGATTTCCAGTGTTGCATAGCCTCATCAGGGCAACTCTTGTAAAATATTAACTGAAAATGTAAACCTACCAGGAATCACATTCATGTGAATGGTTCACATGAATTATCATGAGTATACCCAAAAGGACAGCTACCTAATGGACAAAACATCCATAAATATTTACTTCCTGATAAGTAAGATAACATGCATGCAAAAAAAAAAACCAAAAAAAACCCCAAAAAAAACCCAAACCAGAAGCAAAACAACTAAATGGAGATTTAGTTTTCAGATACCTGTAAAATGTGTGCTGTTATAATGTTGCTTCCCATCCAAGTCCCAGAGGGACTGCAGATTTGCTAAGCCAAATGCTCTATGGTATAATAGGTATATTTTAGCCAACTTTTTGTAGTTTATTTACCACTTTTATGGGCATTAATCTGAAGTAAAAAATCTTATTCTAGATGTATTCAACTCACCAGTTCAGGAAGAACACAGGCCACATGTACAAATATTCCATACCTAAAGTCAAAGCTCTCTTTCATCTGGTGTTAGAAGGGTGGGAGATAAATGGTAAAAAAAGCCAATTACTTCTAAAAGCAAAACATTATTTTCTTTGTAATCTAGCAGTATTAGTCTCTTGTGTAGCAAAGAGATTCTGAGTGTAGCAAAAATGTAACTTGTTGGGAAATGACCTTATTACTTAATTAAGAAATAAATTTAAATGCATTAAAGCTTTTACATCAGCAGTCACACTGCTGATCTATAAGCTGACATAACCATCATTCAAAGCAAAACAAGTCCTTTCACAACCACTTCATTTTGGGCACCACCTTTCCCTTGATTATATATAAACAGCAAAACAGCTGTCAACTCCTAAACTCACTCAAATGTCCTATTCAATTAGGTTTTGGTTTACAGCATAACTACTTCCTAAGGTTAATCCTGAATAGGCATTATGATTGACAATCAACAAAAACAAGCACTAAAAGAAATTTTAAAATTGCAGATAGAGGTTGCAGAAATCATAGGAATTGTGTTAGCAATTACTGAGACAATAATTTTATCATTGCTCCTACCTTAAACCACAAAAGGCAAGGTCAGTCCCTGTGAGTAACCTACTCCAGTGGAGCTGAAGTTTGTCAGGAAAGCAAACAAATCATATAAACACGTTAGCTAACTGTGTAATTGCTTGGTCAATCTTTAAGTCATATGGAAGAGAGGCAATTTAGATATAAAACATTCTGGTATGTTTATTTACAAAGGGAGTACATTTTGACCACAAGCTCTCCCTAAAAAATATCAGAAGCAGCTCAGTTGGAATTCCAATGATCATGTTATTTCTAAAAGCACACATCTAAACTTAAGTACAGCATCAGCAATGGAAAGAAATATTGCACTTAGTGATGTTGGGTTAAACTGACAGACTTTACCAAATTCAAAATCACACCCAGAGATCCGAAATCATTATTTTCTTGCCCAGATATGTTAGTTAAACAGCAGGAAAACAAAGTTTTACGATCAGCAATAACAGAAGTTTTGTGCAGGAAAAATGCTGTATCCTTGTACCTGTGAAAATAATATGGTTTTGCTAATGCAATTATGAATTAAATTTTTTTGAAAAGGAATTTCAGTGTACTTCAGCATTTGACTCTCCAAAACCTGTTAACATGCTTCATGTGATTTTTAAAATTACACTGATCTTTGCAAACCATTTTGATATTCAACCACATTTTAAGTCCTTGAAACCCAGTAATAGAAGTTCACATGCATGAAAAACACCATGCCTTTGCTTCTTTGTGAAATCCTTCCCATTTTTTAGTGAGTGTTGCATCTCTTCCATCATTTGCAGCCCCCAAAAGCTTGGCAGAACTCCATAACTGGACCCCAAGGAGCAGCAGCAATGATCCTGAAGCTGCCACCAGACCAACAGCACAGCGAGTCAGGATCTCCCTGCTGGGGATGTGGGTGAACAAGGGAGATCTGGCCCCTTCACAGCCAGATCCCAGCTCCAACTTTCTTCCTACAATGGCCTGCTTCCCTGAAGATGCTACTCTGTACTCAGTTTAACTGTGCCACAGTGCTGAAAGTTCAAACACTATTAACCAACCATGCCTTGTGAGAACGCAGTAGTTTGTTTCCCACAACTTCTAGTAAAATTTCCATGAAATAAAATAAGGATTATTTAAAAAGCATTATTGATTAAAAATGCACACTAAAAACGCAGGAAATGCTATTTTTAAGGTCACACAAAAAAGATGAGTTTATCCATGTGTACATGCATCATGCTATTACAATTGCACACTCACCTTTTCTCCAGAGAAGCCTGATCTTACTTAGTAATTAGGACAAATTTATGAGAAGATGGACTAATAACCACTCATGCCACAGAAACCTGGAATGTGACAGTGGTTTATTTCCATTCATTTGCAGTCTGAGCGTCGTGTACAGGTTTCCTTGTATGAACAGATTTTAAATACTAACTCCAGGAAAAAATGGCTGAAGTACAATGTATTACTGCATTGTTGTATCTTTTTATCCATTGATAGTATAAAACTTGCTATAAAAAAGACAGATTTTAAATTAAAACTGAACAGGAAATATGAAAGCCGCTTTTTTCCTTCAAATGAAACACATATGTACATGTTACAAATCAGCCTGTATGTTAGTAGAAATTCAAAGTTTAAATTTTTCTGCTTCTTTAAAAAGTTCTGATGACTACAATTGCATTTGGCAGAGCTGATGTCTTTTTAAACAGTAACTCACTATCTCACTCTATGCTGTGTATTTTCACACAACCATGCAATTCTGAAATGGGACAATCTTGTTAACACTGAGGCTCAGGAATTTTGTTCATTTCACACCATTTTTTCACAACATCCTAGGAACACTTCCACTGTATCTCAATAAACTGTTGAATAAATATAGAAGAGTACAAGCAAATTATAAGCAAAAAACAGTTATTCCCAGGTACAGTAATTTCACGTTTATAAGCCGCACCTGATTATAAGCTGCACCTCCCGGTAGCCGGGTAGACCATGGGATTTGTCCATGTATAAGCTGCACCTGAATATAAGCCGCACTTCTTTTTTCTCTTTTTTTTTTTTCTTTTTTTTTAAGCGAGGATCCATGTGTAACAAAGTACTAAATTAGTAACAGAATTGCTGCCAACTGGGTTTGGTGTCAAGTGCTCAAATTGCCAAGAGTTTTCATAGACCAGCAAAGCCTTTAAAGGCAGCCCCAGGCGCCCTCCCTGGCCGGCTCTCACTTCCGGGTTGGCGTTTCACTGGGATTTGTCCATAGATAAGCCGCACCTGAATATAAGCCGCACTACTGGGGTAGGCTGGATTCTTCAATCAAAAAGGTGTGGCTTATAATTGTGAAATTACTGTACTTGTCTCTGTCGTGAGATGTGCCATCATTTTCTGCTTGGATTCAGAAGCTACGCATGAGCACACTGACAAATCACTAAAACAAAATTGAAATTTTATCCTCAAAAATCCTACCAAGTAATTCCGACATCATAAAAGCAGACAGTAGAAATATCTGTATTCAGGTAATTTTGTATCTGTATAAGAAATAGTGAAACACACCTTTATTTACAAGTGGCATTCATGTAAAAGATTATCTTGCATACATGTAATGTGTCAGCCAAATACAACAGGACAGATAAACCAGAGTAGCTAGCATTAGACAATTTCTATGTGTCCTAAGAAAGTTACTAAGCATAAAGTGTCATCCACTAAACTTTCTGAAGAGCAAGCCCTTGACTGAGATGGAAAACAATGATACTCACATAAATCTTCCCTTTCCTACTTGTCCATCACCCTTATTTTGGGATTCCTTCATTGCAAGCCAATTCAGTTCTTGCAAACCTTGCTTCGTGTAACGGTCTCTTCAACATGCATGACAATTTTAACATATCCCTTGCACATTTACTGACAGAATGTCATATCTTTTGGCAACCTAAGGAACTCCTGGAATGCAGCATCCAACACATCAACTAATTCACAATTTTGTTATGAAGTACAAGCAAAGAGGGCATCACAAAGTTTATACTCCCACAGACTGAAGTCTGCATTAGCTCGATTTAGAATTAAAGCATTTTCTACCTGATTTATAGAACCATACAAGTGGCATATTGAAAACCAAGCTCTTTTTCTGACTTACTGTCAATAATAAAAAGTCTGTTGACCAAAGTCCCCAGACTGGTCTAAGGATTAGCTGGGTCATGCAAGTGATTAGCCAAGGTTACAATAATCGGGCACTGAAATTATGATCCAGCACAGTATCCGCCCTTCCCTTGTTACTGGAATTATTGAACAGAGGACAGTGAAGGAAAACTGGCATCTACCTCTGCTTTTGCTGGGGGCAAGAGTAGTGTTGCAAGCAGTTTTGCAAAGCTCTGCCCACATTAGGATCATTGCTTGCATAAAATTCGTCCATGAAACTGCCTCCACTTTTGTTCAAGCAACACACCACCACTAGCTTGCAAGTGGACCTAGTGTCTCAGCTGAACCACAGCTATTTAAAAAAAACAGCACTTTCTATATGTCCAAAACAACTGAAATGCCATTTCTGTAATTCCCTTTTAGACATAGAATGTAATGCAAGCTGCAAAAACAAGTGCCTTGTTACACACTTCAGCAATAAACCCTTCAATGTCTTTGCAATCTAGTTCAACAAGTAACCTAGTTTTTTCAAATTCCTTGAAGTTATCTGCATGCCCCTGTGACTCATGCAGTAGATAAAACTGCTGAGGAACTCTTGGGAACCCATCCCAGGGTCCTGCATGGCTGGTTTTTAACACTACTTTATTTATTTGTGGTATTTTAGTATCACTTTTATCGCTCTGAGTGAACACTATGCGGTACTAATCCTTTTCGCTTAGCTTACTGAGCATTTCTAAGTTTTGTGTTGCAAAACACAAACAAAATTTGAGATCGCAATTCAGGATAGAGCTGAAAATGGTGATTTTGGAAGACTTTAGGCATTTAGGGTTTTTGTAAGAGTTTAGGACAGTCACAACTTTTAATGAATTAATCACATCCAACCCAAAACCTGAGAAGCCTGGATACAATATTTTAAATCAGCCAACACATCACTGATATTCAGTGATGCTGTATTAATATTTTCACTTTTACAGTCACACGATTAGCCATTTTTCCCATAAACTACCTCTGTTCCTTATGAGCACATCCATGACTGCATCTTTCCTGTGCTCTCACCTCAAAACTCAGCTTTCCAAAGATTCATGGGTTAAGCAGTAGTGGACTAGAAATGACCAGGGTTTTTCAACTGCTGTTTGCACTCTAAAGAAAAAGCGTAACTTTTTGTAAGGAGAACAGGAAAAAGATTGCATTTACCAATATTCTGAATATAATGTAATATTTAAATCTACTCTTTGTACTACAGTAACAAATATATACTACAGTGCTGCAGCTCTTTATCACATGTGCACAGCTAAGACCGAGGCATTTCAGCTGTTTAGTTAGTTACTTTTTAATCCTAACTGTAACCCAGTACCCTCCTGTTGTTTAAGGATGGGGCGTTTTACTATTTTGAGATCAGGGACTGATTTCAACCCATGTTGAAATCATGTAAACACATGTGCACATTTGTAAACACATTTTAACAACTTGCAAGGCATTTCCATCTGGTGAGGGGAGTAAAAAGCTGTATCTCCCTATGACACCACTTCTACTTGAGTAACAGGGTGCCAAGGCACCACTACTGACAGGACAAATCTCAAGCAAGTTTGGGGCTAACTGCAGAACTGAGGATGCCAAAGACCAATGTCCAAGCCCAAGTGTTTACAGTCCAGCAGAGAGCTGGCTCACCACCAACCTGGTGTAACCAGTTCATGAACTATGCTTGAGAACTCCACTTCTAAGTCATATTAATATAAAGAAATTATTTCTCACTGGCAAATAGATACCCTAAGATCTCTTGCAGTAAGAAAATAATTACAGATATTCAGTTGTCCTTAAATGCTTGCATTTCTTTCACAAATTGTCAGACACCAGAATTATCAGTCCTTCACATTTGTGAAGTACTATGTCCCTTCTTTCCACCTCTTAATAGGGGAGACTAAGGCAGAGAAGGTAAATAAAAGGTCCTGTGAACCCATCTGCAATTCTTCCCCACACCAGGAATGCACAGGGTAGAAAAGAAAAGCACAAGTAAAATTATATTCTTTATTCATTCCATTTTAGCTGTGAATATTCCTATTATACAAATACAGTATAAATTCCAAAATCACAATATATTACAAAATAAAAAAGTACAAACTGCATTACTTAATAAATATATCTAACAAGTTAATCAGAAAGTAGAAGAGACAGAATCCAGATTGGAAACATTTAAATGTTTGACCCAGCAAACCATACAAACCTCAATTTCTTTTTTTTTTTTTCTTTTAAACCATAATGTAGAATACCATTCCTGATCTTTTGATTAGAAAATAAAGTCACGTGAATAAAATGTTGTGATCAGATAATGATTTGTTGGTGAAACACCAGTGCCAAAAAAGCAGGGCTTATACTAAAGACACCATAACCCCAGAAACAAGAACACAAACACTGAGGTGCAGCCAAGGCAATTACTGCCGAAGCAGGAGACTATTATCTAGTCACAACATTCTATTGCAAGTTAATGTTCTGTTATTATAGATAAATAATATAAATGGAGCAGAGGGTGAGCCAACCAGGCAACAAGAGGCCAGTTTACTGAAAATAGTAATTAGAAACAGAAGAGTCAATTGCTCCCTGCACTGTTCACGTGTATCTGCATTCCGACTGGCTCAAAGACCTGCTCTGTGCTCCAGGCAGAGAAAGCAAGTGTTCCGAAAAGCAGTCTGTTCTCACTTTGTTGCACTTTTACAAAAGCCATTATTTTAAATTTTGCAAGAAAATACCCACATTTTTTTTATCAACTAGGGGGGTCAGTTTGACATCAACTTCATTTGGTAAAAATATAAGGTTTATGGGTAAAAAACACAGCAAAAAATAGCTGTTACATCGTAAGCCTTATTTACAAAAACTGTTTACAAACGTTTTTGGCTGTACAGCTGAAAGCCAGATACTAATGTAAGATGTAGAAGATGGAGGTAACAGTTTAAAAATAGTGTGCAAAAAATACATTCTTATAGAAAATAGACAGCGGGGAGGGGAGACAAACATACACAGAGAAATCTGCTTGCAAATAACCCGAGGCTAAGTTTTTACAACAGAATATTACAAATACGTGTGCATTTATCCCCCCGCAACCTACAGTCCTTCGCAGTCTGGGGTGCTGCTGCTTCATTAAGGATTAAGGCATCACCATCACAGCCAGCACACCTTCTCTCTGTCAGTCCCTGCAGCAAAGCTCCCAGCCCGCGGCCCAGGCGCTCTCACGAGCAGGCGTTCTGCTCAATGTACATCTTGGACAGGGACACTGCCATGGACTTGGCCAGCTCCTCGTCCCGCCTGCGCTGTACCTGAGTCTGTCTGCACCACGCCTCGTACTCGGGGTTGGGGCACACGCGGTCCAGCACGGCATCGTAGTGCCCGTTGCTAAGCCAGCTCAGCCAGATACTGGGCCGCGTCGGGTCCTCGGGCCCCAGGTAGTGAACCATGGTGGAAACGGTGGGGCTCTCGGGCCGGCCGCCCGTGGTCAGGTGGATGTTCACGTTCAGCATCTGCCCCATGGCCAGCAGCTCCGGGTAGCCGGCCCAGGCCCCGTCCTGGGCGGCGCCGATGAGGAACTCTCCCACGTCGCCCTCGATGATGGGGTTGAAGTGGTCCAGGTGGTCGGCGATGTAGTGCACGGTCTGCTCGCGGAGCTCGCCGTGCAGCCGCTGGTCCCCGTACACCGCCTTGCAGACGGCGCGGTACAGGCAGTTCCCGTCGGGGATGATGTGGAAGCGGAACCGGCCCTTCTGCCGCAGGTACTTGTCCTGCTTCTCCACCTCGGCCAGGTACAGCGCCAACTTCTCGCTGCGCTCCGCTCTGCCACCGGGACCCCGCCGCACGTCGGGCCCCGCCGCCTCCTCCTCCTCGTCCGGGCCGTGCGCGGAGCCGCCGGGCTGCGCGGGGCCCGCGCTCCGCTCCGCGGGGCCGCACCCGGGAACCAGCCCGGGCTGGGCGCCGGCGGCCGCCGCCTGCAGCGCTTGGCAGTGCTCGCTGAGCCGCAGGCTGCGGTTGCTGGGCTCCTCGGCGGCGGCCTCGCCGTCGCCCCCGGCCTGCCGCACGCTCTCCAGGATGCCCTCCAGCCAGGCGCGGCTGCGCGGCGAGCTCGGCACCAGCTCTGCGGCGGCCTCGGCGCGCTGCACGATACGGATGGGCACGATGCGCTCCAGCGGCCGGCGGCGGCTGACGGTGACCTGCGCGCAGGAGCTGAACTGCGGCCCGGCCGCCGGCCGCCCGGCCGGGCCCGCCGCGGGGCCGCTCGGCATCACCTCCAGGCAGGACGAGAAGGCGGGCATGGCGGCGGCGCTGCTGCTGCCCCCCGCGGCAACGAAGCTGTCCTTGCTCGAGCTCTCGGCGGCCGCGTTCGGGCCCGCGACGTCGGCGCTGCTCGGTGCCTCCGCGGCCGAGGGTCCCGGCGACAAGGAGACCTTAAATACGGCGGCGGAGCTCGGCGAGGCCGCGGCGGCTGCTGCAGTGGCGGCCGCCGGGTAGTGGGTGATCACGGAGCTGTAGAGCTGCATCCTCGGCTCCCCGCGGGCGGCGCTTTATAGGCGGCGCCGCCGTCGGAACTGGGGCGGGGAGCGGCAGCGGGGGCCGCGCTGGGGCTGCCGAGGAGGATGAACCGCCCGGGTAAAAATAAACAAGGGCATCACCGCCCGCCCCGCCCCGCCCGGGCCCCGCGGCCGCGGCAATTCCGACTGCGCCACGGGCCCGGCCCCCCCGCGGGCTCCGGCCCTTCTGGAAGCTGCGGGAGCGCGGAGCGGGCGGGGCCGCCCGGGACGTCAGCGAGCGCCGCCCCTGGCCCTGCCCCCGTCTGGGCCGCGGCACGGCCCATGCTCTGCCGCTCCGCAGGGATAATGTTCATTATATCCGTCCGGGCTGCGCCGTGCCGGGCGGGAGCTGTTCGGCCACCTGCAGCCGCGCTGTGGGACAGTGCGCCAATACAATGTGTGATAGAAACCAGCGCATTTTAACGGGAGACACGCGGTCTGAAATACGGCTCTCATCAAGATCATTGGTTTATTAAAGTAGCACTTGAAAACTAAAGTCATACCTAAGCCTTTGTCCAGGGACGATGATGTGGTCTGTACACTCCGCTTTGATTACATTGTGACAGGCATGCTGACCAAGAAACACCAGTTTGCCCTATGATCAAATGTTAACACAGTCATTCCTACAAAATGGGAGAAAAGGTATTGACATCTGTAATTCAACAGGATCATTAAAAACAATTCTGGATTCCATCCCACAGCCTCAAGTATCTTCAGGAAAGTGTTAGTAATCCAAGCAGATAGTAGAACTTCAAAAGCAGACAAAAACCAAACAAACAGAAAACCCTTTATTTGGACATTCTGAAAAGTTTCTTTTTCTCACTCCATTTACATTAATTTAAAAGAATAAGCGGATCCTTGCAATATACTGCAGTGTCAAAAATAATTTTCTTTGGAGCCTTGGTTGTATTTTGTATCAATGTTTACGAATATACTTTCTATCTTCATTCTGTGCTTCCAGTTTCACAATATGGAATTTCATTTTCTTTACATGGATAACATATTATGACTCACTCAGTTGCATGTTGGAGAAAAGATGCTCAAATACCTCATACAAAGTAATGTGGATATTTATGGGAAAGGTTTTCACATACATCTTTTTTTCTTCTGGATAAAACACAGCAGTTTATTGCATGCCATATTGGAAGCCTTTTAATAAAAATTTATAGACTAAATATATATCCAAAAGTTTTGCTTTTGAAGCTGAAATGTAAGAAGTATATCAGATATGAATCAAAGCCAAAATGTCCTCGTTTACCTGCCAGAGCCAGCCAGAAAGTTGATATCTTTAGAACAAATGGTGATGGGCCTTATCCAGGAGCATTTCTGGCAGCCTGTTAGAGTCGGATAAGATATTACAACTGCTCTGAAATTACAGAGTGACTCCTGTATTTCAGAATGTTCAGAACTTTGTTTTAAATATAGTTTGTGAGCCCAGTCAGTGAGTCTTTATTTCTGGCCTAATCATTACTTAGAGAAGAAAATTTATTGATCAAATAGCAGAAAATTGCAAACTTCCCTCCTTGAAATGGAGACTTAGAGCAAAGGAAAGATTCCGGTCTAGTTTTATTTCTTAGTCAAAACTTGATGATATCAATTTCCAAGTTGACATGTATATGTTTATATATATGCTGATAGGAGATTTAATGTAAAACTACAAAACTACTGGAAATTGAACCTCTCAAGTGTGTTTAAAATATGCCAGTTGCTCTTCATTGTGTGTCTGGTAATTTATAACATTTATAAAGATGTACATTACTTAATGCTTAATGCTCTTTTGCTACTCTTTTTTTTGTTGTTTTTTTTTGTTTGTTTTTTTTTTTTTCTTCGGTGGATGTTCTGTCTATTAGTAAATGTCAGAGCTCAGTACAGGATGGTGGTTTAAAGTCTTCAATAGTCTGGTAACAGAGAGAGGGGAGGGAGAGAAGCAGCTTTTACTCCAGAGAGAGGTGAGAGAGAGAGGCAGCTTTTACTCTTTGAGAACAGTAAATGGATGCAGCAGAATAAGAGCACTCCCGGCACGACCAAGTGCTGCATTTTGAATACTCAATACTGCAAATTTCATTCTTCTAGGATATTATAGAAACTCCTGCTAATGACTGTTCTGCCTCTCTAAAGCCATAAGTTATTTGGGACAGTGGTACATTAATGGATGGGCAGCTGTTTCATTCTGATTGTTGGTTACAATGAGATACCACTTTAAGTTTGTGGTGGTTCATTTGTGGAGAGAAACAGATTTTTGCATGCCCAAATTACCCTTGTACTAGTATTCTTATGCTCTAATGCAGCATATTCTGGATAAGAAAACTTGTTTACAATACAATTACAATACAAGCAATATCCTGAAATACATGCTAAATATGCCAGCAGCTTTTTGTAATGGTAGCAGATAGATTGTTCTTTTTTTCGCGTTTTGCTTATAAGCAGATATAATGTCTTTCCTAAATTTTCAGTTAGAATGCACATAATAAGCTTGCCAATAATGTTAAAATACAATCAAAATCTGCTGCTAGGTAACTGAGAGACAAAACAAACATTGTAACTGCTGTCTTTATGTTAATAGTATACTGCATTTATATCTTTATTATGTCCTGTGTGAAGTAAATGGAAAGAGAAGCTCACCTTGGTGTGTTTTACCTGTGTTGTTATTAAGTACTGACAATGTAATGCAACCAACATTTTTCATAACTGAGCAGCCAGAGTTAGTCACACATACTTGGCCTGAGGGGAATCCAGTCCCTCTGGATGACCAATGACAAAAATCCCATGGAGTCTGTGCCACACAAGCAGTTCATGGTTAGCCTTCAGCTCTCAAATTAGGAGTTACCAGGAATCAGCACTTCCTAAAGATAATTTTCTTATATATTTGACAGGTTTTAGCAGTAACATCCTAAACCATGGTCTACACCAGGGAGTAATTATAGAATGGCTTGGCTTGGGAAGAATCTTAAAGATCATCTAGTTCCTGGTCACCTTCTCCTAGGCCAGGTTGTTCAAAATTCCATCCAACCTGGTCTTGAATACTTCCACGGATGAGACATCCGCCAACAGCAGGTGCAGGACCTGGAATGATCAAATGCTCTGAGTACAATTCAGGTGAAATACGAATTTCGAATAAATATTTGAATGCCTTTAATGCAATGGTATCTAAAAGCCAGGGGCACACGGTTCTGCCTTTAGTGCCTTTTACTACCAGAATATTGGTCTTAAACATTCATTTCAGCTACATATAGAACTGCTGCTAATTCCAAGGGAAAACTAAATTTTGCTTTATTATGGCCCGGCTAAAACACAAGCCATGTATCGATTACGTCCAGAGTACTCCTGTATTTTCAGTTTCTGTCCACTTTTCCTACAGGTTGTAGAGGTGTTTGGAAAGTGAGGAGAGCACAGTATGCATATGCCCTTCCCTGTTTTCCACAGAGTAATATCCCTGAGCTTCTGGTTCACTCATTACATGGTAATGTGCAGTCCTTTGCTCTTACAGAATAGATCTCAAAACAAGCTCTGCAGTAATAAAGCATAAACATCTCCTGGGTTAAAGTTTCTCTTGACATTACTGTTATCACTGGTTACCCTGCACATTCCAGGAATAGTTTAGATGGTTTAGAAGGCAAACCACAATCACAAAAACAGCTGTGGAACAACAGTGGTATTCACTGACGTAAAATGAAATGCATGAGAGTAGAACTAATTTTAACTTTGATATGTAGTAGATACATGATTGACATGGAAGAAGGAAATTAATTACATCACCAGGAACATTTGCTAGTGAAGAAAGGAGAAGTTGGCTAAATGATGTAGTGAATTCAATTGCTTCTTTTTTATTTTGTTAATTTGTTTGTGTTGACATAACAATGCTTCAGACAAAGATATTTCAGACTGAAGTATCTAATGAATTAATAACTTTTTGTACATAGCTGGAAGATGAAATGTTGAATTTATACTAATAACCTGAAGTTGTATACCAAGGAAAAAAAAATTGAAAGTCATTAGAAAATGGAAAAATATATCAAGACTCTTCCAGTACCAGGAAGAAATGCATATACACTTCAACTAGAAGGAACATACTGACAAAGCATTAAATTCATCCTCTGTGGCCTGCAGATGATCATATCAATCAGATGATATATGATCATATCAATCATATCATATTGTATCATTCCTTTCATAAAATTACCAGCTACAGATAACTTATCTGGGGTATAGTCAATGAATCTATAAAGCTGTCACAAGGCAACAGAACTGCCAAAAGAACCAATTCTGCTCTTTCCATTCCCAGTCTCTTTTTTGTTCTCCTGATGCCAGCTGCTTTGTCATGGCCTTAGTGTTAGTATCAACTGAAGTACCCTAAACACTTA
The DNA here is from genome assembly GCA_009812075.1 of Sialia sialis. Classification (NCBI taxonomy): domain Eukaryota; kingdom Metazoa; phylum Chordata; class Aves; order Passeriformes; family Turdidae; genus Sialia; species Sialia sialis. Next base: position 17,803,442 of record VRYO01002734.1, read on the forward strand.
CATAAAAAGGAGGAAAACTGTATCCACACTTACACTGAGGTGTGAAAATGTTGCATAAAACAAGACCTATGTCTCAAAGGGCTTTGCCTCACAATTTATTGTTCGGCTTCTGCATATATTAAAATTTTATTCACTGCACAGATGCACCAGGCATTAGAGATGCAACCAGTGCTATGACATCATGTGGCAAGAGTTTGTGGAAAAAGGGCTGTTGGTGATAAAAATAGACATTTGCTCATGTCTCAAGGGCTCAGTTGGTATCCCACTTGATAAGTGAGTCTCTAAATGTGAGCGATGACGCAGGTCCAGCCTCACATTTCTGCTCAGAAGTGGAGATGGCATTTGCAGTGATCATTGTTCACAGGGCCTTAAGATTATACCAGGGGAAAAAAAAGGGGGTGTGGGGATGAGGAATCTACGATGCTGTTTCCTCTGAAAAAAAAAGTTAATAATGTGGCACTAATGTTACATAGACAAGTTTTATAATGTATATGATGTTTAGAAAGGCTATCTTCTTTTTTTTATTAATCTTATGAGATATAAAAGTGTTCATAATGCCTATTTCTTTTTGTCAGTTGGAGGAAATCAGTCACCTCTCCCTTTCATGTTGGTTAATGGCAATTTAGGGTCAAGGAAAGTAGATTCTTTGGTTAAGACTAAGAGCAGAACACAGTTCTGACAAGGACAGACTGTGAAGGAGGTAGGGGAAATGGGCAATGCAGAAAAACCAGAAGCAGGAAATCACCACTCACAATTACAGGAAATATTATTAATAGATTAATCTTGATAAAAACTGAAAGCATAAAATAACTGTGGTAGAAAAGAAGGTGCAGTACTGCCTACTCTTGAAGTGAAAAAACATTCAGGTGAGGTAGCAAGCAGCCAGCACTACCATGTGCAGCCTCACAACCAAAAGACTTTGGAAACAGACTGATTTCATGGGAAGTGTCATCCCCTCTATCCTCCACAACCTTGCAGTGCACACCTTTCTGCCATCAATAAGCAGCAAAAGGAGGACCCATAATTTTGGGGCCAGAAGCAAGTGTCACAGAAAACATTTCATCATTCATGCTTTGAGCCTCACGGAATAGCACGTAATTACATTTACCAGCTTTGTTGTTCCCTTGCCAAGTCCTTCCTGTGGGAAAGGGCTGTGGTTATGTGCTGCATAACCAGCTCAGCAAGTCATGCCAAATCCCTGATGAAATGTAGGGAGAGAGCTTACCTCATCACAATTAAAAACCTGCTCTGTTTCCATTTATGTAGCACAGAGCTAACTGTTACGGCAAGGTTGGATCAGAGCTATTTAACTCCGCTGTCTTAACATGAAAAAATAACACAGGTAGAGCCATTAGAGAGGAGGGATGACATCAATTCATCCTGACTGATGTTCTAATCTGCGTAAATAACTAAACCTTTCCTGAACATCCTTAGCATACCTAAGTGTGCAATATGGAATTATTTTTTCTGATCTGAATTTGAAAAGTTCTAATATCACAAGAGATGACTTTTAAAAAGCATTTATAACAGTGAGCCTGAATCTGCAATCTTTTTCATTGGAAGAAATCAGGGACAGATACTCTCCAGTTAGTAGATTTATCCTGGTAACTCCAATCAAAATGGGATCTTTATTCAGCCTGAAATATAAATTAGTGTTCCTGAGGCTTCCAGTGAATATATATAGAAATTTTTTAATAGGATTTTAGCAATTTAAGAGTTTCAGTATTTATTCAAGTGTAATAAAAGCATTAATGTTGTTGCAAAGACACACCTAGTTATTAAAGTGACATTATCCATTTGTGAAAATAAACTTTCTTCAAGTTGTGATTTACAGGTAAGTAAAATTTTATAAAAATTAAGCATTATTCAATTAGTAACTCAGAGACAGAATCCCAAGTATAGGCAGCTTATTATATCAGACCAGGACACAGAGGGTTTTGTGCATGTCTGTTATACAAAGTCACTATAGGAAATGTAGTATATCTCATCTTGCAGTATCTAAACAAAGTTTCTGATACCGCGTGGTAGGAGTCATTACCAATCCTATGAAGACAGGGATTGAAACAAACTATTACACCAAAAGAATCTTGCTAGTGGAGTACTTCAAAGATCCATCTTGAGACTGACTTTTATATTTTCATTAATTACAGCAGCATTAGGTGTGCTACTGACTTAAAGATTCAGAGCTGAGCAGCATTTAAAGAAGATTTTTTAAATGTCATACAGGAAGCATCTGATGACAGAGACAGAATTGCTTATGTGACTAACTGAAATACAACAATGCAAAATGAAAGGGCATCCACCGGGTGGCAGGACAGTATTTCTGTTATTAGCATCATCTCGGCTGTGGGAAACCAGCAGGACAGAAGACCCACAAATGCTATTTAGAGGCAGTATCACTGTAGTTTCTGATGTGGTATAACTTTCAAAAGAACAGAAAGGATCCTAGAACACAGCAGGTGAGTACATATCCAAAACAAGTAAGTATTTCTTTTAGAAAGGACTTGTGAAACCTAATGTGGAATAATGTATGCATTTCTGTTCACTGTTGCTTAAGGATGTTGACTGGAAGGAGAGCGCAGGGGAATTAGAATGATCAGGACACTGGTGGCTGTCTAAGAAGAGGAGGTGACTGTTCTTGGCTTGCATAACCTAACAAAGGTTGAGAAGGGATCCGTAAAAATACATCACAGATTAAATACTAGGGAGTAAGAAAAGCTCCTTTGGTTAGAGGTAGCATTGGCCAAAAAGAAATGGATACGAGCTGGCAATGAATAAATTTAGTCCTGACTCACAGCCTTGGCTTTCAGATATGACGGAACTGCAAATGGTTCTACAAAAGTATCCTGGTAACAAAATACCTGCAGCAGCCTGGTGAAACCAGGGTGGCCTATGAATGCGAGGACCATTATAGTTTCATTATGACAGAGAACTATAGCTTGGGAAAGACTTTGATCTTAATGTGCAATCAATTCTTATTCCACTTCTTTGTTCCATTTCCTGGTTTGCTTTTTTTATTTTTTTCCTGGGTTTTTTGTGGTGTCACAGTGTTCCCTGAACAGAAAGCGGAATCCCCAGCCAGTGGAACCATAACACTCCTGGAGAGATGGGACATGAACCCAGAGACGAGTGGGATCTCATTTTAAAAGATTACAAGAAAACTCATTTTGCAAAGTTAAAAGCAGCATTGTATTAGACCATAAATACTATTCTTTTCGATTTGGCATCAGTACCACTCCAAATCCATTTTCAGCAGCTGCTAACTGGGTTAAAATTACCATAAAATTAATTTCAGAGAATTTGGAGAATGAAGATTATAAACATGCAGCTGTTGATTATTATCTAAGAGAATCAATAGCTGTCCTTGCCCAGGGTAGAGAGCAAAGACATTTCTAAATAAACAAGATTATTATGAATGCAGCAGGTAATTAAGGTGTGCAGCATTGAGTTACTTAACATAAAAACATTGTTAGAATAGTTGGGATCAACAGCAATCAAAAACATGTCATAAACAAAGTGTTGAGTTTTTCAGTTCATAAACACATGTGAGTCTTCTGATCAGAAATTCTAATGGATAAAACTTGCTCCTTTCATATGTATCAAAGAAATACATGAGATAGATAAATAAATAAATAAATTTTCCTAAACTGTAATCTCATTCTATGTCATAAAAACATTGATGTAATCTTTGGCAGCTTTTTCTTGATAAATTTGTGATCTGTTTCAAATGGCTAATTAGATTTTTTCCCAAACCATAATGCACTCGTCCCTGTATTATTAGTGTTGAAATGTGGTCTAATTGACAGGCTTTACAAATGGTCTTTTGAAGCCAAGTAATAAATTCTGCCACTCACTCAATTACCTTTATTTTTCTAACCAAAAGAAAACCTTTGAGAAGAATAGTTGAGTTACAAGTATCAATTTAAACCATTATTCCGCACATCTGACTTAATGATAAAATCTCTCTTTTATATAAATTTAAGTAACATTTGTCAATGTACTCATGATTTATCTCTTGTACTATATGCAACTTCTTAAATTTCTCTTTTTTATTATTATAAGAGAGATCACTTGTTTATCCCTTTTTCAGCTTGAGCTCGAAGAGGAAAAAAATCTAGTATTTAATTGTACTGTTGGCAGTTTGTATCACTTTCCATCTTTCTTCTGTAGATGAAACAAGATAATGCCCAGAGCTTGCAGAAAAGGTACAATTAGTTGAATTATTTTCATTCTTGACAATAAAGGCACCTTTGTTCTAAAACCCATATGAATCCCTGGCACTTCTGTGGACTCACAGAACTTGGGGTTTATTAATCTAATCATGGTGAGTTATGAGCCGTAAAGATTATGTATCACATTGAAAGGCATTGAACTAGCAAAATTCAACTCCATTAGAAGAAATCATCCTATTTAAGACTCCTTACATTATGTAGAAGTACAGTATTTTCACACTGATAAGCCACACCTATGTCACTGAAGAATCGAGCCAATCCCAGAAGTGTGGCTAATCACCAGGTGCGGCTTATTTATGGACAAATTCCGGTGAAATGCCAACCTGGAAGTGCGAGCCGGTGGGCGGGGAGCTGCTGCGGAGCTGCTGCCAGGTGAGCGGCGTGCCGGATCCACTGGCGAGCAGGCGGCGAGCCACTGTCGCTTTTGTGCGGCGAGACAGCGAGCCGCCAATTTCATGCGGTGTGGGGAGCCCCAGCAGCCAGCGCCGGGGGCAGGAGTTCTGGGGCTCGTGGCACGGGGAGGACGCTTGGGGCTGCGTTTAAAGGATTTGCCTGTCTGTGAAAACTGTTTGCAAATTGAGCACCTGACAGCAAAGCCCGTGATCACGCGATTCTGTTACTAACATGTTACTTTTTTGCACATGGATCCTCACTTTAAAAAAAAAAAAAGTCTGGCTTATCACCTGGTATGGCTTATTTATGGACAAATTCCATGGTCTTCCTGGCTACCCGGAAGTGAGGCTTATAACCAGGTGCGGCTTATGAGTGTGAAATTACTGTAACTATTTGCTTCCATATTTATAGAGTTGTGCTATGTTGATATCATGTTTGGTATTAAATAGTTGACATCCCTCCAGGTGTAATTTGAGTTCAAAAAAGTTTAAGGTCTTTTTAATGCAGATGCTAATAGCTATTGATGTAAAAGAGCGCTATAGATCAAACAGTGTATTCAAGCTCACATTAATACCTTTATAGTTTCTTCAGCTAGTACGTACTTTCTGACTAACTTCTATCAAGGGATAATTATGACAAAGCTATGCCTAGCTCTGGGCCATCATACTATTGTCTCCTAACCACACATAAAACTGGAATGTCAAAGTCTAAGTTTATTATTGCAATGAAAGAAAACTGGCCATTTATTATAGCTTATACTCATGTTCAACACCACCTTCCTCTAGCCTGCAGCCATAAACTGCCCAGATTTTTTCTTCTTTTTCCTTCAGCACCTAAGCCACTGTTCTGCATTTCTTTCCCATTTTCATCTTATTCAGCTTTAAAAACTGATCTAAATTTCATCCACCTCTCTCTCCTCCAGTCTGTTTGTAAACAGAGGTGAGAATTTCAGGATGGTCTGTGTGTGGTGGGAGTCATTGCATTGGTGCCACATTGTGCTATATTGTCTGAAATATGCCCCTCCATCATGCAGGGAAAATGTTTCTTGATCTCGGTTACCTGGAGTGCATGAACTCTCATCAGACATTCTCCAGTGAGGATCTAAGCACTGATATTTACTACTTAACTTTTAGCTTAAACAGGAAGTGTCCAGTTCAACAGATGCTCCAACAGCGAGAAATTTGGCTTAAGGTAGGGAAGAGGCTACAGAATGAGATCAATATGCATCAAATGAGAAAAGCATCGAGAGGGGAGCTAGGGTATTTGCAGAGCTACAGGTGACTGGTAGCAAATAGGAGAAGTGTGTTCTGCATCTCGGGAGCTGGGCTACTTGGCTGGACCCATTTTCTCTGCTTGGGGACACTTTGTGGGGTGCACCGGGTACGGGGCTCTGCTCAGCAGCTGCCCAGAGCAGCAGGGCCCATGGTGGCCGTGCCTAGGGTGGCAGGTTCCAGGCAGCAGGGCCCAGGGCGGCAGTGCCCAGGGTGGCAGGACCCAGGACAGCAGGGCCAGGGTAGTGCCCAGGAAGCGGTGGTGCCCAGCCCGAGCCCAGCACTGCCTACACTGGGCCTGCTTCACCTCCTGCACTGCCCAGCGGGGCTGTGCAGCCTCGGGTGTGCTCTGGGCAGTCCTGCCGGGCTCTTCAGCTGCAGGTCAGGATGGTTCCCAGCCCTTCTCCCATGACACCCCTGAGGCCGGTAACAGGACTCAGCCTTCTTGTTCCTGACTCTGACAGCTTTCTCTC
>VRYO01002734.1:17810810-17841723 GCA_009812075.1 Sialia sialis
GTCTGCAGAGCTGCTGCTATCACATATTCTCACTACTCTCTGAGCACAATCACATTTGCGCAATAACTTTTTTTCTTTCTTAAATCTCTTACCAGAGAGGTGCTATCACCATTTCTGATGCGCTCAGTCCTGGCCAGCATTGAGTTGGTCCTGAACCCAGCTGGATTTGGCTCTGCCAGACATGGAGAAATCCTCTGGCAGCTTATCACAGCAGTCCCCCCTGTAGCCCCACCTCTACCAAAGCCTGGCCATGGAAACTCAATACCCCTGTCTGTCTTAAAAAAGTGATTCAAATGAAACTGTAAAAGAAATACAGGCGCTGCCTGTGAATTTCCATCACTAGCAGAAGATCAATTAATAATGCAATTTTGCTAATATTCCAAGTGGGTTTTTTTTTTCAAATCTTTTATGTTTTGTGTCCCTTGCATTTCAGATGACTTAAAAATAGGGTATTGCAGAACTGATTGTGCTACATAAACAGTTATCAAAGAAATACCAGAATAAAGGGGCTGCCTATTGCTATGCAAGCTTTAGTCTAGGTAAATTAGCAAAGTATCATAACAGAGTTTTTCTCATCCTGCTCAAAATACTTCTGTCACTGTCACCTCTGTATTGTGTAACCCTTAAGGAATCTGTTTTGGCTTTTCTTCTGTTCATATACCTATTTCGTCTAATTATATAGATTTCTGTTTTCAAAATAGTTTAACATGCAAGTATTAATACCTTAATTAGAGACTGGATTGCTTGGCTGTCTGAATCAGAAAATTACACAGGGATTCACAGGACTTTAGGTACAAAAAAGATACGTGAAAATTCTGAAAGTTTTGAATAGTGGCTAAGAGCGTGCAAATAAACACAGCCCTGCCAGTTTCATTGACGCTAGCTCAGTGTGAGTTACAAGCCTGACTTAGCAGCTCTCACATATCTAAGGGATTAAATAGTGTAGTGCTTTGACAAATCGCATAAAAAAGCAAATCAGAAAGAAGATCCAAATAATATAACCTACTCTTGTGTTGTGCAGTTACATGTCTCCTAAGCAGTGTGTGTGAAATGTAAAGCTTAGACTTGGGAGGGAGGCGCAGTGCAGTCTGCTTAGCCTGAGTGCCTTAGCAATTTGTGCGGGCAGACAGTGACTCTGGAGACCTGCAGAGGGAGATGTGCTCCTCCAAAATGAGGGGTTTCTAGCTGTCCCTTTACTGTGTAAGAAATTTCATAGGAAGGTGCTCAGGGTTATAGAATAATTATGCGCTCAAAATTCCTAGAAAGAATAAGCTTTTCTTTTTAGTTCCCGCTGGTATACAGAGATACAAACTAAAATTAAATGCTTTTGGTACTATTTTTAGAAGCAGTATCTCATTCTACCTCTAATCCCTGAAAGACTCCAGTGTATTTTGCTCATCTGAGCCGGGCCAAGCAGAATGTATTTCCTTTAATCCTTCGCCTGTTCCTTGCTAAAATGCTGAGATTTCCATTCTTTTCATCAAAAAACACTTTGCAGGGTGTTGAATTAGGATTTATAAACAAGCTTTGGCCACTTACTCAGCTTACATTTTATGTCTGTATTAATACATATGTGTGGGCCTCATTTGCAGATTCTGACTAGTTACCATCTGGCAGATACTTGAGTGTTCCTAAGTTAGTTATTTTTTGAGAAGACTGAATATCCTGCCTGCATAAATATTCTCTGCCTGTCAAATAGTGAGTCCAAGTATCTTCCAAATATGCAAGGTTTGGAGGGGGAGTCTTTAATTTAACAGAGAACACTTCATACACCAGTATACAAAGCATATTTTTATTGAGGGTCAGGTCGCATGCTTTCCTTGCATGAGGCTAATGAGAAATGTGTTCAGTTTTGTATATTCAGATCTTCCAGTTCATGAGTTACAGTTTTCTAAATGTCAATGTTAGTGTTAGTTTTAAATTTTTATTATCCCCAGGAGTGATGCAATGGAGCAATGCTTACAGTAAGTGTTAAAAAGATGCCATTGGTAATCTGACTTGGCAATATATGTTGAGTGCATTTTTATAATTTTTATAATTTATTCTGCAAAAGCAAATTACAGTTTTCTTCTTTTAAATTTTTATCAAACAACATTGTAGTGCAATAGTTCATATATTCTTTCCGGAAAGCTCCCTGATACTTTATTTAAGAGTCAAATTTGTTGTTTTGAGTTGAGATTCAGCTCACAGATGATTTAGGTGCCTCATGGGAGTGTCTGCCCAAACAGTCAGTACAGATCTGTGTTTCTGTTGAGTGGAGATGTCTAAAGATATTGGATCTGGCCTCTGCCTCTGGCTGCAGAAAGGGACAGGTTTCCTTCGACTCCATGCCTTGTCAGCCAGGCCGGTGTGAGATGTGTTTCATACCTCACTTCTGACTCTAAACCGTGTGTTCCTGAGCAGCTGAGTCAGCTTTCATTTCCTTAAACTTACTCCCCAAGTTCTTAGGCAGACACTTAACTTTAAGTCTTTTGCTCTGCAGATGGTTTTCCTGCTGGCAGCCTGAGATGTCTAAAGTGTGGATATGAAGCTGTGAGCTCTGACAGGTGTACAGGCCCTGCCCAAGTGAACAGTAGGGCATAGAAATGTGTTTAGGTGATTAAGTCTAGTCATAGGAATCTTGAACAGAGTAATGGAATAGCCATACTTCTATTTTGACCAGCTTGCTTTCTACATAAAAATAAATAATGCTAGGATTTTGATTTTTAGCTCGTTTGCTCCCCCTAGCCAGATTTGTTCATCTGCAAAAAAAAATCAGTCAAGCACAATATGAAGAAAATTTTGAAGAGCAGGTTATAAACCTTTGTAAATACATAAAGGACTCACTGACAGACATCGACTTTTTAAGTAAATGGGTAAAGAAAAAATTCTTTTTCGTTTATATGTTAATCTTCATGAGATACTGGGTTTCATTCATATGTCCTTTTTGTGCAGATTAAAACAATATTTTACTTGATGAAAGGCAATCCATGGAAATACTGGAAATAAGGAAGTAAATAAAAGTGCTAATATATATTCAAAATTTACTGTGTAAAGTGTCTTTTGCAAAATTACAATGAACAGAGCGTGAATTACAATGTGCTTGGCATATTAACAATCATATCTAGAAAAATATTCTTAAATTGTCTTGTGGTATTTCTGGTAAAATAATTTATAAACATTTTTATAGGCAAGAAAAGTAGTGCACACCCTGTGTATATAATGTATTTACTGTTCTTTTCCACTTATTTATTTGATAAAATACAGTCAGTGAGCATCGGGTGGCATATCACAGCCCATGCCAGCATTAACACTCACGTTGCAATCAATGAGCCCTCACTGCAAGAAAGAAATATACATAAATCCTCAGATTCAAGTTTCTCATTTGAGCATTAATAACATGTTTTAATAATTCAGAAAAAAAATTACAGAAAGTGAACATTAGCTTATTATTTAAGTAGAAGAGCTTGGATTTAATTTTCTTAAACAAAAAGGAGCAACAAATAGAAATAGTTGGGTTCAATTTTGTAATTGTTCCTGTTCTCTTACTGTACATCAAATTTTTCAGTAATGTATTACAAATTGAATTACAGAATGAGATCCAAATTCAACAAAGCAGCAACAACTGCTCTATGTGATATACTACTGGCTGATCTCAGGGCAAATTATTGGGAGATTTTTGTCATGAGTGTGATAGTAGATTGCTGGCTACAGAGTATATCTTTGCACTTCAAAACCTGGAGAAGGTGTTTAAATTTTTTTTGTGAGGACTAGGCATTTAAACTATATTTAATAGAAAAAAAAATCAACACAAAAAGTAATTTTTTTTACAAATACTGTGTTTTGTCAGTCATTCCTTAGTTTAGCATTCTTGAATATAGTTTTAGTTTTAGTAACATCATAATTAGCACAACATTAATGAGGTGTGTTAGTAGATACCAGTGAGATATGCAAAGAAGTGCAGTTTTTAATTTCTTGGCTGGTGAAGATTGACCACAAAATACTCAAGCAGTGTAGTATTAGACCCAAATATGCTCTCAGTGCCACATTTTCGTGTTACTCAGGATAAGCAAATCATGAAGAGATGAGCATGCTTTAATTCGCAGCAAATTAAGGGAACCTGCTTTATTGTGAGTCTGTGATTGGGTCTGTTAGGAGGCAGAAACATAGTAATCACTTAAGATTGAGACTGGTTCAATTTGAAAGCAAGAAATGTTTTGATGAATTTGGTAGTTGAACTCTCATCTCCCAAGTAGCCAATGATGACCAATCGTGGGGATTTCAGGTGGCTTCCTAGTGCCACAAACCTTCATGGTTACTAATTCCAGCATATAACTGGGACAGCAAAAAGAATCCACATTAGGAAGTATGAAATCTAAATTTCATCCTTCTTCCCCTACATGCAAAGAGAACACACATGGTTGTATCTCTTGACAGAACAAAGTCAATATTTTAAAAAGAGAATTATTAAATTACTTTACTTATGTGGGTAGTTGGGAAAGATGGTGGGTAAAATATTTAGCAAAATTATTCTCCTGTTTATACATAGCACAGTCAAGTGGAGTGAGAAGCATGTGCAGTACATTAACAGCATCTCCTGTGTAATACAGTAGAAAAAATTGTAGAGAATCTTGAAAGGAAAAAAGAATGTGTTTTTACAGCATGAATGATCTCCTAGACATGTGCAGGGACAGGAGAACAGGTGCACTTCTGAATGGGTTTAAGCCAGCATTAATCATGTGGATGTTTCACAGAATAGGATAGAGAAATGTGAAGCAAAGGAGAAAAGTTCACAGAAAAGATACGAGGAGCTGTGAGGTTCAGGAATTTTAAAAAGATGTGAGAGGAAATCAGAATGCAGAAAGCACTGACCAAGTGACAGAAGATGGTACGCAGTTCAAGAATGTTGCATAGCTTCAAGTAAGCGATTAGAAAGCAAAATCAAATGTTTAGCTTGAAGGAAATGGTGATTGTGTTAAAAAAACAAGATTTTTTAAAACTTCACAAAGATGTTATTTTTTTACTTTTGTTCTCCATTCCTGAATAATGTTCTGTAGCACCATCACTTGAAGAAAGAAATTCTACTCCAAAACCAAGTTTAAAATAGGAAATTTTTGTGAGCATTGAGGAATCTTCTAGCAATTACTTCTAACACTTTAGGCAGAGATAGTTGAAAAGAGCACTGCAGACTATACAAACCATTTGAAGAATAGTCTATGTTCCCTTTTACAACTAGGTAGTGAAACACTTCTTCTGGGAATTCTAAAATAAATATTTTCTTTTTTCACTCAGAATTGGGTTGTTAATCATTTAAATCGGCATTTCAAATAAACAGTGAAGGTATAACTTCATTTGAAATATAAAAATGTAATACAAAATCCCTCTTTGAGTTTTCTTAACACCTGTAGTAGAAGCTCATGAAGTCTAACAGCTGATTTGGTACATCCATTAATAAATATAAGAAGCTCTTTTCAATTATTAATCTTTTCCCCCATGCAAATGCAGACATAAATAGCTAGTTATAATGTCAAAGGATTCTCCTGGTTCTTCAGTCTCTAGTCTTCAAATAGGAGACATGATTCAGTGTCCTTGCCCACACATCTTCTTTGTATCCCTTCTGCAACATAAGCATGTCCGTCTACACAAATTTATTGTACAGTAATTTCACAAATATAAGCCGCACCTTTTTAATTGAAGAATCTCGCCTACCACAGTTGTGCGGCTTATAATTGTGAAATTACTGTACTTGTCTGGAGTTCAGTGAAATGTGACTTTAGGCTGATAAAAGCAGTCTCAGGCTCTAAAGAGGTTCCAGAGTGCCAGCTAAGCCTTTTTCATCCCTGCTCTCTAGGTATCATTGAGATGTGTAGTACTAATGAGATCTGAAAATGCCATCTAACTGTGCTGGCAGCCACCTACGGTAGAGGGTAGGTGAAATTCTGGGGGTACAAAATCCTCTCCTCACTATCTTTTAAAAGTTCTGGGTTGCTGGGAGTACTTTTAGAGCACATAGCTGGATCAGAAATCCAGTAGAGACATTTGTAAGTTCACTGGAATTCAGGTGTTAAACCTTTCATTGCTGATAGGGTTCAAAATAGTTTGGCAGCAATACTTAAAATGCCTCGCAGCTTTCAGTGGCACAGGGTAAGTTAGTTGTAGATTTTAGTGCTGTAATGCTGAATTATTTAGGAGATCATCAGGGATTTTGATACAGTGTTTGGACTCAACCTCTTCGCCCAAGGGCACTTGTGTGTTACTGCTGTCATGCCTGTGAACCCACTGTAAAGACACAGACTGGGGCCACTGACCACCTCTCTAGGAAACCTCTTCAGGTAAAGAAGTGCTTCCTAATGCAGTCTAAACCTCCCTGGCACAACCTTGAACCATCCCCATGTGTCCCATCACTGGACACCAGGGAGAAGAGATCAGCACCTGCCTCTTTATTTCCCCTCTTTGGGAAGCTGTGAAGGGCAATGGGATCACCCCTCATATTCCTTTCCTCCAAATTAACAAGACCAAAGTCCTCCCTGCTCCTCATAGGACATTCCTCCCAGCCCTTTCACGGGCTTTGTTGGCCTCCTCTGGACATGTTCAAGGACCTTCACATCCTTCTGAAATTATGGGGCCCAGAAATGCACACAAGGCTCAAGGTGAGGCCAAGGTTAATGAGAAGCTAATAAGTTATGCCATAAATATATGAATGCATTTGTGTATGCAAGTGGGTTTTGGTGCACATACATGCAGTATTTCCAAAACTTGATATATATATTGGTGAGAAAAACTGACCAACAGTTAAAATCTGAACACAATAATATGATCAAAAAAAGCAGAAATTGCTAAGAAAAGAAGTATTATGTGGCTGAAAAGGCATAGTTTCATAACTAAAGAAGAGAATAGCCATTGTTAAAGACGTCCATAAAATGGATAATGTATCAATTAAAGAACTATGAATGACACCATTAAGGACAAAATAATCTGTTTATTTGAGTGAAGGGAAGTGAATGCAATTGTATGACTTTACTCTTAAGTAAAAATTGTAGAATCATTAATAGTGCAAATCCTTGGGACAAGCATAGTGCAGCTAACTGGCCAGAGAGATGATTGTCCTGCTCTCCTGTGTGCTGATGTGACCTCACCTCGAGTCCTGTGTGCAGTTTTGGGTGTCATAAGAAAGACATAAAGCTATTGGAGACTGCCCAAAGGAGGGTTATGAATGGTGCAGGACCTGGAGGGGAGCTGTGTGAGGAGCAAATGAGATCGCTTGGAGAAATCTGCAGGGGAAATCTGCAGCTTCCTTGTGAGAGAAAGCAGAGTGGCAGGCACTGATCTCTTGTCTCTGGTGACCAATGACAGGGAATGGCCTAAAGCTATGTCAGGGAAACTTCTGGTTGGATATTAGAGTAAGGTTCTTCACTCAGAGGTTGGTTAGGTACTGGAACAGGCTCCAGATAAGTGTAAAAAGGTACTAGATCTATGGAATCTTTGAGTAATACTACTAGTTCTAGCCTGCATAAATAGAGAAATGAATGAGAAAAAGTCAAAATATTTTTAAGAGCTGGAGAAAGTGCCCTGAATTGAAAAAATCTCAGCCAAAAGATGTTTATCATATAGTTTGAGATTAATTGATTACAGAATCTGAGTACCTTGCCAAAGAGAAGATATTTGCATAGTGTTTGGAATCTCTTAAGAGAGTGTTTAATCTCTCTGCAGGTCACAAAAAGCATCCTAGCAACAGTTTACAGAATTTCACTTATTGGTTTTCATGCCAGACAAGCTTCTAATGGACAGAAACAGCTGGTTTCAATAAAATTAATGTCAAATTGGCTGGCCAACCCTTCATCCTTAGGGCTGCACTACAAGGATTACTTCAGGATCTATGCAATCTTTATCTAATCCATACAGCAAATTGTGATCACCAGCTTCTCCGAGAATTCTGCATTCCTATACAGAACAGGGACAAGAAAAGTTCACTGTTTTCTTCTGTCAAAGAATTTGCAATGAAAAGGCTATTTTCCCTCCAAAGCTATGCTGCCTTTAATCTTTCCAGCTCTAACATGACATTAGAAGATAAATAGATCTATCTGGGCCAGTAGCCACTTGTTAGTCCCTCCCTGGGCAGTGTCTGTGTTTTGTTTCATTTAAAAGGCCTCCATAAATGAAAAAATAGCTACAAGATGATATCACTATGAGAATGATTGCTGATTAGAGCATGTTGTCAAAGGAATGGTGACACCTTGATCTCCTTCTAGACCTTGGAAGCCCTAATAAAATATATCCATTAGCTGAACTGAAGATCCAGATTTAATAACAGGGTGGATGACTGTAAGGTAGGGGCTTGTATCCAACCAGTGCCTGTACTGCAGGTTCCCATATTAAACCTTAAACTGCATCTCTTTGAAATATACAGCTATAAACCATGAAAGATTTATTATTAAAACTATGTAAACATGGAAATGTATGATGTTATGGATAATAAAAATAAATTAATACTGAAATTATAATTTCCCTTTCGACTCAGGAGTGGGTGTGCTTGTAAATGAGTGTTTTTAATTACAGCCTGGGCAATTATACCCTCTGGTGTGCACACACCATGGCCTGTAAATACCTAAAGTCGAGGTACATGATCATTTAGGTGACAGATTCTCAAGGATTTGTTTTCAGGGAAAATTACTAATGTATCTACAACAATAACAACTTTAATTTATAATTTTAACTGGAATATTCCCAAATGCATTCTTCTTTTGTCTCATAGGATAACACCAGTAATTCACATCATATTTCTTTGCAATAAGAGTGCCAAAGTCATAGCAGCTATTCAAAAGGCCGAATTATTATTTTGAGCGTACATTAAATACTGCAGTGCACTGAAACAGAAGTGTGTATTTCTCAATTGCATAGTGAATGGCTATATTCTCTCACCTTTACCTGTTTGACTAGAATCCTACGAATATAGAGGAATTAATCTCATTGAAGCTCGTTGCGCTCCAAAACTATGTGTGCATATCTGTCTTGTGGTTGCAGAAAAGTTATTATCAGTTTATAGGACAAAGATAGAGTAGCAAATATATTATTACTAGGAAATATAGAGTAGAAATATTAAGGCTGAAATGTGCTGCTTTCATTTTTTTTAATTTTTTTTTTACTAGAAGTTCTAAAAGTGTTAGTATGAAGGCAATGCATCAGAAAAGGTGAGAAATCTTGAAGCCTCCAGTCTAAGCCATGTTGGGTAAGCTGTCGAACCTCTAGCCCTTTTTTCTTACAACCTAAAAGTTCCCCAGTTTAAGCAAGCCAAACGCTACCGCTGTGGGCAGATGGTAGGGAGAACATTGCTACAAAACCTGCCACTCAAAGTGTAACAGATGACTGTAGCTACAGAAAATTGTCCCTTTGTTCATTTTGCTAATGAGTGTCCTCATTGCAGCAGGAGACGGAATAGTTAATGAGCTGCAGTTCCCGGCCTGGGCGGGCGGTGGCGCTCGAGCTCAGGGCAGAGCAAAGGCCGGGAAAGCTTTTTGTGCTTTTGTGCTTTTCCCGTCCTTCCCTAAAAACAGGGCAACATCGGGGCTGCGATGACATGCCGCTCCATACCTACTCATAGGATTCATTTAAGTCTTTCTTCATTTTATGTAAAGGTTCTTCTTCGAGCGTCTGCTGCTGATGCTCAGACACAGCCAGAGCCCAACACATACTTAAGCCTAAGAGCTGCAACAGTTACTTTAAAAATATTTTGAAAATCTGAGGTTGTTTTGCGGTGGTTTAGAGCTGGCCACTGCCAGAGTAGAGTGTCAGCAAATTACCTAAATGTCGCATGTGCTGTTTTCTTAACGCTGCTGCTCTCCCTGCAGGGTGCTGTGCTGTCTGCAGGGTCTGCTGAAAGTTTTCGGTGAAAGCATGCACTCTCACAGTTATCCCAGAGGAATCATTTTCAATCAGATACTGCAGAAACACTGCTTAAAGTGAAATATTGCTGAAATATTTCACTAGAATTTATTTCAAATATTACATTATTAAAAAGAACATTCTTCTTACTCACAGTTAGTCTTTACATAAGCTGCTACTGTTTCTTCAGTACCGGAAGGGAAACCACGAACTAATAGGAATTAATTTACAAAGTACTTGACGTTTTATCCACACAATTTCTTATAAAATCAATGAAAAATTTGCAGCCAAAACTTTATGTACATTGATAATTTCTTCTGGTAAATTGAAGACAAAAAACGTCTTCTTCAAATAAAAACAAATAGATATGAACAATGTTTTATCCATTATTACTATAGTTTAAGTTTACATGCAAGTTTGAAAACTTGAAATTTAATTTTTTTAAGTCTTGAAGATTTTTTGTTTCGAGTAACTTTTTTAAAGTTCATATTTTTACCAAGCAATGCTAATAATATCCTGAATTTTTCTTAGCAAGCAAAGTGACTGTTGTGGGAGTCTCTTCTTTTGTGTTAATATTTTAAATGGTTTCAGAAGTTAGTTAATATTCTGGTATTACTATAAAGATCTTTGCCAGCTCTGAAAGCTTTTCTATAATTTTAAAAGAAATATGTGGCAGTAAAATCTAGACAGCCATAAGACAATATATTCAAATGTTTTCAATAGCTTTGAAACCAACAAGAAAAAAAGAGTAGCTGTCCCAATAAGCTTCAGTTGCATAAGAAGTCTTTTCCATAATGGACGTGGCAAGATTTAAACAAAGGACACGCATAATAAAAATGTAAATGAGTTTGCTTTACTAAAACTATAACTTTAAAGTCTTTTGTTGCATGTTATCCTGGAACCTTCTTACAAGGTAATCACTGTTTGCATAGAGATTTAAACCGTAGTCTTCAATAGCATTAAACCCCTGCACGGTCTATGTGTGACAGGCATGCAAAGCCATGTTAATGTTCAGAATATGAATTGCCTCTGGGTGGCTCCGACACCAAGTGGAAAACCAACTGTGTTGATATCAGAAGGCCTGATGGACTCCATGCGGCTCCCAGCCTGAAAACTTCACCGCTTTGACATGTGATGTGCTCCTCATGACACTGGCAGCACTGTCACTGGGAAATGACACAAAGGCAACAAGCCCCCCTCCTTAGCCATGCACTTTGCAACCCCCTGGTGCTGCCTGTCCACGGTCCCTCCTGCCTGCCTAGTTACGGCCAGCACTTCAGAAACACGGGGGAAGTGTGGGTGGAGAGGCCCCAGCTGCCTTCCTGGACACAGCCTCCATAATAAATTGACCTGAATGATGAGGGCACGCAAACAGTATGATATGCATTATTCCTGTCAATAAAATGTCCCCATGTGTTATGGGCTTTGTATATAATGTACTGCAGCCTTTCTTCTAGCGGGGACCTATTTAGAGTCTCGACTTTTTTCTATTCATATTATGACTCTGTAATAGAATTCAGAAATTATATGATACTGTGTTGTATAATATTACACCCGTGCAGCATATTTAAATCCCTGATTCCTTCCTTATAAATTCAAGGCGTCACAATCTTTCAGGTTGTCTTTGAAGACAACGACCATGAAAAAAAAAAAATATGCTTGTAGGGGAGAATGAGTCTTTTAAATCGCACAATGAGACTTCTCATCTTGAAAATGCTCTGAAACGTGCTGAAAAATGAAAATAGTTAGTAGGTTAAATGTTAAACTGATATCAGTTTAAGATGATTAGTTTAAAAGCATGTAAGAAATGTCACTAAAGTTGGAATTGTTTGCACTTCAGAACTTGTTTCTGGACCGTTGTCATTTTCTGGTATCAAATGCTAATTTTGTCTGTATTTGTAGCGAAATTCATACATACTTATTCTAATTCTAATGCATATATTTACATATTTTTAGATTATGACAAAGGAATATTTGCTGTGGCTTTTGAGACTTCTAATATTGCCTAGCAATGTGACTAGACTGCTGATTTTTGACAGATATATATACTGTAAAGTTACTGATACAGAAAAGTCCATATGTAGATAGTTAAGTTTTTAAATTATGGTCTGTTTTGTCTTTAAAATATTAAAATCTACTCTCTAGAGTAATTTTGAGCTTCTGCAAAATGTACATTTCTTCCTATAATTAGTTGTGTGTTTCTGGGAAAGTTTATAACAGAATCGGTTTCTCTCAAATAAGCTGGCACTACTTTTGATACCTGTACTTTATTACAGTTTTTAAAATAAGGTGTTTTTCCAGTACGTACAATGTACAGTCCTTACCTGCAGGATGCTTCTCATATATTTCCAGAGTGAAACATTTAATGGAGGACTAGAAGCTATGGCAACAGAATCAAGTTTGGCTGTTTAGCTTTGTTATGTCCATATAGTTTAGACTCAGTATCACCTTGAATAGTGGCAAGATTTATTTGATACAGAGAATATTCCTCATTCCTGATTATTATCTGATCCTATGGAGCCCCTTACAAGACATAAAAACCACCTGCTGAAACACTTTGTATTGGGTGTGAGGAGCAGCAAGGATGTCCAGAACCAGCATTAATGGGAAGCAGTGGGCACTCAATCACACTTGAACTTACTTCTCCATATCTCCGTGCCCAGCCAGCAGAGCAGCAGCAGGAGGCTCTGAATGTCAAGGGCAGCAGTGAAGGTCACAGCCCTGCCAGGACTCTCATCCCAGCACATTCTGCTGCCTTTGGAAGCTGACCTGAAGCAAACATTTTGAATACATTCATGTAGACATGTGATTCCGGGGGTTTTCTCCTGTTTTCAGATAAGCAAGTTCAAACAATGCAATTAAAAATGGGAAGAGATGAGCCAGTGCTTCAAAGGGTTCAAGCTAATTTTAACTTCTGTAAGTTATACTCTTGTCAGAACAGAAACAATCTGGAAGTGTCGGCAGTGTATAGTCCAGATAATGTTAGAAAGCTGACTTTAGCTTGACTTACATTACATTTTGGGTTATGGCAGGATGAATCATTCTAGGGTAATAATTAATTGGTATTCCTTGAAAGAAAATTACTTTTAAAAACTGAATATTCTGAACCTCAATAAGATACAGTGAAGGGATTTGACACTTTAATTTGATAAGTAAGTTTTCAAATTCAGTAAGTTTTTGAAGGCAAGGAAAGAGGATTTGTATAGATGAATAGCTAGAAACCGCAAAAAAGAAAACTAACAGGTTTTGTAACCTGTGACTTGATAAATATTCCACTATTCCTGAACAGAACTGTTAGTATATGTGAGTTGTCATTATATGCTATCTGAGCAAAACACTGTCTGAACAAGATGCAAAAGCCAACTTTTAAAGAAAACTTTCAATGCCAGTATCTATTAATTAACAATTGATCTCAGTAAAAGGCTGTCAGTGTTTTCCTGGTATAGTATCTCAATATCTACCCAGTGGACCTCCTGTCTTGTGATAGTTCTCAAGGAATTTTTCAAAAATGTATAGTTCTCATTCTGAAAATTGCTAAATACACACAGGACTTTTTTGTATAACAAACTTTCCTTCTGTGACACATTTCCAAAATTTTTTATAGATTACTCTCTTCTCTGTGATGAAACATAAGGGAAAGAGTGGTACATCTATATTCTAATTTCACTATTACTAAACTCTCATGCAGATTCATATTTAAAAAATACAGATATATTTTAGTAGCGACTGAGGCACTGGATTTCTAAAATAATCCCTTTTGTTGCCTTTTATTATACCTTGGATGCATATCCCTCTGTAACCACTTTCCCACTCCTAAAATAGTGATACCTGTTTACCTTTACAGCATTGAAGGGGTAAATTCATTAGGACTTTGTACATGAAATACAAAATCAAAATTGGAAGATTAACTGGGAAATCCAAAGCACTAGTCTGTCCATTCAATGTAGGGCATTTTCTAATATTTGGTATCTCCCCATAGATGCCACCTCAGTCTGTGGTTTTGAGTAGCAGCGCAGGAACTCTTTTCTGTGGGCCACTCGTATGATCTGCAAGCACATATCTGTGTAAATTTGGACCGCACACCTTCCTCCCAATTGCCTCCAGAAGAGCTGCCTGTACAGGAGACCCTTCAGAGTCATAGCGTGGTGCCAGGGTGGGTGAAGTGCTGTGAGAAACCTTTGGGGTAGTCCTCATAATAATTCTGAATATTAATCTAGTTATAGTTCAAGTCTCAAAAGAAAAACTACAATTCTTAAAGATTAGATACATATCCTTTGAATGATGTCCTCCAGATAACCAGAGTGTGCATAAATTTTTCTTTGGTTATGAAGTTTTGATATTAAAAAAGAGGAGCTGGGCATGAAGGCACACACTGCTGCAATACCCAGCAGTGGGACATTTTATTCCAGAAAGGGAATTCACAAAATTGTACAGGTACCAGTATCCATTATATACAATATAAGGGGAAGACAACATTTAAAAATGGGATTCAAAGCAGACACAGCCAGTCATAAGTGGCAGTGTTACCTCTTGGAAGCACTTGGACTAGCTAAAAATTACCAATTGATTTCTTGTAGGTGTGGCTTGGAGTCTTGATCTTCCTCCTGTGCCCAGGCAGCCAAGCTGTGAACTGTTTGAGAGCACTGCCTCTCTCATTTCTCTCATCACATGAGCATCATAAGAGATGGAAGGGACTGAGTTTCTCACAAAGACTGGAGCATTTGTCCAAGGCTCTGATCATTGGTCTTGAGGACCTTTGAATCCATAGCTCCATGTACCAATTAATTAACTCTAGATTACACCATGTTCCTCTTCAAAGCTGGGTACAGGGAGACCAAGCACAGAAGAGCCATAATGTCCTTGGGATGCATGTTAGGATACTTGGCATAAAGGAGGAGATTTTTCTGTAGACCTGGTGTTTCTTTCTTTGCGTTTTTGCTGAGTATTTTTGCTTGGGTTGGATTGCAGAGTGGGGGAAGGGGGCATATTATGTATATTGTTTTCTTGTAATTCAAAACACAGGGTTGTCCCTTTCTCATGCAGTCACAGCTTTGGTATGTCGTCAAGCTCATGCATGAGTATTCTGTATCTAGTCTCATGAATTTCATATTCTTTGTGTCCAATGGCACAGCTTGAACAGAACTGGTGGCTTATTCTCATCATAGAGGGGTAGTTAGGCTACTTTTCCATGACTTGGGATATTGTAATGAAGCCCCATAAAACTCACAGCGGCATACAATGTCGGCTGCCCTGATTTGTGGCTGAGCATTCTAGCTTCTAGGTTATTATGCTGAAGGGGAGCATTTCTCCATTTTTATGAAAGAAAATGAATGTCAGTGTTGTACTCAACATTGTCTGGTTTAAAATATGTTCAAAATGCAAATTCGGTGAGTAACAAACTCTGCTCCTGGTGACACTGGGAAATATAGATGTTTAACTTGTGAGTCCCGAGTGACAGTAGCTTTGACAGACAGCTCCAGCCCAGCAGAACTGAGGAAGCTTTGCCATGCAGTGTAACTGTTTAAAGGAGTTTGATTCTGGAACTTCTAAAGAATTCATAAAGAATTTTGTGTAAATTGCTCTTTAGGCACAATCCTTTGTCCTGGATGAGAAGAGATGTTTAATTTGCCTGACAATGTTTGTCTCACAGGGACACGTTAAAGCTTGCTGCAGATGATACAGACATCTGCTGATCTTTGTACCATGTACAACACAGGAGTGGAATTCCTCCCGCAGCTCCAAACTGCCACTGCTGTCTGTTTTCCACAAATCCCACTTTTCTGAGGGTTTCTGAAGCCTCAGTTTCTTATGATTTCATCATTTTTCTGCCTCCTGTGACATCACACTCTACCATCACACTCTACTCCACTTTATATGTGTGACTCTTGTGACATTACTGAACTCCACATTCAAGTATGCAGCTCTAAGACATCCATGTTTAGCAGTTATCACACAAATGTTTGTGTGTGTGTCAAGGTTTAAACCCAGCCACAAGCCAAGTACCTGTAGTCTCTTTATCAGGGAAACTGGCCTTTGGAAGGGTTTTTAGAAATCTATGCCTATTTGTAGTATGAAATCCAACACTATTTCTCACATCCATGTATTTTAGTTGATTGAAATTCAAGTCAGAACGTGAAAATGAATGACCATCAGCTAAAAATCTGGTAAGATATTGGTGCGAACATTTTTGTTTGTAACCATCATTTATTATTGCAAGTCTAAAAAAGTATGCAAATGTCTTTCGATATCCCATAGATTCAATAAACTTATTTTAAAAGTAGGAAAGCTATTTTACATGTGAAAAAAGACAGAAAAAATACTTTACAGTTCTATTTTGTTCTTACCAGATTTTGAAAGGAACAGAGGTAAACATTTTTTCTAGAAGTATTTTAAAAAAAACAAACTTTACTATTTTGATTTAGGAAGACTTGGGAAATATTTAATAAATGCAAAATTATTTGAAAGGATTTGCTGCTGCTGTTTGCAAATGTCATAGGCAATGATACAGAGTTTTGTCTTAAAATATTTTTGTATTCTGCATTAGTCTCATAAGAACACTGCCTTTTATTTTCTTTTTACATGATCCAGGAACTTTCCAGACGGCTGGTCCTTTATTTTGCCATTTGACTTTTTTTTTCCCCAGCCTGATTTCGTACTGGCTTTCACACTGATCACTGCTAGTACGTCTTTGTTACAGTAAACTGACTGGGTTTATTATAATAAAAAATAAAACACAGCTTGACTTGCAATCTAAATGTGCTGGAAAAGAATATGATACTGTTTAGAAGAGAAAAGGTTGTGAATAGAAAAACAGTACCACTTCAGTTATTTAAACATTTGCTTTTCTGCAGCTTGTCAAACTTTGTGCCAAGTCATAGCTGCTTTACTTTGTTTTGTTAATCTCAGCACCATGTGTCTTGGGCTTTTTTAATAGAGGACCAATCCTGCAGTACTTACTCAGTTTTCAGTTGCAGGGAGTCTGGGTAAGTACTGTAGGACTGCATTTTTTGTTAAATTGTGGGGGGGAAACAAAGTACAATGTTGTCGAGTAGATCTTTCAAAACAGTTTGTGAAGGTTAAAAAATCCTACAAAGTAGGTTGCATATTAAATAAATTTTAGTAAGCACCTTCATAATGAAAATAGTTTTTAATTCTTATCACATTTTAAGAAAATTTCTTTGACTTGAAAATGTAAGCAGGACTGCATTAAATAGGACATAATAAATAAAATATTTTAGAACTTGTTTGTCTCAAGTCAGGCCAGAGTATAGACTTTGCTTTTTCAGGGAAAATCTTTTGGGTTAAGAATCTGCCAGCATAGAATCCTAGTTAGTTCTGAAAGTTACATTATATTTACCAAAAACCTTTGAAGGTGTAAGATGCTGTAACTGAGGGTTGGTTTTTCTTTATCACCTCCTTCTGAAGTGATATGTAACATGAAACAGCTCAGACACATTTTTGAATCATCTCTGAGGCGCCTAGAAAAATAATTTTAAGTCACAAATTGAGATGTGATAATTTTAGAAATCCCAGTGGGACCTTTACCATCAAAACTTAAGCAGTCAGATTTGATATAATCTAGCAATTAGGAAGCTTTTATTGATTGAGAAGAAAAATTAATTCTCATAATATTTTTTTAATTACATATATATTATTAGGCACCTCTACTTCAAGTTTATTATTAATCCAGAGTTAATTCAAAATTTTGTCGAGAAATGCTTTTTCTAAGGGGTTGTTCCTGGATGAATTGAGCAAACCTTTCTCTGTACAGATGTAGTAATGGTCATAGTGCACAGGGGTCCAGCCTTTGCAAAAGCAGTTGAATGGGCTTTGGTCTCACTCTTTTCACTCCTCCTAATTCTAAAATCAAGCACACAGTTGTCAAATATCTAGGACATATTTTATCTGAGGTCCCCAAAATACAGAGAGTGTTCACAACTGACAGTGAAAAGTGGTGAAGGTATCTTGACTGATTGCAACCCCTAATCTTACTTAGCATTAATTTTTGGGGCCCTTATGTTGTCATTGTATATTATCAAACAGATCAGGATCAAGCACAAAAGAAATACAGTAGTAATGCAGCTAAATCAACTAATTCTGAGCAGTAATGTGCAAAGTGAATGGGAAATATTATTGCCCAGGGAATGCTGCTCCTCTGGAAAACAGCAAGGAAAGAGAAGTCTAAGAACTCAAGAGCTTTGCTCTCTGGGGATTCTTGGGGGTACTCTGAGTGCATACAAATGTGTAAATGAAAGATGGACAAGCAAGAGAATAAAAACACTCTCACTGGACACAGTGCTTGTGAAGAATGAAGCTGGAACATAAAAATTAATATGTCAGTAAGGTTGAATCTGAAAACATAAATCCTAGAATATGTGATTAGAATAAAGCATTTGTGCTCTTGAAAGATCTTCACTAAGTTTTAACAAGTTCTTAAAGCAATTTCATCAAGATTATTGCACAAATGTAATGTTTCCTGTATTACTGTACAATTCTGTATATTTTTACTTTATTTTAATAAATAAAAATATTAGAAATAGAAAATTATATTTTCTAATGGCTTAAATCCTGGGAAAATGTAACAGTGTTAGATTAACATTTAATTTATAAATTAATTTATAAATTAACAAGCATGAAACAGAATCAGTCACAAAGTACTGAATATTCAGTCAACAGTAAAATCCTGGAAAAATCCTGTGGGAGAAAATATCAATTGATTAAATGTTCCCCTTTTGTTGTCTTTAATGATTCTATCAATATTCTGTTTCATTTAATTGCCTAAACAATATTGTTGGTTTCCCATCATCTGAGTGGTACAAATCCATAAGCAATGCTGAGCACTACACAGAAATAGCTGGCTTTGTTACAACTCAGTACAAGCTAGGAGCTGCTGTCCCTTTCTAATGTTGTTGACAGTCCCAGCTCAAATTCATCAGCATTTTCAACAAAAAAGAGTGCGTATTTTCCCTCTAGTTATTATGATGTCCCCAGATGGTGAACTGAAAAACAGTTTTCCACTGGCACAGATCAAAGTGCTAATTAGTTTTATATCTGAAAAAAAGTCCTACACCTTTTGAATACACTTATTCACAGATTACTTCTTTGTTATTCTTTTCAATATAATTTTCAGATAAATCATAATTCTGGTTAATATTAGACTTTTGCAAAGGTTTCTGGCCGTAGTTTTGTTCGTATTTCTTGGTGACTTATTTTAGCACCAGAGGAAGAAGAGAGATGATGACAAAGGAAAAGTGCAAAGTGTCCTGCGTGTGGCACAGAAAGAAGAATGTTATTAACTTTAAATCATTAGGAAAATACAGATTTAATTACTGAATATTGCAAAGTGCTGTGCCTGCGTTATACCTCTATTAAATTTGTCTTAGTCTAGTTTTCCTTTTTCCACCAGTTTCTCTTAAGCCTCTGTTTGCATTTTATAAGCATCTGAGTACGAGTATACTTAAGTACAATAATTTCACAACTATAAGGCGCACCGGGTTATAAGGCGCACTTTGTTTTGCAGCGAGGATCCACACGCAACAAAGTAACGAATTAGTGACAGAAACGCAGGATCGCGGGGTTTCCTGGCAGGTGCTCAATTTGCAAACATTTTTCACAGATCAGCGTAGCCTTTAAACGCAGCCCCAGACACCCTCCCCATGCCACAGGCCCTGGCACTCCCGCCCGCCCCTGGCGCCGGCTGCTGCGGCTCAGCTCCTCAGCTCCTTGGCTCCACAGCTTGCACTTCCAGGTTGGCAAATTTCTGAACTTTGTCCATATATAAGACACACCAGACTATAAGGCACACTTCCGGGTTTCGATCAAAATTTTAGTCAAAAGTGTGCACCTTATATGTGTGAAATTACTGTAATTAAATTCCTTCCTTAAATCAAAAAAACCTCAGTCTACTTTCTTTACCACTGTACTTTTTTAAACAGCTTTTTTTTCCATTTAATCTAAATGGATTTGAGTGACATCACTGCTGGACTAGGTCCTTACTTTCTGCCTCTTTGAATATGTACTCACTGATCCTTGCCCTTCAATCAAGAGAGAAGAGCATGACACACCACGGGGTGGTGGTCTGGTATGGTCACAATATTTAACAGCTGCAGTTGTTGGGTGAGTGTTTGTCTGAAATCAGTTCAACTTACAAGCTAGGAGTCTGATGGAAGGAATCCCTTTATTACCACTGTACCTCACAGATAGCTAAAAAATACTGGAAAATATTAAACAGTCCTCAAAACCTAGTTTTTCCAAAGAATGCTTTACCAAAAATACACATCTACATCCATCACAGGGCCAGAAAACCAGGATGGTTGCTGTTTGCCATTATACCAATATATTTCACAACCAAATAAAGCAGGCATTAATCCTGCCTTAATGCCACAGTATTGCAGAAGACCGCCAGCCTACTGAGCTGTAGAAGTGCCTTCACACAGCAAGTTTTAAGAAAAGGTAGTCCAGGCATTGAAATATTAAAATATTAAAAATATAAAAATATTTCCTCTACTTTATTGAGATTAACTAAGTAGGATCAGATTCTGTAGGGACTGTGGAGAAAGAAGCAGGATTTAAAATGCTGCTGGGGCATTTGGGTACAGCTGGTATCTGAGTAAGTAACTACCAGAAAAAATCCTGTGTGGGTCCTAAGTGGTACCAAGAGGCTCTTGAGGAATTATTGATACCTGTCACAGAGGTCCTCTAGTTCCTCTGTGTTTTGATACCTGATGTGAGGTATGGCTCCTTTCTCTTGCACTTCACATGTTCCAGCCTTCAAGGCACAATAATACATATGTAATGAATATATACAGCTGAAGGAAATCTGACAAACAGATAAATAAATATATTATAAAGTGACCTTTCTGTATTATGGAATTCATTGAATTACCTTGAAAATAAAGATTATTGCAAACCAATAAATGTTACTGGAATATAGAAGAATCTGCAATTATAGTATACATGACTACATAAATAATTTTTGAGGTGGTTTTAATGCTTTCTGCAATTTTCAAAAGCTGATATTAATCTATCACTGCACTTCAAAATATGCTCACAAAGCAGTTCATTCAGGAAATTCATTTGTCCTCTTACATTCTAGCTTCATTTGAAATGGCACAGGAGAGGATCCCAGCAGCAGTGGTCTAGAAGATTATAATCAAATTATATGTCTTTCAGTTATTCTTGGCATTTAGGGATTAAATCTCCATTTATGCTTTCCTTATCTTTCATGCTGAATAATCAGAAACACTTCTTTGATTTACTGAGAGAAAAAGTGGTCTGCTTGATGTAAGTCATCTTCCCTTTCCAAATGCTTACTCATGTAAGTCCTTCTGTGCACTTCCCAACTTTGGAATACTTCAAGTAAAGAACATGTGAGGGAAATAAGGAAAAATCTTTTGCCATTTAAATAGCATTTGAAAGTTTGCCTTTTACAAATGCTCTTTCTTCCTCCATATAAATGATGGATCTATAACAATTTCCATTAATTATTTGAGCCATGTGAAAACTCACTCTACCATGAGGTTTCTAAATGTGATCATAATCAAATAAAAATAATAACATAATTTGTCATCTGTCCATACTTCTGCATCCTGTCATTTACCAAAGGTGTGGGGACAGTGAAACTGGTCAGATTTCTCTTCTGCAACCAATTATATTTTAATCATTTTAGAAAATGTTTGCCTGGAAATATACATACATATGTGTGTGTGTATAGATATATTTGCAGACTTTTACTAACTGTTTCAGAATATTCTTATTATATCAGAATAAAAGTTGTGAACCGTTATAAAAACAAAAGATTTTTAATTGTTTGTATTATCCTTAAAGTTACATTGAATTTGTATTTCACAATGACTTTATTTGAGTAAAGGTTTATTAATACCCCTGATCTTCCTGAAACTTCAGATAGCAGGGAAAAAAACAACTAAGGCAATGCTTAGAAGTTGATATCTAAATCGATGTGCTAATCGGCCTCACTTTTTGATGCTGGATTTCCTTCAATAGTTGTTTGACAAATCCTATTAATTACAGTTAGATTTAGAAATCTATGGCATGTGGTGAGAACAAGCCATATGCTGAGATAAACTGAACCACAGCACACTAGGTTATTCGAAGTATGTGAGATCTTAGAAAGTGGTACTTGATTGTTTTAAAACAAAAATTTGTATACTGTTATTAATTATCTATTTGTTACTCAGATTTATGGCTCCAAATGTTATAAACACAGAGGAATAACTGTTACTGAACAATTTATCCATATTCTCATTTAATGGATTCAGTATTAAGTACTTCTTTGACACTTATCCAGATTTTTACTTGCCCTAATGCTATATTCATACAGTAAAATCTCAGCAGAAACAATGTAAAATTTCAATCTCAATAGAAAAAACAAAGCAAAATTTTGACAACAAATCGGCCACCACACTACCTCTAAAGTCTTTTTTGGTGCTTTTATGGGCTGGTCTTCAGATTCTAGGGCACTTTGATTGGAGTGCAACTTGATAAAATCAGAATTACAGTTTTTCCAGTTTTCTGGTAGGTATAATGTTTGTGGTTGCAGATGCTCTTTTTGAACTGTGCGGTTCTGTATCGATACCGAACAGCGCTGCAGTGATCCTGCAGGAGAGAAGACGACCCCTTGTCCTCCATGCACCCTCCTGAAAAGTACAAAGCATAATTCTCCCTGCTGGCTCTTAACAAAGGGATAAAAGCCCAAAGCTGAGCACTCCAGACTGGCCACGCAGGGGGATGGAGCCACTCTGCCCACTGCAGTCCTGGGGATGGAGCCCCAGCCACCAGGGAGACCTTGGCATGGCCTGAAGGGCTTCCAGGGTGCTGTTAATGGGCAAAACACTGAGTGATATGGTGAGGGTTTGCTGTATGGTTTGGGGGTTTTAATTTTTGAATGTGGGTTTCAAGGAGCACACAACAACACATTCAATAACATTCAACTACTTTTCAATTGCCTTTCAATTACTGTTAAGTACACATGCAGTGTTAGCTGATCTTTTATACTGTGTTTGTACTGTTGCAGGTTTGGTTGTGTAATTTTTTTATAGATAGAGCAGGAGACACCTGCATTCACCTCTATGCATTTTTATGTATCTAGATAGGGATTCTATTTACACTAGAAAGTCCATCTTGGTACAGATTACAATTCTGAAAATAATAGGGTGTTAATTCTCTTATTCAGTGGTAACTGTTAACTGCGTAATGCACTGTTGATAAGCAGTAAGAAATAGTGTTTATTCCAGCACCAGGAGACTAGAGATGGAAACATAAACTGGATCATTCTAGCTAGTCCCATCAGAGGGGAGACTTTTCTTAGTGAGTGGTTTTCATTAGAGCAACAGTTCATGTCCAAACAATATCATGATGGTAAGGATGTAAGAGTAGAACAGAAATAGTGTCACAAGTAATAAAATTGCCACATTTCTCCCAAAATGTTTCATAACCTCATGTGTCGTATTTGTAGTTCAATTTCTTGGTTTCATTCTATTTTCTAACTTCCATAAATTCAACCCTCAGCTCCTAATGCTTAGTACATACTGAATGGTTTCCTTCCTCCATATTTATAGTCTTCAAGGTTGTCTCCTTGTTATCATAGAACCTTAGGATAATTCAATAAGTAATGCAAAATAATATTTATCATTATTGAAATCTTGTCATAATACTGTTGAGGCTCATAGTTGGGTACAAGTTTGCCAAATCTTTCTGAAGTTAAGTAGATTAAAAGGAATAAAGTTGAATTGCAAGTAGTGGAAAGTGTAGCTACTTCCAAAAATGAGAACATTAGACTATAAATGTTTTAGTAGTTGTATATTCAGTATTCTAGAAAGAGGTAAGAATATTCCTGAAATTTCCCAAAACAGATGATTTCCAGTAGGTCACTGCATCTGATATTTATGACACTCTTCTGCATTAGGCATAAAGGGAAAATCTGTCTCTAAGCTTATCTATAATGCCATGGCATCTTCATCCCTCTCCAGCCTTTCTGGCTGTTCAGCCAAAAGAGTTTCATTTTAGAACTCTTCAGGCAATCAGAAGTCTTGTTGAGGAGGAAATCTAGCATTTTTGAAATGCAGTGATATTTTTTCTGCAACTGTGAGTTACTTTTTGTGCTGAGTCAGGCAGCATATTATGTTTTTCAAACTTTCACCTTTCAAGATGAAAATTAGTTTGGAAGGAGGGGGAGCTGTTACCTAAAGGCCGGTTGCCAATGTTCTATCCTACCCAGAAAGTTACAGCTCCAGTGTCTGAAAGGATTAAAAGCTTAACAAACATGAAAAGCTTTAGTTAGATTCTGGCCATGCTTTTTAAATCAAAATTTAATTTCATGTTTGATTATATATCTGAAATATATAAAAGGTCTTCCCTGAAACATGACTCTTATAATCACCATGTAATACAGAATATCCTAGCTTATACTAGAAGAGCTCAATTTCCGTACTTATGTTTTGGAATCTGTTCAATGGATTCATATTTTGGTTTACAGGAAGTAAGGTTTAGGTCAAGGTTGAGTTCTTTTACATTGCCTGAGGTGCTGAGGTGCTGCCACCATGCTGAAAAACCATCCAAGTAATTGCTTCCTTTGCCAAAGAGGTGTGTAGGGCTCGTCTGCACTGAGTGTGTCAAGCATTTTATGTAATGAAATTTGCTATTTTTGCAAACTATTCCTTTTCAAATAATGCTCTCATAATCCTACTACATGAAACCTTATAAAGGGAGAAGAATACATAGTTATGTGCTGGGAACACTTCATTAATGGCACAGAGAAAGGATTTCCTGTAGAACAGATGGCACTTGTAGTGTCAACCAAGGCGTCCATCTAAACCAGCATTGTCTGGAACCAAATGCCCTCGGGCAAGGACCCGACCCAGTTGTGGGAGGCACCATGCAATCCTGACAGATGGCCATGTGTTGGGGCAGCCCAAAGACCATGCACATGTACCAGGGGTGGCTGCTGAGAGCTGGAGCTCACAGTGGAAAAAGCTCAGAAGGATTGAGCTTGTGGGGTGTCCTCCTCTGAACAGCCTTATGTAAGAAAAGCAAAAGTGTAAGAGCTTAAATCAAATGTAGGAAGAAGGGAGAAGGCAGTGGTTTCATAGCCCTTCACCCAGGTTTGTTGATACACCAATAGTAGGCAGAAACCTGTTTTGTTAGCTTCACTCAACTGCAGGAGGGCCTAAAATTTAGTTCATCATTCTGCAGTAAGTAAAATGAGTGACAGTTATAAATACATTTAGAATTATACACTCCAAACTTTCAAACATAAAAATTTGAATACCCTAATGTTTTTCACCTTGATGCTTAGTGTTTCTTTCCACTTTTATAAAAAATCTGAATAAAATCTTTTTTAAGCCTGACTAAAGTTTTAAAGCTGAAGGATACAGTTTAAATAGAAAGGATTTTTCAGATCAAGAATTTCATCAAGGCTCCTTCTGTATTAAGAATACACTGGAGACACCCTTGAAAAGGGGCAAGAGTCTCACTTGTCTTCAAAAGTTGAATTTTCATGCTCTTTATGGTAGCTTTCCACATCTGCAAAGGTATTTGCTCTTGTTTTCAGGCAGGAAAAGCCCAGTTTTGAGAGACAAATGTGACAATAGAAACTTCAGAGGAGTAAATAGAAGCAGAGTAGAAAGAATATCAAAACACAGAAGTGACTGAAGTGATCTAATGAGAAACATGATAATGATTTGCAATGAGGAAAAGAAGCGAGATGGAAAAATATAACAGAGAGAATTTGTTTGTTTAAAACATTTATATGTTTAAATTTGATGTAATTGCCCTTAGTTTTAAATTGGAGTTTTTTACCATTTTTTCACAATAAATATTATAGAAAGCATAAGTGTAACTGTTCTTTACTCCCATTGACTGTCACACCAAGCTGGGGTTCAGAAGTGCCACTGCTTCCTCACTGAACCATCCCAAGAACTGAGGATCTTCAAACTGTGGAAATTCTTTAGACATGGTCTTTTCTACTCTGTTGTGTCCTAGCAGTCAGTGGGGATACCAGTACAAGCTACAGAAGCCCTTTTATGCTGCTATTTCAAGCAGGTGGGAATCAAATCTTTTGACTTTTGAGCTGCTTTGGACCATTATCCCATGGCTTGAATTCCAGCTCATTTTGTGTATAGCTGCAACAGGCCTGATTCTGCTTTTGCAAACTCTCCTTTCACCCAGCTATGTTGACACTGAAATCCAGGGTGCTACATCAGTATGAAATCTGTTGCAAGGAGAACTTGACCATGTGATTGGTTTTGCCATCATTTCGTAAGAATGAATATTTACAGTGAATTTCATTTGCAGATTTCTTTTCTTTATTTTAGAAGCCCTGATACTCCA
Organism: Sialia sialis; assembly: GCA_009812075.1. Classification (NCBI taxonomy): domain Eukaryota; kingdom Metazoa; phylum Chordata; class Aves; order Passeriformes; family Turdidae; genus Sialia; species Sialia sialis. Next base: position 17,837,016 of record VRYO01002734.1, read on the forward strand.
ATGTGTCTGCAATATTATCTGTTCTTTTAACTCTGGTGTTTACACCTCTGAATGAGCCACATAGCTACCAGCTTGTGTATGTGAGAGAAAGTGTAAAGCATCTGCAGCTGAAAAAACAGAAGGAGGACCTGGTCTGGATAGGGGTAGGACTTCATACAAAGCATGCCTGAAAACTTGACAGTTCTGTTCAAACAGGTGGGTGGATGGTGTGTTTGATTTACCAGGTTCATGTCCATGTTCGTGAGACCTGTGGAAATGTAACAGGGGAGGGAATGTGTGTGTTTGTGCAGGGTGTGAAGGAGAGAGCTGGGGAGAGGCCACAACAAGCATTTCAGCTGTGTTTTTTTTCAGATTTTCTCTGTTTTGTATAGAATATAATTTTCAGTTGGAAAATTTAAATATATGGCACCCCGCAGAGAGACAGGTTTGAGGTTGTTCGGTTACTTACAGATTTTTGATACAGTGTGCCTCATCAATGATGCTCTCTTTTCCCAAGCAATAAAAATATTACAGGAAATTAAAATAGGTTTGTATGCTCATTAGGCCTTATTTGTCAGTTTTCACCACTGCAAGCAAGTTATAAAGACCAGTCTGCCAATGTAAAGTGAAACTGAAAGTATAATGACCAAGGAGAAAAGAAAATTGGAAAAGAAACACTTTATGAGACAGAAATACCTTAAAAATGGATGGGAAAACTTACTGTCCAGGTTATCTTCTAATTATTACAAACTAAGTTCAGGTGCCGAGAGGATGGAGCCAGGCTTTTCCCAGTGGTGCCCAGCAACAGGATAAGGGACAATGGGAACAAATTGAAACACGGAAAATTCCATCTGAATGTGAGGAAAAACTTCTGTGGAGGTGGCAAAACACAGGAACAGGTTGCCCAGAGACGTTGTGGAGTCTCCCTTACCAGAGATATTCCAAACCCACCTGGATGCAATCCTGTGCAACCTGTTCTAGGTGAACCTGCTAAAGCTCCAGAGGTCTCTTCCAAGCTCTGTGATTCTGTTTAGATATATATTTTATGTATATTTACATATAGACCTTTCTGAAGTCATGGGATCTCACAGAACTATGTCTTTAACATTTTGATTGCTAAAGCAGTAGTAATCATTTATGAATCAGCTTTATCCCAGGACCCTTCAGAAACCCTCATGCCATTTCTGTGACACAGGAATCAGCTTTCAGGAAAGGAGAGTGAAGCTTTGAAGTCACACAGGATGTGTGTGAGTTTTATGTCAGTTTTATATCCGTGGACACCTGTCCATCCAAGCACCCAGAATGGAAATGCGCCACAGCTCCTTCTAGTCTGTGTACGTGGATTTTCCTAGTGCTGACTTGGGTCTGATCTGAGTCAGAGCATCCACACAAAACCAAGATTAGGAAGGATTCATGGTCTCCAAGTATAGACATAACTGTGGAAATCAGAGTTAGGTCTGAGTCGGGAGTTCATCTCTTTGTTCTGTTCACATGGCCACACACCTTCCACAGAACACTGGTTTTGCCAGGAGGAGTTTGTAACAAGAGATCTTCAGTTCTCATCCATTTAAAGCAATGGCAATTTTACCATTGATAGCAGCAACAAGATTGCATTTAATTATCCACAATGCTCTTTTTCTTATAGTTGTCAATATGTTGCCTGTTGAAATCATTAGAAAAAAAAACAAAACAAACAAAAAAACTTCCAAAAAACAAACAAACAAACAAACAAACAAACAGGATAAAACAAACAAACAAACAAAAAAAAACAGAAAAAAAAGCAAACAAAAATTTTCAACTTCCAACCACTGATTTAGATTACAAAACCTTTCAATTCTTAACAGGATATTGGAAAAATCTAACAACCCCAAAAATAGCACTGTGTATGAACAAAACTTTGTTTTTGCACAGTTGCCAAAGAAAATAAGCAGTGTTTTAGTTACTTTCAGATAACATGCATGGTACCTGAGCAGCAAGCTGGTAAGACAAGCCTGACTGCTGAAATGAAGAAACTCAAGAAATAGAAAGGTCAGGAAAGGCGAACCACAGAAAGGTAGTGGGCAAAATTTCTAAGCTGTGCTTCTAAGACATTTAAGAAACCTCTGTGATGATTTAACTTCTTCTCTTTGCACTTTTTTTCTACCTTAGAAAAGAATCTGAGCAAAATAATACAATGTTAAAAAGAAATTTCAGATTTTATAAAACAGGTTTAGTATTTCAGGACTGCATTGATAAAATAATTCAAGCCTATAGATTGTGCAAATTGTATTTATGAAAATTAAGGTAGTTATATACATTATGCAGCTACCTAGTCATTATCTTTTGAGGATGTAATAGCTAGGTTTAAAAGACTGGACTTAAATATTAATGAACTGAACAGTATACTGTTGAACTGCTTGTAACAATCATAACTTCAGATTGGTAATTCTGTAGACTGTGCTAATAGTACTCAGAGTTCTTAAAAACAGCACTTGTTTTCTGTGCTTTTTTACAGATTTCTTATATCAGTCTTGAATGAGCTTTTAATCTGATTGTGCTCTTTTACTCCATTTGTTTGTCTTCTTTTCTAATGCCTCTCTCTCATAGAATTCTTTTTCATCTCCCTTGTTTCATCCTTCATCATTTTCTGTTATTACACTTTCTCTATCTCAGAATCTCAGTGCTTTCTTCTGTTTTTCATGTGATGACTGTTCTCCTACTTGCATACATTTTGTTCAGCCACTCCTCTTCTCTGCTCTGTGCAACCTCTCCAAAATCTTCATCTTCACTCCCTGTGTTCCACTCCATCAGCTTACTCTGGAGGTCACTGCTACTCATCAGTGTGGAAAAGTCCTGTGGCAAATCTAAGGGCTGTGATTTCCTCCCTGCAGCAAAGCATTTTACTGGTGTGTATCTTATTCAGTGCGTGCAGCATCTTTATTGTCTGGGAAATGTTGCAGGATTTACTGGGACAGAACTGCACAGCACACAGATAGAGAGGAAAGGTTTAGGAGCCTCTGCTTTAACAAGTGCAGCCAGAACTTCCAGGATCCCTACTATGAACCCAGGAACTGGAGTCTGAAATCTGCAGGACAAGGTGTGGAAGCTGTTGGGTTTACAACCAGAGGTAGTTTACATGAGGGATGTATGAAATGGCAGAATAGGAGAGCCTGAGTAAATACCAAATCAGTTAATTCAATATGTTCTTGGTGGTGTCTTTGCCACTGTCTAGATGATTCAGACAAATGTTAACTTCAGATTTATGGAGTCCTGAAAAATCTATTTAATCATGGAAACAGCACATTTCATTCTTTCCAGGATTTTTTTTTCAGAAATTTACTTCAAATTCATCTGGACTGATACTGATCTGTACTGAACAATATTTCCCACCAGCTGCATACTCTGCTGTCTTTCAGACCATTTTTATACCTTATTTTTTTATCTCCACAACACAAATCAAAGGTGTGGAAGTGCAATGGTTCCTGTCCTACAAATGGAGAACTGCAATGGAGACACATCCATTGCACATCAAACTCTCTGTACTGTGCTTCGTGTTTATGTGGCTTGCTCCAATATCTCTAAGGTCAATGGATAGTTTCTCAGTAAGTTCAGTATTCACTGAAATTGGCCCAAGTTAACTTCTCGTCTGAAAATGGTGAGAATACACTATGTTGTTGATAATGTAATAACAGTGTTATCAGTGTTTTAGCAACAATGCAAGTCTTTTTAGAAAAATAAAGTTCGATTATTCTCGTCAGCCCTACTTTAATGAGTGTACTCTCTCACCTGAATAGGTAGGTGCTGGAGGAAATTTTTTAACACAGACCCTTAAAATTTTTGTTCAATTAAGAGATAATTGTGTCATTTTATATATAGGTAATATACAATGTAATAGAAATAGAATAATTTTGACAAAAATCCAATAAATAGACTAATAAATAGACTATAGGAACATCCTTATTTTTCCTTCACTTTTTTCCAATACTTTGTTAAGGAACCAGGCAAATTGTTTTTTTCATGACAGCATAACTATCTGGGCAACAGATATTCCCCTGAATTTAGCCTGTATATCGTTATAATTTCATTATACTCATTAAAAAAAGAAAAAGAAAAAAAAAACCTATAAAATATGTGAGCCCTCTTGTGGCCAGAATATCTTCTATGTGCCTTATGAAACCATCAAAAATTGTGTGGCCTGGTGAAGTAACTGCCTGAAAACATCTAGAGAACACTGAGTGTAAATTTTTTTTAGTTAAATACTTCTAATTTCAGTTCTGTTTCATTTTTTATAGCAATTAAATCAATTTAATTTTCCTTTTATATCTTTCTTCATTTACTATTTGGAGATAAAATGCCCAGGAACTTCTGATTTTGTAACAGGGGTTTTTACTTTAAAGTCTTCATATATATCAGTTATTTCAATCAAATAGTACCAAATATGACCATCAGTCAGAGCTGTCTTCATTTATTACTGATCTGGAGCTGAACTCTGAGGTGATTTTGAGATGGAAGAGATTTTATTTCATTGCCATTTATCACTCTTTCCTCAGGAATTCAAGAAAAAAACACGCTAAATGATCCAAACTACGTATTGTTATGTAATAAAAATTCTTATCACCTGATACAATTGTTTTTCAGATAGTTTTTTTGCTTCCTTTTATTATAAAGACCTGTTTCTGCATTTCCTTGAAAAGAAAGAGGAAAAATTTTACAGCTGTTCAAATTAACTCTTGAACTGGGCCTTGAGAAA
>VRYO01002734.1:17851554-17869172 GCA_009812075.1 Sialia sialis
AAAGGTGCGGCTTATATTCGTGAAACTACTGTAGTCCAGTTAGAGACTTTTACTAACAAGCCTTGGTAGTTACTAATGGTTCTGGGAATTTGAGCCAAATGTATAATTTGTTCTCTCATTCATATGAAAGGACTTCTGAACTGTCTTCCTTCTTTTGCTCCCTTCTTCAGCCTCTAATACATTTAGCAAGCTGCTCATCTTTTGAGACTGGTCTGGACTGGTTCTTGACTGGACATTGCCTTCTTTCTACCACCAATAATTTCCACCTCAGTTTTTCACAGATGATGAACAGAAAAAAGCCAGGCATAACACAGTCCAAGACTCTTTGGTTTTCCAAGTGCTTTCTGTGATTCCACCCCATATCTAGGTGCCAAATGTCATTTAGCATTCTTCACAGTCTTGCTTACTGAAGTCTCAAGAGAAGAGGGAATCTATACTTAAATGCAACTGCATTCACTATCATCAAAAATGCATGGAAAATGTTCTCCACTCTTTTTTAGCAAGACAGAAGCATGTTTCAGATTACAAAATTGTAGTATGGACTCTTACTGAATACTGAATATTGTCTGAATTAAGAAAAATGTTTGTGTTTGGAGGATTTTTTGTTTGTTTTGGTTTTTTTTAGATACCAAAAGACTATCAGCTAGATTGCATTAAAAAGAAACTACACTTTCAGCAACAAGGGTGTCATGTTTTCTGATGATTTGAACGAATTGTTGCTGCCTTCCCTTGGGGAATGTGGAGCATGAAGGAAAATAATGTGGGAATATTCATATTTCTGAAATACTTCAGCAGTTGTTTCTATAGCAAAAACAGTTTATCTGGTACATAGTTATAATATGTTTTGTTTTCAGAACTTTGGAAAGGAAAAAAAAAAAAAACGTTAGTTAGCCAAACAAGAATATTCACTGCATTATCAGTTTAACTGAAAGGAAAATATTCCCTTAACTAGAGAAAATTCTTAGAAATAAATTCATTATTCCTTTAGAGCAAGTCTAACCTTGATTCTTTAATATTATTGAAAAGCAGTTACAATATATTCATGATTTCAGCTACTTGAAGGAGTATATGGAAAAATGTGACTCAACAAGACTCCTCCAACATGTAGTCATGTTTTGGCCTCTGCACAAGGCTTGATAACATTCTCATGAATAGTTGATTGGGCTGTGGAGTGCAATGTCTGCATGCATAATTGAAGCTATACAGAAATAATTGATCTAATTACTGGTGCTGTGTAACGTCATTCTGGTTAGAGACCTGTCCCACTGGCTGATGTCTGCCCTACATCTTCCCCTCAAAGAGCATATGGGATACTCTGAAGGAATGCTTGATCTTTTCAATTACTCTTTTGCCCTGCAAAGTCTCTTCTTGACTGCTGATAAGCTGTTGGATATTCTGTAGTAAGCAAACACATCCCTGCTTCCCTATCCAAGTAAATTATTGGAAGGCATCCAATCTATTTGAATATATGGATTTTCTGTTTGGTATCCCTACACCCTCTCATCATGAACGGTGGAATGAACAAAAAATACTAAGATTTTTAAAGAAGAAACAGCCCTCTTTCTCACCTCTTCCCAAGTCTGTGTATTGACCTACCTCACATCAATCAAAAGACACACTTGCAAAATACTTTGCCTTTCCTCTCTCATGGGAATATTGCCACAGGCTTTCTGTGAAGATTTTGAACATTCACCATCATAGTATACAGAGTACAGGTAGAATTCAAGTGCTCAAAGGGGTTTCTTTGCAAAATATCTTATTTCTTTGAAAAATATCTTATTTCCACCTCTGTCAATTCTGACACATGAGCTCAGTCCCAGAGTCCTTATTCAATATTGACTGCAGGAGCTTTCCCTGGAGAGTTATAGGAGTCACACACCAATGAACGGATATATAAGCACACACCAGAAGGAGCAAGTTATCAGGAGCTGTCTATGATAAGTGTGAGCTGAGGATGAGAAAAAGGCTACTCAATATTGCCAGTCCCAAATTCATGGGTTTGTGTACCTATAGTAACAGAGAGACAACCTCCTCTAAAAAAGAAACAGCAGTAAGAAATAAGTACCAAACAGAAAGCAGAGGTTATTTCAATACTATTTTAAAACTACTAAGCACAGTAGGCATTCCAAAAACAGGCAAGGATTTGCTCTTCCAATAATAGAAGGAATTTGCTTCAAATAATCTGATCAAATGTTCAGGGAGGAAAACTCTGAAAAGTTCCAAATTGAAAATGGTATGGTCCAGCTTTCCAAGAAATGGACCAAAAGTGTTAGAGCACTGCTAGCCCAGTTTCAGAAAGGAATGGTAAAATGTACTTGGTTTTAAAATTACCAGTTTTATGTCAAGAATGACAAGCTAGAATTTCTTCTCAAGATACCGAGGCCCTCATAATTGATGCAAACATAAAGGAATGCTTCAAGTATGTGATTCCTATTTAAAATATCCTTGATTGATTTTATAGCAAGCTATCAGCTTATGGAAACATTATTGACATCAGTTCAGAAATTTTCATTTGGTGAAACTAATGTGAATCTCCTTTCTAAAAGGGTGGAATTGCGTCCCTTTGGTGACACAAGCAAACAGTGGGGAAGTGAGAACAGTTTCAGTGCTCCATGTCAAAACACCAGTGAAATCACATCTTGGTTGTAACCAGATAAATCCCATGGATAATCCAGAGAATTCTGCATACCAAGGTAGAATTAATTGCAGTAAATCTCATGTATGCTAATTACTTAGAATTGTTTTCAGCTTGGGAAATTATTCTTAAAGCAAGAAAATAACAGTGTTTTAATGCATAGAGTTTTTCTGTGAATAAGCTTGCTGATGTTGAATGAAATAAATAATTACTTAAGCAAAGACATAAAAAAACAGAGGCTTAGGAATGTATGATTATATAAATCAAGTACATTTTAGGAAGTGAACTGTTTCTTTTATCTATTCTTGAAGCTCCTGAATTTCAGATTCAAGTGGTGCATCACTTCCCCCGATTGCCTATCTCCACATACAAGTTTAATAATACAATAGGATTTATAGTAAAGATAATTGTGGCTTTATCAGCTTCAATATAGGATCTTTATTTCCACACAGATATATTTTTTATTTAATATCTAATAGAAACTTTAAACTTTAAAAGGTAAAGGAGAAAATCACATTCTAGATTAACATCTTGCAAAACAAAATACTTTATAAATGCTTAGGAAACATTTTAACCCCCTTTATCTCAGGTTCCATCTTGTACACCTACCCCCACTTTATCTATAGACTTTCTCAAATCTTTGCTGCTTTTGTGAAGTAGTTATAAATACGAGCTGTAAGCACAGCCTTGCTGGGCACACGTAGCCAGTGTAAAGCTCTGCTGTGGAGGAGCCTCTTTCGGGGCTCCAGGAGTTACTGCTCGCTGTAGCACCTGAAGTGGAAAACCACACCTGAGTGGGTGGTGCATGACAGTAGTACAGGCAGGAAAAATCAATTTAACAAGAATAAATGAGGTGCCAACTGTAAAGCATCAAACCGGCTTAAAGTTCCCTACCTCCCCCCCGTCCCGAAGGTAACTTCGTGCCAAGGAAGCCGCCAGGTCTACTCTGCTGCTGGGCAAAACGGGAAGTGTTGATTGCACCTTGCTCTGAAAGTAAATTGCTCTTTCAACAGGAAACGCTGAGCTGTCGTATGATGGGAGCCATGGCAGAGGGGGAAGGAGACACTCGCGGGCTGGGACCCATCTTCACCCCGCTTCCAACCTCAGCCCCGGCCTCGCATCCCTTCAGCCCTGATCCTGCATCCCTTCAGCCCCGCATCCCTTCACCCCCGCATCCCTTCAGCCCCGATCCTGCATCCCTTCAGCATCCCTTCAGCCCCGCACCCCTCCAGCCCCGCATCCCTTCACCCTCGCATCCCTTCAGCCCCAGCCCCGCATCCCTTCAGCCCCGCATCCCTTCCGTCCCACATCCCTTCAGCCCCGCTCTGCCGGGCGAGCAGGCGGCTCCTCCCGAGCTGTGCCTTCTGCAGACCTGCTGCTGCCCACGGGAACCTTGGAAATCACCTTGGGTTTCTGCCAGCATTTTAGGATGGCCCTAAACACTGTTTGTGGTTATCTAAAAGAGTGTTATTGACAGTAATATTCTATTATTAATAACTTGGCAACATCCATCCGACTCTGTGCTTCAGCTTTCTATAGATAATTTCCTCTTCATGTGGTTTGGGTTGAAGCTGAGAGTTTGTCTGTGGGTATTTTTTACTTTAGTCTCATTTTAACACACGAGCACCAAGGAATATCGAGAATGCACACATTACAGCATTAAAAGAAAATGTTCATATAGTCACTTGGACTCAACAGTGTAGGAAATACTGAGACTCCGCCACTCGAAGCACCTCTCAAAAACTGAAGGAGCCTGTTCAGGGCCCAGGAATCTTGAGTCTTTCAGGGATGTGAAAGATCTCCACTATATTCTGCCATGCCTTTAAAGGATAATCCATAATAGTATTTGTAAAGTCTTCCCGTCCTGGCCCAGTGTCTGCTAGTTGGATTCATAATCAGCGCTGTAGCTATGGGTAGAAAACTCAAAACAGTTGTAAACCATCTTTCATCTAAACTCACATCTGCTATTTCGAAATGATGCTGCAGAGAGATCCACCTTTAGGGATGGCAGAAGGAAGTATGCAACACTGGAAGGTGAAGTTTTGCCACAATATTTACTCTCTTCCTTGTTTAAAGATGATAAAACCGAGCACCTACAAACATCTATGCTTTCCATTGTATAGCATCCAGTGCTGTTGATTTTTATGTACTCAGGGAGAGTTTTCTCACAGTCTGGTGTTTGCATCTATTGACTTTGTAATCTATAGACAGACTCTTAATGAGCAGAAAAGACAAGAATCTCAGAGATAAAACCTTGGAATAACAGTGGACCTTTACAGCTTGTCAGTAGGAGAAAGCTCAAACATAAATATCTGATTTACAGAAGTAACACAACTTATTTTGATAGATTACATTGTTTCTGTTTCAAATTACTCTGTCAATCTAGAAGGAAGAGGTTAAGAGGTCATATTTTTTAAAAAATGCTTGAAAGGGCTCTTTCAAGGGATTTTTCATAAATTTTACCCCCATAATTAATGGCTTTTTTGTGATATTGCAGAACCTGTACTTTGTCTGACAAACACGCTGATTTTGTGAAATGTTGCTTTACAAACGTCCTCAAACAAACAGTAACAGGACAAACCCCCTACTCGTGGACTGAAATGTAGTGATTTGCAGCACACAGTAGCTCCTGACATATCTTCATTTTAAGTTTGATCTTTTTTCCCTTGTTGGGTGAGGCTTTGTTGCTCTTTTGACTTGTTTCACTTGGGAATGGATCATGCAGAAAACGACACGGGCTTTTTAAGCGTAAGTGAGGTCAAGGCTGAGAATAGTCTGTGTTGAAAACTTTTAGACCAGTGGTTAGCCAGCAAGGGGTGGGGAAGGAGAAAGTTTAGGGTGCGAAGTGTTGAAGCAAAGATCCCCTTGGCTGCAGTGGGGCTTAACTTCATTCTTGAGCATCAACTCAACGCCCTGGGCGAGCCTATCTACCGGAGTCGGAGCCTTTTGTTTCTCCCGTTCCCTTTCCCGTGTTATCGCTCCCACGATGACACCCGCGGCGGGGGAGGACACCCGGCGGGGCACACTCAGCACCCCCGGGTGCTCACACTCCTCCCGGCGCCCTCCGTGCCGCGCCGGGCCGGGGTGCGCTCCGCGGGGATGCGCTGAGCCCCGCCCGTGCCGTGCCGCGGTTCGGGCGCACGGAGGGCACCGAGCTCTCGCCGTGGGCAGACACGGGTGGACACGGGCACCTCCTGCCCCGGGCAGAGGCGTTCGTGGGCTCTTGGAAAGTTTTGCCCGGAGAGGAGGTGCCGGAGGCAGCGGCGGGTCCCTCGCCCGCCCCGTCCGGCGCACCCCGAGGCGGCGGTGCCGCGACAGGACGGCGCTGAGTTTGTCAGCCGTCATGAGTTTGTGACACGGGGAGCTGATACACGCGTGGGGCGGCGAGACCTGCGAGCAGAAGCTGCTTGGCCCCGGAGCTGGCTCTGCCCGCTGCGCCTTCGCTTTTCCAAGGGCTCGATTTCCCGGCAGCCGGCAACAGGAATAAATTACAAAACCGCACTTAATGTTAGTGACTCTTTAAATGGAATTTTTCATTCAAAGTTTGTCATTAAAATAGAAAGGCCTTTTGGTTGTGACCATACAGGCATAATAAATTGTATATGTTTGCGATACTGAATGAATCTTGCCCATATGCTGCACTGCAAGGCTACATGAATGAAGCATTTACCAAATCAGGCCCACCACATTAAACAGAAAAACAATCTTTATTCATGGTAACTTATCAGTTTCAATTAATCAACCTCAACAATAGAAATTCTGATGTGTTCAAGCAACTTGAAAGCAATAGGTCATCTCCAGGGCAGCCATGTTGTGTCTTTGTGCCTATGGCTTCAAACAAAGCAACATCTCCAATAAATGTACATCCCCACACACAGATGTGTGACTATATCTGTATGAACATCAAGGCGCACTGAAGGCCCTGGTGTACACGTACTGCTGTACGTAGAAGTGTTTAGCTTTTTGTCATACAAAAAGTAATTGTTTTCCAGTATTTCTTTTTTTGGAGCTCCACAAGTTTAAACAAAAGAAAAGAAATTTCCATTGGATGACCATCCTTTCAGTTTCTCTGCTGCTATGTGAATAGCATTGTGCAAACCATTCCAATGGTATTGAAAAGGGGTAACCATTGGTTTGATTTGGTTACACGGTTTCGTAAAGAGCTCCCTCCCACTGCCTTAGGGTCTGTGAAAGGTCTGTGACCTGTTTAGAACTGCCAAGTGAAATGTCATGTCGCCCCTCCCAAATGGGAGTATCTGCATTCATTTGATCAGTATAAAAAATGATTGGGGATGGCGAGATCAGGGCTTTTGAATTGCAATTTATAGCAGTTTACAAAAATGCACATTGTTGGAAAAGAAAACATGGAAGTGTTTCTTTCTAAATTGCATTACCTGTGAAATGTCATTAGTCTTTTTAGGATATTGCATCCTATTTTTTATGATCTCAGAGAGAGATTTAAATGAAGAAGTTGAGTGTTTGCTTGAGATACGAAGGCACAGCGCACTACCTACAGCACCTGCTAAGTTTTGCCATCAGCTGCTGGAGGAAATGTTTCCCCATTCTGCTCCAGCTTGCGTCCATATTTCTGCTGTCATCACTCGGTGGTACCGTGTATTTCATGAGATCTTGTCATTTTAGTGCAATGACACGAGGCTGCTGCTTTCAGGGAGGGTGGTTTGTTCGTGTCCAGGGCTCAGCATCCTCCTACCTCCCGCCGAGCGCTTTGACCACCGCCGCCTTGTCCGGAGACGGCTCCGCCGAACGCTTAATTTGTTCCTCTTGTGATTGCCCGCATCTGAAAAGAAGCAAAACCAAAGCAAACGAGACACAACAGCAACGAAAAACGAAGGGTCGGTTGCACAGATTTTAAACTGTCCTTCCTTCAATGTGTCGTCTCTCACGCTACGACCCCCGGGGGCTGCGCCCCTGACGCGCCCAGCCCGGTGCTTGGGGGCCCGGGTCTGGAGGAGCTTCGTGGCCTCAGGCTGGGCCACCCTTCCCCAGGACCTTCCCTTCCCCGCTGCGTGCCTGTCACAGGCCCCACACCCTGAGCACTGCTTGGGGAGCTTCAGCGCTGCTGGTCACCGGAGGCGCAGGAGGGACCATGCGGGGGGCAGTGGCGGGGATGCCCTGCGAGCGGTGCGGGACAGAGAAAGGCGTGGGGGGGAGAATAGCGGGAGGACACGGCTGTTTCAGAGGCAAAAGCGATGGGTGAAGGGGGCCCGGGTCTGGCCGGGACGGCGGGTGCCCTTGATTGTTCAAGCCGGGCCCCGAGGGAGGGGGGGGCGGAGATGCTGGCTGCAGGGCTGACAAACTGCACAGGGAGCTCCTTCATGGCTTCTACTCCTCACCTTGCAGGAGCTCGGCTGCCAGCAGAGCAGGGAGTGACGGCTTGCTCTGAAAAGAGCATTCTGCCCTCCAGGCCAGCTCACAGCGGCCTCGGCCAGCGGCCGGCTCACCCTGGGACTCCTCTTCCCTCGCCCAGAGCTAAACTAAAGGTGCCTAAAGGTGATACCTCGGTACCACTGAGAGCCTTGGAGTGGCATGGCTGGAACGCCACAGTGCCGTGACTAGCCCTGGCAGGACCTGGCGGGCACGGAGCAGTGCGAGGGCACAGTGGGTCCCTGTGTCTTCTTGGGCTGATCCGGACCCCGGGACGAGGGGACATGGAGCGTCCTCGCTGGTGCCACGCAAAAGTTGGACGTCAAGTTCGGCAACCAAGGAAGTGGTCACGGCACCAAGCCTTCCAGAGTTCAGGACGCGTTTGGACAACGGTCTCAGGCACACCATGTGATTTTTGGGGTTGCCCTGTTCAGAGGCAGGAGTTGGATTTCTACGACCTCTCTAGGTCCCTTCCAATACAATATTTTCTATGATTCTATGACCATGTGCCCTGCGTCCGGCACAACTGCTCTTTGTAGCTGTCACCCAAGGCTGAAACTTTAAAACGGGACAGATAAATTATTAGGAGTAAAAGCCTTGAGCGGCTTAATTGGGAAAAGCAGTCCTGGTTCCAACCAATGTCCGTACAATTGCACACTGCAGCCCACCATTATTCGAGCTTCATCTACTATGCACTATGTACCACCGTCTCCAAAGGATTGTTGCCCTAGAAACTTGTTTTAAATCTCCAGCTATATATCAACACCTTGTTTTAGCAGTCCTTGGCTGAATTACAGTTACACAGTTTGGCGCTTCTTTCAAATTTCCTCCCATCAGTTTGGCCAAAGAAAGGAATTTTTCTCCTTTAGAAATGAATTGGCTTAATTAGTAAGTAGATTAATGGCAATTGCTGGTGAGTTGGTTTCCAGCAGAGTTTCACCAGAGAGGGTTAATCGGAGTCAGGTCTGGAATCTTTCCCAGAACTGGCTGCCAGCCATTTCCGTCAACCAATCAACCCCGTAAACAAACGCGCCATCCGCTGAAATAGAGTTTATTTCTTACTGTCATCCCGCTGGAGTCATTTCCCCAAACAGCCGCCACCTCGCCATGGGTTGGAAATGGATCACCCTGAACTCGGGGCTCCTAATTTTCAGTGATTTCCCCAAATATTTTTAAGCGTTTCTACGGAAAAAAAAAAAAAAATGTTGGGCATTCAACAAACAAGTAACCTGCTTTCAGCAGCCTTCGGCAGAGATTTTTCCCTTCTAAGAAGCCTAGAATTAGAGGCAAAACCAGTTGACAGGGCGATTCAAAATTCCTTTCCAAAGCCACCGTCTCAAACTTGGGGCAAGCGATAAAAACATCAACATTGACTTTGACATCTTTTTCAGCCTTTCCACTTATTTTTTTTCTATACCGATACAACGTATTCATACTTCGACTTGCAGCTGCATTAGTCTTGCAAAAAAAAAAAAAAATCCCTGCTGAGAAATGCATATAATAGGAAAAACAGATCGGCTGGACAGCAGCGTAATTAATGCCAGAGAGGGCTGAGGCCGGTTTCATAGTTTGTCTTTTGAGGATATCAAGACGAGACCTGGTGAAAAATGACGCATGCTTTAACATTTCAGAAAGCTGGCAACTAGCAGCGCTCCCCCCCTCCACCCCTCCTTTTTTTTTTAACTTTATGCCTCTGAACAAAGGGGTCGGCAGAACTAGCTAGGTTGTAATGAGTTCTGTGTCCCTAGCACATTAAGTGCATCATGGAAACATATTGTATCGAAATAGTTTGGAGGAGAATACTGGGGATGAAAGAGAAAGGGTGCTTTGATCAGCTCCCTGGGGTCCTGAGTGCGCGCAGACCGACTTGCAAGGACTTATTCAGCTCCAGCGAGACACACTTACAACGCCATTCAAAGAAATTTGCATATCTGTAATTTATCACATTTGTCCCCAACATTTTTGCAAGGTAAATAAAAGTTGGCTGAATAAAAAAATATCAATCATCACAGAGCGAGGGAGAGAGGGAGCCGGGAGCAGGGCGAAGTGTTTGTTTAACCAGACTGACTCCGTTTGGAAAACTTTTGCTAAACGCGCGGTAAAACTCACCCCGAAGGGTTTTGCAGTTTATTTCAAGGCTGTGACCGCAACCGGGGCTCCGCGCCCCGGCCCAGCGCAGCACGGCCCGGCTGGGCTCTACCCCGACCCCCCGGGCCCGGAGCTCCTGCATTCCGTGCCACCACCGCCCCCCCCGAGCAGCACCCCAGCCCCTCGGAACGCGCCTCGGGCCCGCAGGTCCCGGGGAAGGGGCTGGCAAAGGGGAAACGGGGGAGGTGGAAATAAAACGGAAAGGGCCCCCTTGTTCAGCTTCAGCCGGCGGCGACCGCACTGCCACCGGCATCTTCAACTTGACCTTGGCGAGGGGTCCGCGCCTTCGCCTCATCTGTCACCCGCGCCCGGTGACAGTGATGCATTTCACGCATTGTCGGGGCAGGGCACGGGGAGAGCCGTCGCGGACGGGACGGGCCAGGCTGGCTGCGGAGCGGGTGCGGTGTGTCCAGGAGGTGGCAAGGGAACAAAAGTTCTAGGAGCCGTCTGTGCGGCTAATTCCGTGAAAGGCGCGTCCCGGTCCCCCCCGCGGGAAGGTCAGTGTCGCGGGCTGCGCTCCGCCGAGGGGGGGCCATAGTACTCCGCGCATCCCCGACCCCGTGCTCCCCACGCCCGCAGGCACGGCCGGTCCAGACACATCCCGAAGGCACCGTGTTTTCCCCCATTTCCCAAAACTGCTGTCCCGAGCCCACCGGCGGCGGTTAGGCACGAGGGAGCCTCTCTGAGCCGCGTTAAGACTACAGGGGCTCTCCCCACTCGTCCCAGCGCGCCTCCAGCGCTTCTCGCTTCAGCGGCAAGGGGCAGGTCCCCGTGGTATCCCCCGAGTGGGGGTCGGTGCCGTCGGGGATCCCCACCTCGCCCGGGAGCGTCCCCGCCCGCCATCCGCTGGGGAGCGGTCCGCCCGGGTCCGAGCCGCGGCTCCTGCCTGGGACATCTCTCTGCCCCGGGCCAGAGCGGGGGGGCTGGGCGGTGAGCGGCCGCTCTGAATCGGTCCCGGGCCCCGGTGAACTTGGGGGCCTGCGCAGCCGTCGGGGCGCTTTGCGGAGGTATTTCCCAGAACGGGAAGCCGCCTTCATCCGCCCGGGGGATGCGGAGCTCCTCCGCCGAGAAGTCCCCTCCGCCGGGTCCTCTCACTGCTCCCCGAGACGGCAGAGGGCTCGAGGCCCCGTCGGGGCGCTGGCTGAGGATGCTCCCACCCGTGCGACCCCGCCGCAGTTGCTCGGGAGCAGCCAACCTCCGCCCGGCGGGGCCGGAGGCTCGGGCCGCGCCGCTCCAACTGGAAATCCCGGGGCGGCGAGGATCAGGGGGACGGGGGCTGCCGTGGTCCGTCCGGGGGGGGCCGGGCACGGCCGGGAACAGCCTCTTGGCACCCCGATGCTGTCCTGCGGGGCGCCGTAGCGGGGCTGACGCGGCGGGACCGGGCCTCCCCTGCCGTCTCCAAGCCGCTCGGCGTTCCAGGTTGCGCAGGGCAGGTGCACGGGGAAAGCGGGGCTCCGCGCCGATCCGGGGCGACAGGCGGAGGCTGGGGACGCGGGGAGCGGGGCGGGCAGGGGGCGGGCGCTCCCGCAGGTCCCTCAGGTACCGGCTCCCGGCCGCCCGGTCGGGTACTGCGCCCGCAGACGCAGAGTGGAGCGCTGCCTCCGGAGCCGGCGCTGCCGCCCCAGGGGCCGCCCGGGGGGAGCCCCGCTCCTTCCGGCGTGGCCGCCGCCAGACGTGGCCCCGCGGCGCGACACGGCGGCTCCTCGCGGAGCGCCCCCCGGGGCCGCTCACGGCGCGGCCACCGCACAGGGGCGACGCCGCCCTCGCCCGCGGGGTCTCCCGACAGACGGGCCCCCTCTTGGAGACCTCCATGCGCAACGCGGGCCGGCGGGCGGGAGAGCCCCGGTGCCGCCGCCCGCTGCCGCTCGCCGGAGCCCCGACGGCGGCGGGTCCGCACCGGGGGCCTCGGCTGGGAGCCGCCCCCGGCCCGGGGCCGCCCCGCCAGGGCCCTCCCGGCCGCGGCGGCGGCGCGGGGAGCGGCGGGGCGCACGTGCGCCCGCGCGGCGTCCGACCCGCGGCGATGCGCGCGGCCGCGCGGGGCGCGGGGGCGGCGCGGGCCCGGGGCGGCCGCGCGAGGGGAGCGGCGCGGGGGGAGCGCGGTGGCGCGGGGGGCACGGACACCCCCCCGAGCCCGCCGGGACCGGCCCCGCGCGCGGCGGCGGCGGCGGCGCGCTCGTCCCCGCCGGGCGGTCGCCGGAGAGGCCAGCGGCGGCCGGGCGCGCCTTGCCTGCAGCCGGAGCCATTCATCCCCCCCGCCCCTTTGTTCGCCCTGAGAGTAACGCAGTGAATTAAAAGAAATGACAATATTTCGTATCTGCTCGCCCGACCAGGAGAAGGGCTCTTGAGCCTGGCAAAAATCAGGCGGATCATTCATCGTGCCACCCCGCACCTGTGGGCTTGGCATTGAAAACCCCGCGGACCTCTTCCTATTCAACCTAATTATTCCCCTAAGGCGCACAATGGTTGAAATGGAGCAGGTTGGAGTCTGTTTATTGGTCGTAAATGTTTTTCTGAAGATCTTCTGAATCTCATTGTTAGCTCGTTGTTTGAGGCTGCCCTCTTTCTTTCAGACGAGAGTAGCCTTGGACTTTTCAATTTTCAATCGTAACATCTGCTTAATCGTACGGATCAAAATATGGAGACACAAAACATATGTAATGGTTGATTTGTTAAATCCTGGTAATGAGTTATTAACAAGGGAAAACAATAGGGCAGGATGGTGAGAGCCTTATGGTAACAGAGTCACTTTATGCAACGCCTGACGTTTCCCTTCTTGATAAATGGAACTAAGGTCTGAGCGCCAGGTGATAGCAAGAAAATCAATGTCTTTAGGGGCCGGCACCGAGACTTTTTTTCTATGTGAAAAATTAGGAGACATAAAATTTAATTGGCTGATCAGGGGAAAGCAGTGGTCTTAAGTTTAATTGCCAGTAGGCTTAGCGAGGGAGACAAAACAAGATTTGGGCCTGTTTGTTTGCTTGCATCCCAGCGCCGAGTCCAAGTGTATCGTTGAAAATGTGTTTTATTATAACACATGTCATGCTTTACAGTTCCCATATTGTGTAAAGACAATAGTTAATGGTACATTAAAGACAAGCAAACCATGCCAACACGTCTTGGACACATTGTAAGGGCCTCTCTCTTTGCTCGCTTTAGGCAGCTGCAGTCCAGGACCCAGAAGCACAAAAAGAACAAGTTTGAAATACCAGGTGCATCCGAGAGAACCACGACAGGGATTGATATGTTATAGCCCAGGACATGAACCTAGCAATAAAGATATCATTGCGATTGTTTGCGGCTTCCACGCCATGTAAAGCCGGAGGCGCCGGAGCAGGCTGCTTTCTGGCAGCGGAGGCTCTGCCTCCCCGGGCTCCCCCGGCGCCCTCCGCCAAACCCGAGCACCTGTTGGCCAGACCCCGGCCCCGTCGTGGGAATCGCCTCCCGCCCACGCTTCCAGGTCTCGGCAGAGCGGTTTGTTGTGGAGTTATTTAGGACCATTCCCACCGGCTGCGGGATGCTTTGGAAAGCGGGAGGTTTACCAGGGGACACTCAACTGGTGTTTGTTCGACCTCGCAGCTGGTACTCGGTGCCAGCGAGAGATGCGTGAATGAAAGAGGGATGAGATCCCGGGCTCGGGAGGCTTCACGTCCCGTGCCTCGCAGGGCGCTCACCCGACTGCCGGCAGATGAGAGGCCCTGGGAACCGCGGCGGGACGGGTTCACAGTGCCCACGGCAGCCCCTGCCTGCGCACTGCTCTGCCGGGAAGTCACGCACGCCTTGCCATCTTTTTGCTGGCTGTGCAAGAGAGCGGTCTGGTGCTTCCCTCCCTTTGGGTGGGGGGCTTGTTGATTTTTGGGTTTTGTTTGTACTATGGGTTTTTCGGGTTGGGTTTTTTTTTTTGGTTTTTTTTTGCTGTTGTTGGTGGCGTTCAGGGTTTTTGTTTTGGTTTGGTTTTTTTTGAGGAAGGATTGTCGGTTTCGGTAATTAAGTTGTCTTTACACCTGGGGCATCACGAGTGATGCTGGTTCCGGAAGCACAGCATCAGCCCGCACACCTAGAATCCGCACCTCCCTCCTGCGAGACTGCGGGAAGCAAACTGCCTGCAAGTGCCTCTAACACTCCCTCCCGCCCCAAGAGGGGCTGGGGATTTCCTTCCCCCACTTTTGTTCTCTTCTGCTCTCCTTCCAGCTCCCGCGGGGCTGCGGGGAGCGGCAGAGGGAGGCGGGACAGTCCCGGTGCCCGGACGGGCCTGCCCCGCTCCCCGGGGCGCCGTCGGGGCAGTGCGGGTGCGGAGGGGAGATCGCACAGGAGCCGGCGCGGGGTTTCAGGACAGCGGGGGCGCTGGGAGCGGGGCAGGGAGGCGGGGAGACACTGCCCACGGGGGACAGCGCTAGAGGGTGCAGCTCACGGCCGCGGGGAGGAGGCAAGCGGCTGGGAACAGGGGCTGCGTGGCTGTCAGTCACGCCTTCCCCACGCTGGTCCGTACCGCGCCGAGCCGTGTTCCCCACCAGCAAACCCCCCAGAGCTGCCGCAAAAGCTGCGAGCTGGAGTTGCGGGAGCCGCCGGGTCCCTCTGGGCCGGGAGACCTGCACAGGCGGTTCCCTCCTGCCCTGTGCGGCGGATTTTGTCGCAGGAGCGCGGCGCTGGGGTGAATGGATGACGAGTCAGTCAAAAGGAGCTGTCAGTCTCTTTGAAGATTGCGTTTAAAGGGACTTGCCAAGTCAAGACGGGAGAGTGACAAGATAGAGACCCTGGTGCTTTACATGCGAAGGCCGGCTCTTCCGCTTCATCTGCACCATACTAAAGGATGTGTTGAAGCATTGAATCACAAAAAAGTGGCACGCCAAAGAAAAGGTGCCACATAACAATGATTGTAGTGTTTTAATTGTGGGGGATCGCATCACCAAAGCCAATTGAGACGAACGAGGCTATACACAGAGGGAAACGGTGCAACACTTCCATAACTTATAATTAAACTGAAGTCCGACTAACATTTGACTTTCTAATGAGTGTAATGAGATTACATGCCTGATGGAAGCATTTGTGAAAAAGCGACTTTCTGTGTTTAATGAGGTCCTAATACAGGACAAGATCGAATTATAGGTCGGCTCTTTTTCTCTCAAAGAGCCCCGTTTAAGTTCAATGACACCGGTACTGCCTGCCTGTCGGGGGACGGGGCGAGGTTTGCGGCCGGTCAGCCACGCCGCAGCCCGGAATCGCACGTAAAGTGAGCAAATAAATAAGCAATGGACCCCCCCCCACCAGCCCCCGCCCCCGCGTGTTTGTGTGTGTAAGTAGCTCCTCTAATTGCTATTGGAATAGATCCATGCCATCCGCGCTAGGGAACTGATCGTGTTTAACTAGGTTAATGCAATTAACATGCATGCAACATATTGCTCCCACTTTGCGGCAGTTTTGGGAGTAAAAAAAAAAAAAAAAAGAGGAATGAGAGGGAGTGATGTACGGTATATGATGAGTTATAATTACACCTTGGCTCACCCGGGCCGTTCCCATCCGCCTGGGCACCGCACGGGGACAGCTCTGCTCCGGCCGCAGGCCGGGCTGGGCATCTGGGACTCTGCCGGGGGCTGAGCCGCGGGTGCCACGGGAAAATCAGCACCTGCGGCGTCGGGCCGAGCCCCCCGCCCCAGCCCGGGGCCGCCCCCGCCCCCCCCCGCTCCCGCCGGGAGCGCTTGCAGCCCCCGGCCCGACCGGCCCCGCCGCCCCCACCCCTCGCCCCCGGGCAGGTGCAGCCCAGCCGTCCCTTCCGCAGCCGGGCACGCTGAGCTGGGGCTACCAGAGCGATTCTGCCACCAGTTGCACGATGGCTTTGCCATCTCTCTATCCCCCCTGCCCCCAGCGGCAGCCCCAGGGCGAGGAGCGCGGGGCTTTTTCCCAGGCGCGGCCGGTGGGAGAGCCGCGGAGGGCTGGGGGCAGCCGGCAATGCCCCCAGGCTCGTCCTTTCCTCCCCGGCAGCTTTCAGGAACAGCTTTGTGGGCTCCGGACAGCGTGCCCATTCCCGCGGCGGAGGGGTCGGGGGTGCGGGGCAGGGGACACACACCCTCGGCAAGGTTTGTGTTTGGGGGCTCGGATCTTCCAGCTGGAAACCACAAGTAGTGCTGAGGAAGGGACCTTCTAGAGATAGACAAAGACATCAGTTGGAAGCACTTCAGGAGAGAACGTCAGAAGGGGTGGAGAGAAGGCGAAAGTGTGTCCCCGTCCGTCCTGTAGCCCCGGGGCTATAAGAGCCGCCCGAGCCAGCGATGGGGCAGAGTGAGGCCAGCATCTGGGCCGAGAGTGCCACCGGGTGTCGGGGCTCACCCTGCCTGGAGACCGGACCAGGCTTTCATTGCAAGGCTTCCTCGGGATGTAGTGGGGCTCTCGGAAGCTGCTTCCTACAAATACACTGCTCGGCAATGTACAATTCGGGTTTATTATTAACAAACACAAGGAGAATCCACGTGCGACAATAAATTACTTTCACAGGTTCTGGCATATTTCCCCCATTAAAAAAAAAAAAAAAAAGGAGAAAAAAAAAGGTGCTGGTGGAATTAAACCTATTGCATATCTTTTTAAAAAATCAAGATAAATTATATAAATTATATATTCAAAACAGACGATTCTACCTCATTATCACTACTCCGTAATAAATAGATAAATAAAGTTGATTGCCCTTAGAGTCTGAATCTTAAATTACATTTACAATATACGTCTCTACATACAGCATGTACAGAGCGGGCGGGGACCACCCGCACGGCACCTCACGCCACGTAGTCGAAGGGGGGCTCGTTCTCTATGTCGTTGACGGAGGGTTTGTTGTTCACCTTCCGCGGGTCCTCGGGGGTCCACACTTTGGCTGTCCGGATGATGTTTTGTTCCTTGAGCTGCTTTTCATCAGTCCACGACAGCGAGTGACCGGCCAGAGGGGGGAGTCCGTAGTCGGGGTCGCTCGGGGAGGGAGATCCTGGAGGGCAGGAGGGAAAAGGAAGGCAGGGGATTATTGCTGGGGCCGGCATTCCTGCGGAGCGTGGTGCCGGGGCGCACCGGCCCGCGCCGGCCCGCCACTTACTTGTGCCGCGGTGGCAGATGATGATTTTCTTGGGCTGGCTGGGGCTCTCGCTGCTGGCGCTGCGCAGCGGCAGGTCGGACTGCACCAGTTCGCTGAGGAAGTTGATGTAGCCGATGGCCAGGCGCAGCGTGTCCACCTTGGAGAGGCGCTTCTCGTAGGGCAGAGTGGGGATGTGCGAGCGCAGCCCCTCGAAGGCGTCGTTGATGGACTGCATCCGCCGCCGCTCCCGCACGTTGGCGGCCTGACGGAGCTGCTGCAGCTCCGCCTCGGAGCGCACCCGCCGCCGCCGCTTGGCCGAGCCCAGCGCCTGGAGCCGCCCCCCGGGGGACAGCAGCGCCGCGCCCGCCGCCCCGCAGCATTCGTAGGCGAAGCCGGGCGAGG
>VRYO01002734.1:17870172-17923714 GCA_009812075.1 Sialia sialis
CGCCCGGCACCGCCCGGCACCGCCCGGCACCGCCCGGCACCGCCGCAGCCGCTCGCACCGGCGGGCTCCGCAAGTCGGGCGAGGGGCCCCGGATCGCCTCGGCACCTCCCCTCGCGAGCCGCTACCCAAGCGCGCCTCTCGGCTTTGACACAGCCTCCCTCTCGGCATCGGGAAGCGTCACCCCTGCGCATCTTACCCCCGGCGCTTTTCCCGCTCCCCCGGGACCGCCAGTCCCCGCCGCCAGCGGAGCCGCTGTCAGAGCGGGCACACAGAGAATCGATGGCGCGGGCCTTTTCGTGGCGTTGGGACTGAAGGCAGTTCTACCACAACATCAAAATGCATCACGTCAGCTCTTGCGCCCGGCCGTGCATCGATTTTGACCTCATCGGGCTCCGTTATGTTTTCCCTTTCCCACTCCCTTTGCCCCTTTTCGGAAGACCTCGCTCGGTGGAGGCTCTGTTAATAATTCTCTAACAGACTCTCACTGATTAAAGCCTTAAAAATTCTCACTGCGGTGAAATGGATTACCAGCCAGATTAGGAGAGGATTATCTCTGTCATTAGTGCTGCAATAGTTGGTCCGGCAGAGTCTGTCGAGGTTTATCGAAAGTGACTTTCCAGCATGCCACCAGCGCGGGCAGAGATCAAACTCCGCGTGGAAACGTACCCGGGTCTATCAGCAGAGCAAGACAGGGCCAGCTCCGGGAAGGTAATAAATGACTCGACTTCAAAGCCGCTGACATGGCCGTGATAAGGGCAGGGAAACGCGTGAGTCACGGGAGGGAACAAAGAACTTTGCAAGAACCCCTTATTGGAAAGTCCCGCCTGCAGAGAGACCACGCGAAAAAAGCCGAGAGGGAAGGCGGAGATCTCTGCGCGAAGTCAGGGACGCGCCCACGCGTGGCCGTCCTGCCACCGTCCTGGAAAAGGGAAACTGAGGGAGTGTCCCGCCGGAGGGGCGATGCGATGGCAGCGCGGTTCCCCGTTCACGTCCACCCGCGGGGCAGGACCGGGGATCTCCAGGAGGCTGGAATGAGCGCGTCCCGACTCCTGCTTCCGTTCACGCTCCTCATCCCTTCATCTCCCACCACGCACTTCTGTCAAGAGCCAGCCTTCTGGATGCCCATCCCCGCAGCGCTGCGGGCTGCCCCCGACGCTGCCTCTGCCCCAGGCTGAGCCAACCCTCCTCCAGGGGAGCCTTCGCACCCCGGGCAGCTGCTCCAGCTTCCTCTGCCTTAGCCCCTCACAACTGTTTTCTGCATCGGCGGTCCCAAAACCGCCCGCAAGCCTTAGATGCGGTCTCAGGAGAATCGAGTGCGGGCAATAATCCCTTCCCTCGGTCCCCTGGCTGTGATGGTGTCCATACGGCTCAGGGCTGCTGCTGGCATTCCGTGTGGCCGGGGCACACGGCTGGCTGCCACCCAGCTCGCTGCCCACCGGCGCCGGCTGGGGCCGCCGAGCCCAGGACGCCCCTCGGCGTTCCCAGCCGTAGCTTGGCAGAGGCATCGCTTGCCCTCGGATGGCTCCTCCCGAGCATCCCTGTCCCGTTGAGCCGAAAGACACGCCTGGGAGAGTAAACACAGCACGCACAGAGGTGTTTTCGGGGGATCCCCGCTGCCCCCTTACACTGCGAGCATCCCTGTCCCTCCTTTGCCCCTTCAGCGCTGGGTGGGCTAAATGCTCGGCGACCCCACGGCAACCGGGTGTGAGGCGCTGGACCTGTCGTGCCCAGCCCTTGAGGCTGCTGTAGGGGGTGGAGAGGTCGGGTAGTCCAGGAGAGCCCACGGCCACCCCTGCAGCCCCAGAGCCCCCAGGAGCCGCCAGCTCATCCGCAGCCGGTCCCACAGCTGTGCCGCTCTGCCGAGGTGCGGTCTCAGGGCCCCTGTTTCGTGTCACCTCCTGCAGCCCGGGCTCCAGGCCTGTGCAGACCCGGGGAGCAGAAGCTCATCTCGGGGTCCCTCTTGTCCCCCTGGGGTACACCTAAACGGGAGCCTGGACCTTCCCCATCTCGGCTCCGTGCAACGCAGAAGACTCTCCTTTTTCAAAAGCAAATGGACTCGAGTGCAGCCAGGGAATGATCGCTGCGGCTGGAGCACCATAGCCAGAAGCACAAGGATAAATCTAACACATACCGAGCATCCCTCTCAAATCCATGTCACACCTACCGCAAAACACACGGAAAATGAAGAAAGCAAAACCCCTAGTAGCACTGAGGTGATTTCAGGGGAATTTCCTGGCCACAGAGCTGTCTCTGTTCCCTCCCTTGTATCCCCAAGGAGTCATCACCCATGGGAGGGGGGGCGAGTCCTTGCTCGTGTCACATTCTGGCTGGACCGCACACTTGAAAGCCGATGAGCAAACCCTGTCGAGTGGCCCCTGACTCCACTGTTCCCGCTCGAGACACGCAGACCACACACAAACACTCATAGTCCACCTTGCAACATTTCCTCCAGGTCAGACAGGCTAAGTGCCACCAGCTCCTGAAGGGGACTAACAGCCCCAAACAGGCTCTTTCCCTCAGATCCTCTGCCACCAGCCTTCTCCCAGCGCAGCGTTTTGACCACAGCGTGTCAGTCCCCGGGAGCGTGACAAGGCGCCAGGGTACCTCTGGATAAGGCAGCGGCCAGGCATCTTCCCGACAGCCTTAACTGAAGGTCTTAAGGGGTAAGAAAGAGACGAGGATCTCTCCTGTTGATCCAAGCACAACACATGCCCAGAGAGAGCCCGGCTCGTTTACCATCCCAGACTTTTCCCCGTTTCCCAGGGCTGCCGGTGCCTGCTCTGCTCTGGCGCACGATAGTACGGCGCAGCCGGGGTGAGCCCTGCAGCATTAGGATGCGAATGTCACACGGTGGAGGTGACACGACACCATCGGGCCGCAAAACTCAGGCGGGTATTCTGGGAAAGTCACTCTGTGCGGTCGGTCTGTCCCTGAGGGGCAGCTCCGTCAGGACCGACGGCGAAGGGAGCGCGTTGCAAAAGGAAGCAGAGAGATATTTTGAGGACCTACTGTTTCCAAATTTTTGGGGGCTCGGAGCTTGGCTTGAAACCGGTCAGACCTAGCAGATCATTGGGAAATTTGGGAGTAGTACCCCAGGCAAGAAAGCGATGCAGGGAGAACCCACGACAGGCACGTCTAGCGCCGTGCCTGTGCGCTGGGGTGCGAGGCAATGAAACATCGCTCCCGGCTCCTCAGCGCTCCATGCGACGCCCGGCAGAAGCGATTCGCTCGCTGTGCCGAACTCAGCCCTCACCCCTGCGGCAGTGATGGCTTTAAAGATTAACTACTCCAGTTTTGCACGTTTGCCTCTGGGAAATGAGTACCGTCCCTGAAGGAACCTCCTGGGGTTACTTAAGATATTACAAAAGGAAATCTGCAAAAATCAGGAACATGTAAGAGCGTAGCCTGGGCCGCTGCACCGCACCTGGGCCACCACCGTCTGTGTCGCAAACTCCCTTCTTTCAATATTTGTCCAGCACGGATGTCTCACCTGGCCCCGTTTTGCTCTCGGGAAGGACACCTCCCTGCACCACTCTCCAGCAGTGAAAATGTGTGAACAGCGCTTGACACTTCCTTATCTCTGTTCACCGAGGGCACTAACAAGTATTAAGGGGAGGGAAAAGGTGGGGGCCGACGACAAGGAGCGACACACCAAAAGGCGCGCATCGCCTTTCCCTCAAAGCCAATGACCACACGCCAAGTCCAGCTGGCAGCCACTTTCACAGGAGCCAGGACTCGCCAAAGGTCCAGAGGTAGGGCGGGCCATGGGGCCATGCAGGGCTGCCTGAGGAGTCTGGCCCACCAGCACCCACTCCCGACACTCCGCGGG
Source organism: Sialia sialis (assembly GCA_009812075.1). Classification (NCBI taxonomy): domain Eukaryota; kingdom Metazoa; phylum Chordata; class Aves; order Passeriformes; family Turdidae; genus Sialia; species Sialia sialis. The sequence goes on from VRYO01002734.1 coordinate 17,874,002, forward strand.
TCCACGCAAATCCCCTCGCCCGGGGAATAAGGAGAGGGCGCGACTCTTGCACTGAAGGGACCCGGAGCACGCTCGGCCCTGACTCTGCTGGGATGCTCAGCCCGGCCCAGTAAACCGAGACCTCATCAAGAGACGGGGCTCCAGAAGACGGTAAAGATCTCCTCCGTCTGCGGGGCCCCCCAGCACCACTGGGAGTCCACAGAGGCTCTTGTTCTCTAGGGCAAGAAGCGCGCCTGGCCCGCCGCCACCAACCACTTCCCATTGATAGACAGGATTCCCCTCCAGGTGTCTTGGGGCCGGAACTGGGACGGGAAGCGAGGGCAGTCCCTCGCCCCGGAGGGTCTGTAAAGCGCACGGCCCCCTGCGAGGCTCTTAGTGCCACAGGATGCCTGCCCCGGCTCACTGCCGCGCTGAGCGCGTCGGGCCGGGCCCGAGGGTTCGGCTCCTGGCGGTCTTTGCACATCCCAAGGGTCCGCCCCGAACCCCACGAACACCTTCGCACACCCAGTCCTGGCCGTGTTAGCGGCGGGCGCGGCGGTGAGCATCTCCCTTCGGGAGCACGGCAGCGGGAATTGCCCCTCCGCCCCTCCGCCGGGGGATGAGCCGCAAGCTGGGAGGCGGCTGCGCTCGTCCTTGTTGCCTTTCCGTGCACCCGGAGCCCCCGCGAGTGCTGTGTGAGGGGAGAAGCTGCTGTGCCCCCACTGCCTCCGAGGCACCCCAACCCACGGGTACCCCGGCTTCTATTTCTGGCACGTTTCATCCAACAGTTGGGACACGGAAAATGGATAACAGGTGGCGTTAAAGGGGCAGCAGTCCGAGGTGAAGGGGAGACACAGGTGAGAGGTGAGATCCGCATCCCGCACACTGCTCTTTTGTCCAGAGTCTTTTGAAGTAGCTCAAAACTCATGTGATATTCCAGAAAAACGAATCTTGTTAGCTAAAGCTGAGGCAAAACTCCAAGTCCCCAGAAGTGCCCAAGTTTGTTTAGTTTCCCATCCAACTCTAATTCCTAGATTAGCTGCATAATTTTCCTGACTTCTATTGTAGATCCAATATCCTTCAAGGGGGTCATACCACAGGCGTGGAAAGACAAGTCAGGAGAATTCTACCTCCATCCATGCAGGCTCTACCCAATATTCTTCTCAAATATTCATATCCACACTGTCAGTGTTTGGTTAAACAAGAAGTCTGGAGTCCATAAAGCATCAGTGGAGCAAATTGTGAATATGATCACTTTTCCCTCAAGATTATAAAACTCAACAGCTCACCTGTTGGGATTCTTTGGCGTGCTGCTCTTAGTCAGAGTCGCAATGTTTGACGGAGAAAGGAAGCAGAAGTGGTTTAAAAGACTGAGTTTACCCAGTATCTGTGAGAATTATATTTACTGGGAAAGGTTTTGGGGGAAAAAAAACCAAAAACAACAAAAAACCAGCTGAAACTCAAAATACAAAGTGGCACTTTATTGAAAGCATAATTGGAATCAAGCTTTGTTCAATGCAAACCTGGGGCATTGTGTTTCTTATGATAACAAACTTTTCATGGTAATAAACTTTTATACAACTTTCCTGGTCTGAAGACGAGGCGAAGAGTCCCGCACGCCAGGCACCAGGCAGGTCTGAGCTGCCAGGTACTGGAGACTCAAATCCGCTTTGCAGAGTCGTCTGCGGGAGCTCGTTTGACTCCTCGCGGGCCAGAGACTCTCACCAGCCCACAGCACACCTGGGCTTTGTAAGCCAAGCATCCCTGGAGGCAGGTGCCCGGGACCCGGGCGGGGACTGGCCCGGGGGGCTGCGGAGGGAGCAGAGCAGGCCATGGCGAGCCCACCCCTTCCCCCTCCACCACGTGAGGCCCATAAATAAGGCGGGGAAAAGCTCTCCCCCCTCGGCGCCGCTCCCGGGGCGAGCGCGGCGCGGCGGGACAGCGGCCCCACAAAGGCTGCGGGGCGGCCCCGGGCGCTCGCCCGCCCGGCGGAGGAGGCGGCACCTGCAGCCGGGGTCGGCCCGGCTGCGCGCCCTCCCCTCCGAGCCGGTACCTGGGCGCTGGGCTGGTAATGCACCATAGCGGGCCGCCTTTCAGGCTCTTTCAAACCGAGATCGCGGAGGTCACCGTGTCTGCAAACCCCCCTCCTTCGGCCGCTCGGGCAGGGGTGCCAGTGCGGCAAGCTGGAGAGCAGGCACAGCCCATGGGAATCCCAACACTTGTGCCGCCGGCTCCCCCGGCCCGCCCTTCTTCCCCCTCCCCGTCCCGAGGAACCGCTGAATGTATCAAATGAGCTGCAATCGATCTGCGGGCACAGGGGAAAATCAAATTATATGGTGCGGCTGGGCGGCCGCGGCAGGCAAAAGGTGCGGGCGGGCTGCCGGCTTCCCTCGGCCGGGGAGCGGAGAGGCTGCCAGCTCAGCCGCGCTCCCACCGAGCCCTGCTGGCTTCTCCTGCTGCTCCGTGCAGGGCCCTGAAAGGCGGGGGTTCGCCCCAGCCCCGTTAAACGCCGTTGCCCCGGTCGGTACCGCCCTGCCTGCGCGCAGGTCCCCGGTGCGCCGGGAGTTACCGGCTGCGGCAAAGCCCGTGCGGGGGAACGGGGTGGGGCGGACCGCGGCGAGGTGGTGCGTGACAGGTCTTCCCTTCCCTTCTGGTGCCGGTTTCAGGTCTCTCCGCACTCCTCTCCCGGGCCTGGCAAAGGGAATCAGCCCCTCCCGTCATCGCTGCCGCCGGGCCCGTCCCGCCCCTGTGGATCCCGGGGCTCGCCGCCCGCGGGACGCAAGAAGCGAATCGGGCACCCGCCAGCCTGGCCGGGCAGCACCTGCCGAGGCCGCGGGCTGTGAGCAGAGCGGTTCCAGACAGAGAGCTCGTACCTGAGCCCTTTTCTCGCCCCCCAGACGTGCGCAGGGGGACGGCTCCTCTTGGGAAAAGCCCCGCGCGGGGCCGGCGGTTGTCTGCCGGTCCATGGGAATCTGGCCACTTGTGCCGGCCGCAGCCGGGAGGGGGCTGTGCTTCCTTTACAAAAAGAGACACAATTAAGCAAAATGCTCAATGAACATTATAAATGATGTGCAATCGCCTCGCAGATTGCTTAGCAAATCAAATTATATGGTTGCTCACGGATGATTTCCATGTTCTTTAAAACGCAAACAGGTACTTTCTGATTCGAGGGGGAGGACTGTTGGTAGTTTTTTTCCTAGACAAAACAACAACAACAAAAAAGCGCAGCGCTTTAAAATTGCGAAGCAGTGCCACACGCTGAAAAGCGGCTGTGTGAATATTCACGTTCTCCTTTGTTCGCTCCTGAATTTCACAATAGCCCGGGAAGGACACGTTCACTGCGCTCTTGTAAATTTACCAATCCTTGACTAAAACCGCCAGGCACCTGCTTGGCAAAGCACAAAGCTGCCTACGTTTCCACCAACAATTTACCGTTTCATCAGCTTCGGAGCTGACCCGTCACTACAAGGGCCTAAAGTTAGTATCATTTACACCAACGGGGATGGCCGGGCTGGAGGCTCCGCCGGCGGCAGGGCCGGGGCTCTGCCCTGCTCTTCCTGCGGGAGCTGCTCAGGTGCGAGCGGGGCGGCCTGCGGGGCCAGCCGGGCTGCTCTGCCAGGCACGGGGAAGCCGCAGGAAAGGCAGCCGCGGTGCAGGGTCCGGGATGTCGTGCGAGTGCTGGTTTTGCGGGATGGGGACAGCGCAGTGACTCCTTTAGTGCAGCGCAGTGAAATGAGACCGCAACAAACCCAACCGGTCTCGGCAGGGAACGGGCTCCTCCAAGGGGCTGTGACCGCCCCAGAATGTGTGGGCAGGCTGGGGGCAGGGGCTGGCTCCCCGGAGCCCCCGCAGGACTCTCCTCGGTGCCCACCGCCCACGCCCTGGGCTGCGCGGCGTCCCTCGCGTTCCCCCGCGGGGAATGTATACACAGGGCCACTGGAGGAAAGCAGCATGAAAAAAGCACGTTTGATAAGGAGTCTCTTATCTTCCAAGATAAGAAGTCTCTTCTCTTCTTCAAGAGAAGGGGAAATGGTTCCTTCAGTCCGGGTCCTGACGGCACTGCTCTGACGCAGGATCGCTTATTTGAAACACTACACAAGACTGTCCCCGCAAGTGCGAAAGGGCTCGCTGAAACACAGCAGAGCAGGGCACAGCTGATGGAACGCCAGTGACTTGCTTTAGGCTGTAACAAGGGCAGTAAGGTTCCCCAACAGCAGCTGGCAGGAGGCGCTGTGATTTGGCTTCAATTTTTTATTCCAGACGATTTCTAACAACCAAAAGTCCTATCCCAATGGGTAACAGGGCATATTTCCATCCTGTTAAGCACCTGTGTTACATCATCTCTTCCATAAATACAACCAGCTCTAGATTAAGCTTTGATGATAGATTAAGTCATTGATCCTTTCTGTTGGTTAGAGACTCCATTAATTTTCTACCCTCCTTCCTTGAATTCTTCCTCCCTGTTTCATGCCCATCTATTTCAGCGTGGGTGTTGATTCCCATGAAAAATCACAATCACCATGGGGTTTTCTCTTAGGTCTATATACACACATTCCTTCCCAGCCTTTGCTTTGCCAGGGCAAGCAAAACAAGCTCAGGATTGGACTCTCCCTTTCTTTATCACCTTTCCCTGACCTTTTCTCCATATTATTTAATCTTCTGGGGTAACCAGAACCCATGTACAGGAGAGTTCTCACAGCTCCTTGGAGAATGACGCCAGCATTTGCCTTTTTGCCAAAATCTCTCACTTTATACTGCAAGGCTGTATTTACCTTTTTCATGGCCATGTTCCTTCAGTGGCTCATGACCACTCCGTCATCAGCTAGTGACCCAAGGTCTTTTTCCTCCTCTTCCTGGCAAGGACTATCAAAACACACAGCCATAGCACAGGTTCTTAACACACGTCCCTGAAGTGTGACCGCTTAACACTGGATTTTTCCTTCTTTGCCACTTTGATACTCACAGTCCTAGGCTGCTTCTGAGGATTTTTTGAGCCCCTTCCATGCTGGGATGCCTTTCCTGCTCCATGACTGTCAACTATTGTTTTCAATCCTTTTGTTCTACAATTCTTCTTGAAAAATTTTATGTTTTGTCCATAAGAGCAGTGAGATTACAATCCTGGGCCATGGCATAGATCCATGTGCCTAAGAGTTCTTGATACATTTCCCTCCCTCTCCCTTCCATGAACTTACCTAATGGCTTTTAAAACTAAAATAATTTTATTGAAAGCGCTAGGTACTATTTAGTAGAGCTGAGTTTTAAACTGATGATTACTGTCTTGGAAAGAGATAAAGCTTAGAGATGCAGGAAAAACCAAAGGCTTAAAAGCACCTTAAGGGTCCACATTCCTCAGGAATCTCCCACCAGCTGCCATCTAACCTCACAAGTGCCTCTTGCCAGGAAACACTCTACATTGTTGATGTTTTGGTGAGTAGTCTAGGCTGAAATATGATGTTAAAACTACCTTGATGACATTTGACAAGAATGGCTGACCTGCCATGATTGTTCAGTTCCAGGAAAGGATTTCTGCTGCAGATCCCTCAACCCCCACTTCTAAATGCAGCCATGTTTTTGTCCAGCCCAGAGTTAGACATTTTTTGGCTCCCTACTGAGCCCTCTAGGTCTCTCCTACATTCTTTGTTGATCACCTGCCTCCCACCATACCAGCCTTGGGGCTGCGTGCCCAGCACCTACAATTTAGGCATTGCAAAACCACATCTCTGCATCCATTTAGCCCTGAGGCTTTTATCTTTGTGGCAAATTATTAACCAAGTCAGGGACACGAAAAACATCGACACAAGGAGATGCTGCATTTCCTTTGGAAATTGTCCACACATTGAAAGTACTGTTTTACTTAGCCTGGTAGCTCTTCTCCAGTGCTCACATTCCAGGAGGTATGGGAGAACATTGCTCATTCCATTCCATGAAAAACTCTCACAAAAAGGATTGTTTTCATGTCTCCTCTGAATGACCTTTTCCTGAGACTAAGCAAATCCATATCCTTCCAAGTGTTCACTTTTTAGATGTGTAACATTTTTGTGGTGTTTGCTGCTAATTTCCCTGTAGCATTTCTTCAATTGTGGTGTCCAAAATCGGACACTGCTAAGGCTAAGCCTCACCAGTGCCAAGTAGAGCAGAATAATTACCTTAGTGTTTTACCCAAAACACTGCTGTTAGTGTACCCTCAAATGACATTCGTTTTTCTGCATCTCCCATTCTACCTAGTGCATAGCTCACAACAGCCAGATGATCCATTCGTGCCGTACTGCTGCCTTATCAGTTATTCTTCATTTCACAAATCATGCATTTGATCTGTATTTTCTCCTAAGACTGCATTTTGTACTTGTCTTATTACAGTGCAGCTTATTGATTTCAGGCAAGCTCTCCAATCTGTGAGGATCAATGTGAGTCCCAGTCCTGTTCTCCAAATCAACCTCTCCCAGCCATTGCTCTCAGAAGCTGAATTAAGCACTCTCTTTCTCTGTACCATATGTATTGTTGAAAACATTGGAGCTGCAACAGACACCTGCAGGACTCCACTTGGCACATCCAGCTTTGACAGTGAACTGTGGATAAGCACTTTTGTATGATTTAAACATAATGCCCTCATTCCAATCCCTATTTTATTTAGATCTCATTAAATGATTTTGTTTATAAGCAGAGTAAACACTAACAAACTTGACATTTATTATATCTATGTCTTTACACACTTGGCTAGTTAGTCCTTCAAATAAGGACACTGAATTAATTTGAAGTGATATGTTCTTGGTTAATCCATGTCGATACGTTTTACTGCCTTGTTATCACTTATGTGCTTACAAATTGATTAATAATTGACTCTCATTATCATGGTTACGCTGATGGATTTATACTTCCCAGGACCCTCTTCTTTGCTCTTTTTCAGGCTTGTAAACATATGCCTCTGGCATCAACATCCTGAAGCAAGTTGCTTAGGGTGTGAGTCTTCATTAACTTCACCCAATCAAGAGCTGGACACTAATTAGGAGAGGGATTCAGCCCCTCACAAAGAGCGATGACATATACGATCTAGTTAAATCATGTTAAATACTACATGGTATCCAAAACTTGGGGCTTGCTGATGCAGGAGGATCAACAGGAGACCTGCACCTTTCTGGGGACTCAGCCGGAACTACCATGCAGGCTATCCATGTGGGATACATGAAAACATTTAGAACAGGATAGGGTATCTGCATCTATGTGAAAGCAACTGCCCTCCTAAGTATTAGGTGTTCATTAATAGTCAAAGGGAAAAGATGGGTACAACAAAGCACCTTGGGAGGGAACTTTTTTATGGTGGCGTCTGGTGGCCATTGAAGATGCCACTCTTAGTTCACCAGCAACAGAAGGAACTGAAACAACATGCGAGTGAAAGGACTAATATTTAGGCAGCTACATGTTTCTCAAGGCATTCTGCCATTGAAATGATTCAAAAGCCTAACAAGAGTTTTGAAGTACTCAAGCACCTTGCACTCAGCCTGGCTGAATTTTCAGCACTACTGAAGATACGCCATGTAGGTAGCTAATTACTTCAAATTACTTCTAGATCATCTTTAGATGGCGTCTAACAACTACGAAGAGAACCTGCACCATTTAAATTTTAGCTTGGGTGTCTTGGTTGATTCAGAGGAATCCAGGGTTTTTTATAACTCAGCACAACTTCCTAAATGCAGAAAACAGCTTTTCACTCACTGTCAGGTGAGGAAAACCAGAGGAAAGCTTGCAGGACACTCTGATCTGTGGTAACAAAGCCACATGTGCCAAAGGCAGATGCATTAAGTAGCACAGATCGTGAAACTGGAAATTTGCATGAGCTGGGATAACACCTCCCTCCAAATCTACAGACAGGACACCGGTGGCAAGACATGCCTAACACAACAATACGCAGTACACATATGCAATAAACTTGGAAAACAGTAAATACCACATCAGACAAAAAATTTATTAAAAAAAAAAGTTTTTTGTTGCCAAAACTCTCAAGACATCTTCTGGGCATAGCAAGTCCCAAAGGTGTGTGAACACTGCCAGTGCCCTGCATGCATAGTCAGGCTCATCTGATGTATAAGGTCTTTATGATCAATTATAGCTTAATGAATGAATGAATAAATTACATAGAATATGTGTGAGAAAGGGATTGCTTGAGAAAGCAGCTTTTCCATCATCTGTGCCTTTATTTGCAAGCTGTCAGAAGCCTGTAGGAAAAGTTCCACTGCCAGTATCTTACAGGCTGTTTGATTTAATCCATGCCACCATCGGCTTCCCAATCAGCAGAGCCAGCAAGTAGTTACCAGATCCAAATGAGCTGCTGTAATTTCCCACCGCAGCATGGGGACTGAACCTGAATTACCCTAGGCCACCTGTCCCCCCTCACCACTGCAATGTACAGTAGAGGGATTTAGGCCTTATTTGTAATCTTTTGTCTGCAGCCTTGTTGTTTGGGTGGGGCTGCACCTGTTCATGGCGAGTGGGAATCCCTTAATTATGGCTGTGGGACTGGGCAGCAGAGCTGGCCCTGCGCACTGGCACACAAAGGCTTAGGGCAATGCGTGTGAATTCAGTGCCCTCTTTCTGCCATGCCAGCTTTCATTGCAAATCCTCCATAGGTCTTCACGGCTCAGCTGCATTCCCAGGGCTCTGCCTGGTGTTCCACGCACCAGATTGTCTCTTTAGAGGGCAGAGATGCTGCCTCCCTTTATTTTGGATCCCTGGGGACTGAATTATTTAGGGATAGCAGCCAAGAGACAATAACACATTTTAAGGTGTACTTTTGGTTATAATGTTGCCAGTTCTTTACTGTTATCAGATGCAAATGGAGTTTATGTGGTGAACATATCCCCATGTCTTTGAAGGGGCATGTTTGTAACACGGCTTGAGCCACAAGACACAGCCAGGTTACAGTCCTCAGAGATGCTGTTATCCACAGTGCCAACACAGGCTGGGGATGAACAGACCTAGAGCAGCCCTGCCCAGAGGGGCTTGGGGGTTCTGGTGGGTGAGAGGCTGGACGTGACCCAGCCGCATGCATGAACAGCCCAGAAACCCAAACGTGTCCTGGGCTGCACCAAAAGCTGCACAGCCAGTTGGTTGGGGGAGGGGATTCCACCCCTCTATCCCACTCTGGTGAGACCCCACCTGGGGTGCTTCATCCAGTTCTGGGGTCCCCAGCACAGGTAGGGCATGGACCTGTTGGAGCAAGTCCGGAGGAGGCCATGAAGTTTATTAGAGCGATGGAGCACCTCTCCTGTGAAGAAAGGATAAGAAAATTTGGATTGTTCAGGCTGGAAAAGAGAAGACTGACTTAATTGTGACCTTCCAGTACCTAAAGGGAGGCTACAAGAAAGAAGGAGGGGCTATTTACATGTAGTGTTAGGGCAAGAGAGAGTGGCTTTAAGAGTAAGTTTAGATTAGACTTTATGAAGAAATTATTTACTGTAAAGATAGTAAGGCACTGGAACAGGTCACCCAGAGAAGTTGTGCATGCCCCATCTCTTGATGTGTACAAGGCTGAATGGGGCTCAGAGCAACTTGGTGTAGTGAAAGGTGTTCCTGCCCACAGCAGGAGGGTTGGATCCTTTAGATCCCTTCCAACTCAAACCATTCCATGATTCTACGATGAGACCCCAATATCTTCGTTCACTCATTCCAGTTACCTGCTGAAACCCCTGTCCATGCCAGCTCACTTCAGTGGGTACCACATTTCCTTTCCCCCCTGCCCTGTGCCTGGAGTCACCATCTTTTGCTCCTTCTTCTCCATCCCTACCCAAGATTTGTCCTTCTTAATTTCAAATGTTATTGTCTCTCACCAAATGCCAGCAGAAAATGACAGCACAGCCAGCCTCAGCTTTTTAGTTCCAGAGGCAAATGCCAGACAGAGCTCTCAAGACTATCAATAAGTTTGTGCCTGGATTGCACTCCGGGGTGGAAGTGTGATCTGTTCAGAAGGAAACTATAATGTACCCGACCGCAAAAATCGGCCAAGCTTCCGTTAAGCGTGAACAGAGACATCCCCTAAATTCCCAAGCAATAGTTTATTTCACCTTTCAGCAGGCCAGCTCTCCGGAGTGCCCCCGGCCGGGAGCGGAGCCCGGGGCTCTGCCGCCACCTCGTGTCGCCGCTCGGAGCCGCCCGGGAGCGGCGTGGGATGGCTCTGCCTCCCGGAGCACCGCGACACGGCCCAAACAGCCCTGCAAACCGAACATTGGCTTTCCCCCTGGCTCTGAGAACGGCCCTTCCTCTGCCGCGCCTCTGCGGCCGCAGCCCAGGCTGGGCGATGCCCGCACTGACCCAGGGCTGGCACCGGGCACGGCTGGGAACGCTCCAGAGATGAGAAAAGGGCTCAACCGGGGCTCCCTGCGCCTCAACACAGCACCGGGACACCCCCTGCTCCCCTTGCTCCTCGGCAGCGTGCAGATGAGGGACCATCCCTCCGGACCTTCTTTGAACCTGTTGTCACAGCCACGAGGATAACTAGGGTTGAGAGCCAGCTGTTGCTGGGCTTATATGACAAATGAGAGATTCAGATGTAAGATTGATAGTAATTAGATTGCCACCTGCTATCGCTTTAATCCGTATCCCGGATTTTTAATTGTTAAGGGGAGGGGGGGCAGTTGGCACATGAATACATGAGGACTATCCTGTAAGGCACAAAGCATTGGGATTGTATCCCAGGCATCACAATTAGGGCTGCCCATTTTTTGGGTTTTAGCCTCCACTGTGAATTTTTGGCCTAATTTTTCAACATTTTCCTCCTAAGTTTTCTAGGACTTATCCCCTCTATCCTTCCATGCATCAATTTGTTTGTTTGTTTGTAGCAAATCGAGACAATTTAATTTTAGGCTTGGACAGCACTTTCCAGTTTGGCTTCCTGACAGCCCTCTGCATCAAGTGGCCTGCATTCATTGGCATTGTGTCTGATTTTCATCAGGTTCCTGTTTGAGGCCTATTTCTCCTGGCTGTTACCCAGGTGAGCAGTCCTGCTGCAGTCAGTGATAATAGCTGTCAGTAATTAGTACTTCAACAGATTTGTAGGGTTGGGGCTTACTTCTTCCCCTCTGTTTGGATAGCACCAATCTACTTTCAGGTCACGCTTCATCAGAAAAAGAGAACACCAAGAATTTTGAAAGGTTTGCTATCAGGTTCCACAAAGGGATATGCTTGGGAAGAACATGTTGGTTTTGTTGGAGAGACACACAAAATAGACTATAATTTGCATAAGGAGCTGAGAGAGAACTGAATGAGGGGTAGAGGGAAGGGGTTTCATTGACTTCAAAGAGTATTGGATCAGATTCATGCAGACCATCTGCAACTTCCTTTGATGCACCAGCAAACTGGAGATAACAAGCCTCTCCTCTCTACATGCCCTGTGCAGGGCATTATGTGAAGGAGGACTTTGAGCCTGGCAATGGCACAAGCCACTCTTAGAAGAGAAAGTAGGTCCACATAATATGTTTGGGGGAAGCTGTTTCTCGAGGTGATTGAATGATGCAGCAGGTTTGAAAGCAAACGTACCCTAGAGGTCACTGCAGAGCAGTCATTTGAGTCGCAATGTGTTTTGAGGGAAAATTGTCAGAACGCTTTGGAATACTAGATTCAGTTGAGGTCACTCTCAGTAGTCATTGTCCATCTCTCTCCAAAACCACCCAAACATATGCCATACCTCCACAGAGCAGGATCCCAAAACTCTACCCTGTTACCTTTCTCAGGCAGAATGTCACTTCCTTCACGCTATACCCTCTATCTCATATTCCCACCTACTCCCTCTACCACACCTCACCCCGTGAACTCTTCCTGCCATGGAGTAGCCCAATCTCATCATCTGTCCAGTCACATCACCACAGCACACACAGACTGCTCCCCTCACCTTGCCATGGTTCCATCAAATAGCTTTGTTTGCCTTTCTCCATCCAGAAGAGTGGTTCTGATGGGGATAGGTCCTTGCAGTTTGCCACAGGCTGGGAAGGAAGTTGTCACAAGCACAGCTGTACGCCTCTGATCAGCTGTAGTTAACTGGGGAGAGGGTCTTCAGGAATTTGAATAAATACTGTGGTATGGGCAGAGCAGAGGAGTTTCATTGCCTCTTTGGATAAGTTCATATGAGTCCTCCATTTAGGTAATGTTTATCAATTGACAATTTTTGGCTGAGGCAGGTGTAGAACAAGAAGGTGAAATTCTGCAGAAAAGATAATCTGGTACAGGAATAACAGAAATGAAAAGAGCAATAGGATCAAAATAATAAGCCATCATAAGTATTTCTACAGCCCTTTTCATCTGTGCATGTCAAATAATTTTTTCAAGAGCTAAAAGAGTCAAGCCTCTCAGCAGAGCTTATATGCCAGAAATATGCATGTTCTTCCACCTATTGCCTAACTGCTGTCACCCCTGAATTAGGAGAGAGAAGCTGTTCATTGCTCAAGGCAACAATGCCTTGTGATTTAGGGTATGAGAGGCTAGATCAAACTGCAGGACAAGGCAGCATTTAGAGAGTTGGCCAGGCCACTGCCTTACAAAAAAGCCATGGATCTTTAACACCAAGTGGTCAGGCCCTCAGTTTGACGTCTCAACTGATAAAACAGGAAAGGTGAAAGCAGGGGCAGAACCAATCTTTTAACAGCTGGCTATAGGAGAAGACAAATTTGTAAACTGTAAGAGGGACAAAGGAAAAACATTTACCCCCTGCTTTTAATAGAGATTCATTCATAAAACTTAAGTGAAGGCTACAAGGTCATAGAAAGTTACATGTGACCCAGTTTTGGAAAATGCCCTTCTTACAGACTAAGCCCAGAGGCAGAGGCTGTTTTAGCTATTGCCAAGGAGAAGTATCATGGAGGCCCCTTTTTTTCCTTCTCTGGGGGCCTAAGGAAACTCCAGCTAGACATTGTACATGACAAGCTTTAACGATCTTTGTTCATAATGGATCCAAGCGTGAATACCCAAGTGCATTCAGGAGAGGCCCAGGACTAAGAGGTAAAATGTAAAGCCTGAAATAGGGAGGGAACATTTTCTGGACTGGGATAGGGTCATTCCTGGGGCAGTGAACGTATGCGGATTCATTTTGCACCTGGTATTCTGATTAACAGTGAGGTCAATCTCCTGAACTTCCCAAGCATGAACACCTGCTTCTAGCACTGCTCATATCCTAGCCCTTCACAAGGCTTGCTCCTTCAGTAATGCCAGGAAATGCATAGGCATCCCGTGTCTCTGTCAGAACTATCCCCAAGAGACTTTCACACCAGGGAGGATTGATCTCAGCTCTCCCATTTCCAAGAGCTCACAGACAGTTCTTCAGCTGACATCCCCCATCTGCGTCATCATCCCTCAGTGCTGACTCCTCTGAAAAGGAAAACATGAATTCTTGTTGTCCCTGACTCCAGCACCTTTCTCTGGGTTGCCTTTTCCTCTTCCTTAGAACTTGGACAGTGGTTGCTGTTCTTCCTTTTCCTGTTATTACAAGATATCTGGATACCTGAGCAGAGATGACCTGGCTGCGGTCCACATTTCTACATCTCATGCATCAGTAGTACAAAAAGGCAGCACAGCCTTTGTTTCCTGAATAAAGCAGGCTGTGCAAGAATTCCTTATGACTTTTTTACCGTCTTTTCCCTGATTTCTGTGGCAACTTCTCTGCCCCAATGAGTTTTCCTGGAAGATGCTTTGTAAATGGTGTCAAACAGTGTGTGCAAAGCAGGTGAGCATGTGAGTTGTTACATAGTGATTCGTGTCATTATGGAAACACACCATGGGATCAATATAAACAAGAATACTGAACTTGAAGTAAAGCATGGACTAGAGACAAAGGAAAATATAATTATTTCATTATATTTGTCTGAATCACTTTGTGTGAATTCTGGCTTTTGCTGTTATGTTTTTTGGTAGTGGTGGGGGTTTTTTTGTTTGTTCGTTTTTTTGTTGTTTTGTTTTGTTTTTGTTTTTTGGTTTGTTTGGTTGGTTTGGTTTTATTTTGGGGTTTTGCCACTATAATAATGAATTGTACCCCCTTTTTATATATAAAGAAAATGCAGGCTTGTGTGAACATGAAAAGGCTTGTTCCTGATTGCTAGGAATGTAACCTGACAACATGTTTGAGCCTTGTCCAGACCTGGTGGGGGCTTGTAGCCACTGCTGCTTGAGTGCTAGCCATCATGTTCGGGCTTGCTCAGATTTGTACCGCAGCACAGCGGGCATGTCACAGGAACTGCCTGAAAAAGGGGCAGTGAACAGGGGTAGGACGGACGTGTTGGGGAGCACAAACTCCCCATGTCCCCAGAGCTGCTTGATCAACGAATCAATAAATTGCCTTATTGATTGACCCATTCGATTGCGGTGAGTAATTTATGCCAAGCAGAATGAGCAGAGCCTGCGTTTGCTCTGTCAGGGGATCCAAGCACAGGCACAGGGAGCTGCTGGCTCGGACCGTGAGCTCGCTCATCTCTGAGCACCAAGGGGAGCGAACTGAGTGTGCAGCTGGGAGAGCTCAGGCACAAGGTAAGGGTGCATGTAGGAAAGCCAGAGCCCAGGGAGGAGCAAGGAAGGATAGCATGGAGCAACAGGAAAAAAAAAAATAGCACCACAACAAAAGAGAAGACAGTAAAAGGGAGCGCAATAATGGGCATGCATTTCTCTTTCTTCTGCCCCGTGGCAAGCTGCCAATCTCTTCCACACAAATTCCTCAGTGCTACTAAAACCAGTCCCCATGGACACACCTGCCTTGAGACAAATTCTTTTAGTCTTGGAAAAAATCTGGGCACTTCTTCAATAAAGCTCTTTGCTTTTAAACTGCTTTGCCTTTGTGAATTTTGGCAGCAGCTCACACTTTTGAGAACCCTTTCTGTAATCAGATTTCCCTGCCCTGCCCCAGGGGACTGTGGAGTCACTTCCACAGCTGTCCCTCAGCTTCCAGTTCTGTGACGTGTGGCTCTGCAGCACCTCAGAGGGCTGGGGCGAGGCATGGTTGCTGTGTGAAGAGCTGTGAAATCCATGAGGGTGACGGGCTGAGCACAACATGATATGCTGTGAGCTCAGCGTTACCATCAGCTCATCACTCGGGTATGGCAGGAGCTGGGGCACGCACAGGAGTGTGGTTTAAAACACTTCACTGCAAAACATCATAAAGTGAATGAGAGAGGAGGCAGTGGAGTCATATGGTGACAGGATTTCTTTCTTCTACACCATAGGGCCAAGGTTTGAGACCAGAAAATACAAACATGCTTAGGAGCACTAGCTAAATACTCAGAACAAAAAAACCAAAAGCTCAGGCTGAGGCTTTTCCAGTTCCTTCTCATGCAGATTATCTCATGAACCACCTCATGCTGGAGGTGTTTAGGGGTAGCAAAGATCTTGTATTTGCATTGACAATAGTTTCCCTTCTTTTCTTCTTCTGTCCAAAATCAGACTAAGCATCCACAAGCATAAAAAAGAATACAAATTATTTGCAGCATGGTGCAACAGTAAAGAGCATCACAACAATTCTGTGAATACATGGTTAAAATAATGGTTTTATGATTTCTGCCCATTCTGATTTTCTTCTGAGTGAAGTTTCTAGTAACATAAGAGTAACCTGCTCCTTCTTTCCGATTTTCCCTCTTCTTTTCTGTAATTTCTAACCAAGGCCTTACCACATTTGCTCTGAGAAAGAGGTCAAGTTTATAAGCCAAGTTACCTGTTTTGGCTTAGATTTGGTTTTAATACCATAACTGGAAAACACGTGCTAAGTTTACCTCCTCTATTTTGGCAATTTACACCCTCTTCCCCCTAAACAACCAAGTATCAAGATAAGTTGTGAAAAAGTAGGGTCTGAAGATATGGATGCCATCATGAGCCATGCAGACTCTAATTCTGGCTTAGCTGCAAATTTAATTTGAAGTCTTGAGCAAGTCAATTAAATTTTTCTCATCAAGTCTTTCCTCAGCAAAAGAGGGAATAGTTACTTGCCTTGTAGAGAAGCTGTAAAGACTGAGAAAGTCATTAAATAGTTTATTTAAGATGTAAAAAAATCCCTTTAGAATTATGTAGAAACCTCAATTAGGTTTTTAAAAAAGGCTATTTAAAACACAATGGGATAAAACATATCACCATTGAAACTAATTAATGAAATAACCATGGTAAAAATTCCTCTTATGAAGAACGGAACATAAATCTGCAGTTGCGTGGCAGAGTATATTCTACTCAGAAAAGCAACTGCTCCTTATTCACTATGGTGGATCAAAGTAATTCCAGATACAGGAGAAAATTCTTGTAGCCTATGATAATCCTTGATAATGCCTTCCATTACTATTGTTCTTTATTTTTCATGATCTTATAACACTTTGGTCCTTTAGCTGGGATCTGTTGTGGGGTGGTTGGTACCACAGACACAGAAGATAATGAAGTTCACTGCCCCAAAGAGCTTTAGAGATCCCAAATGTCCAACAGTTTACATCGCAGTGAAAGGTGATGAGCCATGACTCTGATTTTACACGTGGCCAAATTTTCCCCTTTTCCCCTGTTTCATACGAAGCAGAACAAGGCTGCTTATCTCAATGTCTGGCTCCCCCCTCAGTGGGGGCTTTGCTGTGTTTGTTTGGTGACATATACCAGTGTAGTGCAGCTCAGGCGCTGTTCTTGGAGCTATGGATCTGTTCATGTGATTATGTATCAGTAACACTGCACAAGCTGAACTGGAGCCTTCCAGGACTCTTTCCTCAGGTCACCCTGCTCTGTGAGTGAGGAGGCACCAGCTTACCCCAAGCATCCAGTTGCATACAATCATCTCTGCAGGTGTGAAATAAAAGTGTTCTCTGCTCTGGCCAGCTCCCTCTGTCAGTGGTAGGTGCTAACTTGCCAGTTTACTAAGAGCTGACCTTCCCCAGCCACGTCCCTCCTTCCAAGGTACTAAACTGAGTGTGGTTTGCACATAGCTCTCTGTGTATGCTTGTTTTGTCAGTTCCATGGTCTGTTTTGTTTGTATGGCACTTTCATTTGTAAAAGGTGTCAGTGAGACCTGGATTCCCTGGGGACAGGGAAAAAACATGTATTTTGCCAGTTCTATTCTTATTTAGGCCACTTGCAGAAGTGAGAAGCATTTCCATTGATACCCCAGCTAAAAGTCTCTCTTCTAAGGCAGGTGCTGGCTTCTCCCACCAGCACTTGCTGAACACAGGAGTCATCATGGGAACACCTTTTCCCTTTCTGAGAGAACCCTCTCCTTTTAGGAAATGCAAGGAGAGGAGGCTGCCCGGCTAAAGAATGCCTTTAAAGGTCAAACAACCTTTTCAGTAGCTGTGCAATAGATTTTAAGACAAACAGTCTTAAACAGTGGATGAGAGTGCATCAGGGTAAGGGGGCACAGGAATTCAGACAGTGCGAAGACAGTGATTTCTGTTCAACCTGGGAGATTCATGAGAGCAGAGACCTGAGCAGGCTGGGCATGCACAGCCTGGCCAGAGCAGCCAGAAAATACAGTGGGTGGTGCAAGGGCAGCCCTGAGAGCCCATGATGCAGCACAGGCACAGAAAGCAGTGTGTTAGTGCTGTAACAGACACCTCTGATGGCAATGGCACTGTCCCCAGCTGTGACATTCCATAAAATCAGTAGCACCAAGCATTGGCTTCACTCATGCTGCTTCACACCTCTGGTGGGCTTTAGGTTCTGCAGTGATCTGGTTTAGATTGACTGTAGTGATCATTGTTTCTGTGATGTTTTTGGATTTGTAGAGTTATGATGTCAGGGAATTGTAGACTTCCCCCGTAGAAAGCAGAGGAGAATGAAAAACCACAGAGCTCCAAGACAGAAGGAGCAGAAGTAAATTCAGCGCAGTAGAGGTCCATTTTCTGAAGACATTAAACAGCTTTAAGACTACACTAGAAAATGAACACACCCTTTTTATCACTGAGGCAACCAAAGTGGGGAGAGTGGAAACAGGCTGTTATAGGTAAAGCCAAATGAGATGTTGCCTAGTAACTCCCAGCAGGGAAGCATTTAAACCCAGCCAGTTTAGTGAAGCTGATGTTCTGAGTCAGAGATTACTTTCTCTGGAAAAAATTCTGAAGGAAGGAAAGCTCAGTGTAACAGACATAGGATTTATTTTGCTGTTAAGGCAAACTGTAATGACAATGCTTGGGAGAATGCAGAAGTATTTACAAACTTGTACAAGGAAGAGCAGACAAGGCATCAAAAGCAAGACTTTACCAAGCCTGGTTTTTGATGATGATTTATTTTCCCCAAATACAGTATATTCAATATTTATTTTTAATTTTGGATTCTGAAACATACAAGTGATAACAGAAGTCTGAAAATATTACACATATCATTACATTATTATAATATAATTGCTATAAGAGAAGCTTCTGGAGCAAGTCCTATTTCAACTCTCTATTGGACACAGAATCAAAATAATTGATTTAAAAGAAGAAAGACTCCATGTCTCCACTGGTTCCATTGCCTGACATAGTTTTAATTAGGTCCTCCTTCAGGACTTTGCTTTTATGGGTTCAGAGAAAAGTCACTTGGCTCAGCTAAAGGTCTCTCACATCAGGGGGAAAAAACCCCTCAGACCTTATTTGAAGATTCATGTTACTTTTGCTTCTCTTTAGAAGGATATGATGATTTTACAGAAGTATAAGCTTTGCCATGATCAGCCACATACGTCTATGTTCCTGAGTGCCACAACTACTGCTCAGAATAGGCTGTCAGGTTCAGGAGAGCACCTCATTTCAGCAGCCTCAATAGATGATAGCTGAGAATGTTAACTATTGCATAGATTTTTATTCTTTTAATTAAAAAATTCAATAAGCAGATCAACATGCCACACTAACCATGGAACGACAGACTCCCAAAGTGTTATAACAAAAATATGCATTTTATCAACAATGATAAGAGCTGGAAAACAAAGCTGCTACAGCATAAATACTAAATTTTGAGTTATATAATAAAAGCATGAGAGTTTTTCACAAGCATGCTGTATGAGCAGAGAAAAAATGTTCTGCAAGCTGGAGGGAGACACTTCTCATTGACTAGAGCCTGGTTTGAAGTTTAATGAGACACTGTTGATACAGAACCTCTGCCCAGAAGGTGGGGGTCCATCATCAAACACGTGGCCTAGATGGGCATCACACTGCAACAGAAATTATTACCATTTTATTATTGTATTGCTGCAGAATGACAGAATCATTTAGGTCAGAAAAGATCTCTCATTCACTTAGCCCATCGTTGACTGATCACCACCATGGCACTAGCTGCCATGTCCAGTTGCTTCCTGACCATCTCCAGGGATGGTGAATTCACCACCTCCCTCAGCAGTCCATTCCAAAGCGTAACAACCCTTTTCATGAAGAAATTCCTGCTGATGTCCAGCCTGAACTTCCCTGGTACAGCCCAAGGCCACGTCCTCTGTAGGTCATTCTAACAGATCAACTGAGGGCTCTCCTCTCAAATTACGAGGTGAAAAAATTAGACACAGTATAGCTATCAGTGACATTATAAAACTGGAAGATCTTCAGCTGGGGCTCTTGAAGGTGCTTGCTGCATATGGCTGCAAATGTGAACTCTTCCAAAATAACGGACTGCAGCAAGTTCTTGTTATGTTTGTGGATGTACCTACGCCTGCTGCAAGCACACTGAAGGACAGCATTATCAGTCTTAACAGTTTACAAAAACAGACATATAGAGACATAAAAATCCACCCCAAATCTAAGATGCAACTCATTAAATTCAATTGCATACTTTTATATCTTAACAAAAGTAAGAAACAGATTCAGGGCTGGGAAGAAATGGTTAAGGGTGGCAGCTCTTTAGAAAAAGAAACTAGGCATTACAGCAGGTCCCCAAATAAATAAATGTTATGTAATATGGTCTGTGGAAAGACAAAGGTGTAAGGACAGGAACACCATTTCTAACACATCTGAACAGCCTCTAACCCCTGCTGCAGGCTGGGCCCAGCTGCAGTGCTATGTCCAACCTTCATCTTTACCACAAGAAGGAAAAGGATCAATTGGGAAAAAGACAGAACAGAGCAACAGGATGATGAGCACACTAAAAAGCACTGCATAAAAAGGAACAGTTGAAGGAACTGGACTTTTCTAGTCAAGAAAAGAGGGAGTCAAAATAGCTGGAAAAAATAAAACGGTGGCTTCTGGGAAACAAGAGAATCCACAGAAAATAGCTGTGGACATGCAGGGCACAGCCACCCTCCTGAAGGGCAAATAGTAACGGCTGCAAATGGCTTCAATGGCTAGTGTCTCAATCTCTGCATATTTTAAGAACACTACAACAAATATTTAGCAAGACTGAAGGAGGAAGAACTGTCCCTATGATGAGCCAAATGCACGGACTCTATCTCAGAGTCTCTTCTACCATCTCTTGTCACACCTTGCAGCATACCTTGAGTACATTTTCTGTCTAAACTCCAGCATTTGGCTATGCTTTCACCATACTTTTCTTCACCCCAGAATGAGAAAGAATGGCTCCAGTGATTCTGTAATTCTCTGTATTTATATAGAGAGAATATATGTACTTAATACCTACGTATGTATTTAATACCTATATATGTATTTAATACCTGCTGTATTTAGGTAGATTCATTCATGGGCACAAAGAAAACTTACCTGAGAAGTTTCGTGTCTTTGTGTATCATCTCCAGAATAAACATACCTGTTTGCAGAGGACTTCAGTTCTAGCTGACCCCAGTGAATTATCTGGTCGTCTCATGATATTGGTATTACTTTCATCTCTGCCACAAGTACCATAAGCCTCAGAAAATGATGGCCATCCAGTCCCAGAATTGTACTTCTTCTCTGAGCTATAGTGGAAACCAGATCTTGTTAATTAATAGCAGAGATGTTACAAAAAAGTCTGCTTCTATTAGGAACATTGACTTTTCCCCTCATTCCTGTGTTGTACCAATATTTACAATATTTGGCACAGTAGAAGTTTTCTCATCGGCATCAACTGTGCTGGAAACTCTTTTCCAAAGGGAATTCTCAATCAGCTCACAACAGATTTTTGCCTCACTGTTTCTATTTCAATGACAGGTTGGTATTTTGCAAAGCTTAGAGAAGGTTTTTTTCTGACAACTACGCCACACTAACATTATGCTATTGTGTTTAGCTGAATTACACCTACAGAGTTGCAGTTTGACACCTGGCCCAATCCAGCAATCTCAGGGAAGAGAGTTTACAAGAAGAAATGAAGAATAGACAAAGGCTGAGCTGGCCCACCAGACCAGGCTCGTGCCTGATGATGACAGAGATTTGTCTTGCCGTCAGCTGATTTGGAAAATCAAACAGAGCCTTGCTCAAACCATCAATCAACCAATGACAAATCCTCACAGCACACAGATCTGCTTTTCCCAAGAGATAATCACAGCCATTAGAAACAGCACAACAGACTGTCAGCTTGTGGGTCCCTCCTGTTAACACCCAGGGTGACCAGCACTGTTAAGCTGCATATTAAAACCTAGAGCACATTGGTAAATTTGATGCAAAGATATTTTAGGAATTTGGTACAGAAATGAGATAATTCCTTTTGTTTAAAACTCTGCAAACTTTGACAGCAATATGAACTTTCTCTTATCAAAGAGGGATGGATCAAGCAGGAGTTAGAACAAGAAATGAAGATAGGTTTACATACTTCTCAGACAAGTGGTCTGGAGACTCACCACAACCATTTCCTCACAATTTCTCATGCTTTTTTCCCAGTTTCACAAACCCAATGCTCTTACTGGCATCTAGTGGTGGACGGAGAAATCAGCACCATTACCAGCTCTTGCTCAAGGGGATTGAAACGTTAATTAGGACAGAATTTAAAACAAAGCATGTAATACATATCATGTATATTTTGGTGGGTTATTCCGAAGGCAAATCTGAAAATCTTAACTGCAGTGCCTTTTAAAAAGACAAGGCAAAAAAACTGGACAAAAAACTATAAAAAACCAACCCAAAGAGCGGTGCATGAATCAGCATTTCCATTATCATCTGTACAGGGCTGTCGTTGAGTAATGCAGCTGTGGAGATTAAAGAGGATTTGCTAGCATAGAATGACCAAAGGTTTTTGTTTTGTTTTTGGGTTTTTGTTTTTGTTTTTTGTTTTGTTTGTGTGGGCTGTTGCTTAGTCATTTACATCAATGCATAAATAGCCATGAGAAATGCTCTCTTCCCCTCCTCTCCATAAAACTGGAGAGAAACAGGACACAGCACAGGAGCAGTCTGCTCTGAAGCAAATGCAGTTTGCAGACTCTGTGTTTGTGCATCAAGGTCCTTAAGGATCCAGACCTGTTTCTTTGCACCCAAAGAAGGTTCTCTGCTTTCCCTGCCCTAAAACCACACAAACACTGTCCCTACCAGGCACAGAATCCCAAGAATGACCTGGGGGACACATATCCCTACATGACTTCTGAGCTTCCCTGATGAACATCTGTTCTGTACCTTTTTTTTAATCAAAACTCTTTGTTTTTTGACACAGGAATCTTTATATGTATTCACACATAGATACAAAGATGCTCTCTGAAAACCCACAGTCAAGGAAGATCTTTAACACTGTGTGGGTTTTCCATCTGACCTGACTGACTCTGTCCCTTACATGCCACTCACACTACTTAAGTTTATTGTAGATGTTTTCCACTGCTAAAGGAACAATCTTTCGAGCTGTTAAACTAGCTCTCAACAGAAATGGGCTCTGTGTGGTTTTATTAACAATAATGTCACTTAGATTCCCTAATAGAAATATTTTAGTACCCAAAAATATTGCTGTTCAAGATCATATTTGTCCTTTGAAGTATTTCACCACTTAATTTATGGATAAATGGACTTTCCCTAAACATATGCATTAGATTAGACCTCGACACACCATTCCTCCAGCATATGTCATTTACTTTGATCCCTATTTCAGTCGTCCTGGATGGAATCCAGATAATTTTAAAAAGTGCTTTTTGCTGTATGAATCTCAGCTGTAGGTTTATGGTTTGATGAAGGTTTGAGACTTCATTAAAGCACCACAATTTGCATCTATAAAGGTTAGGGGTTTGTTCCCTGTATTTCCAACTCTTTCAAATGTATATTTGGTAGCAGAAGGTAATAAATTCTGGTATAAATGTATACACATATGTTTCAAAGAAAAGAAGAAATACTTCATGTTTACCTGTAGCTAATGATCTAATGCATTAGAAAAAAAAAAAGAAAGAACATTTTTAATGGACTAGGGAATAAATATGATGAATGAATCTCTTATCCAATACTATTTCTCCTCCTCATTGCTTGTGTTCTCCACAGCATATCATCTCCATGGAAAAGGTATTTTCAGATGATTTTTCACATTTAATAGTTTCCAATTTTCTTACAAGGCACTTCCTTTTTTGCCCTGAAATTTGGCCTTTTTTGTCTGTCAGGCTTAGCATTATCTTGTGCTGCAAAGAAAAGTGCTTATATTCTCTGAGAGCTGCATAGTGCAAAGGGCATCCTGACTGTTTGGTTATATTGCTGTTTTGTTACTAGTTTAACAACAGAAGCAATTCCTCCAGTGTTTGTTTCTCTTCATGTTGGCCTGTCAATATCAACTGAATAAAATAAAAGACACTGAAAATGAAGGATAATCTGAAGGAATGGAAGGAAATCTTCCACACCTTAGTAATTTACAATTTCTCTAATTTATCTGAATTTTCCAGAGGTGTTTTTAGGTTTTATATTTAGCTTCAGAGTATTTTGTAATGCTGAGCTAACATCAGAAATGAATTTATTTAAAAGTGTTCATTAGCTAACCTCCACAGAAAAGTATACATTTAAGCAAATGCATGTTTGCATAACAGTAGTTTTCTGCAGTTGGCCAAAGGAAAACTAATTGTACACAATTATAATTTAATTGTTTAGTTTAGGTTTCTTTTCAATACATCCATTACATTTTATCCTCCTTCCTTATATCCAGATCTCTTGTTCCTTAGTGTCCCATTTGAAGTCCTGATCTGTGATACATCCTTTAAATCAGCCACATTTCATTCAACTCTCAGTTGGGAATAAGTAAGGGCTATTTTCTAGACCAAAAATATGAGAAACTGTCTTTCCTGGTTCAGTTACAGAGAACAGAACACCCTCTGCACATCCTACTCCAAGGCACTCTATTTCCTTTTACTTAGACATTAATGAAGTTGCAAAATATATAGTATTGTAAAGAGCACAGAGGTTAACTGTGCAATCATTTGCAGCCAGGCTTTAAAGAGTAGATGTAACCAAAAAGGCAAGAATAGTGGAATTTAATTTAGGGAACAAGGAGGGGGTGGGGGTGAAGAGAAGGCCTCAGCTGCAGTGTGAGTGACCCAGCAATAGGAACATCACAACAGCAGACAAAGGCAGACCAAGGTCTCTCCAGCCCAGCAGCACAACCAGCAGATGAGTATGGAGGAGCACAAGAACAGAGCAAACACACAGCGATACTTATGCATAAATACATGTATTTGAAGCAGCTTGTGGCTTAAGGACCTCTTACACAGAGAATTATTATCAACCAGAAAGAAGTGTGTCAGGAGAAACAGGCAGACACAGCGTGACAGTGAGTGCTGGCCACTGGCAATACTCATCAGCTCAAGGAAAAGGCACATCACATATCTGTGTCATCACAGGCATTCTGGAAGGCTCACACACAGCACTTGGGCACCAAGGGATTGCTCCTCTGGTCAACACTTCCCATGCCATTCATGCCACAGTCAGTATGTGTTAAAGACGCTGTGAAATCCAGAGGATGTTACCTGAAGAGGGGGGCATTGCAGCACACACAGCAGTATATTCCTGATTCTGTGTTATTCAGATAGATTCCACTGAATGGCTTTTAAAATAGGAAAGAAAAAAAGAGAAGTTAATAATGCAGGTCTTTAAAAGCTCACCATCTGGAAGAAGCATGTAGGAATCAGATTCAAAACAGGAGAAAAATCATAAAAAGAAGGCTTCGCAGGGGGGCTTTGAAGAACAAACATTAGCAGCCTGAAGAAATGAAGGGGAGGATGCCTTTGGATTAGTAGTGAAGACTACCCCCTACCCCCACAAACTTTGAGACCAGTCAGATGCATAAATCATCCAGGTACCAAGGATGGAGTCATGACCTCCAAGAAATGGTGAAATATGCAGGATCCCAAAGGCCAGGGCTCTGCTATGGACTGCCACAACTTTAAAGTGGCTTTACAAAGGGACTCTCCTCCTTCCTGCATGGTCTGGTACTGGGATCCTTATTTTGCAGATATGGATTTGGGCACAGCTCACATGGTAGGTGCTCCATGTGTGCAGAAGTCCTGGCTCTGGGCTAGGGACAACCAGCACTCCACCACAATGCTACATGGCTTCCTTCACAGAAGGAGGAAATGTGGGGACGTGGGTGAGTGATCTGGCACCTGAAGGAGGGAGTGCTATGTTTAAGATTTCCATGGCTAATCTACATATGGTCATAAAAAGGAGACTGTGGGATAAAAATATGATCTCACTGTCCTCTGGAGGGGCCTCTACTCCCACCACACAAACAGTTGATCTGGCAGCAAAGTATCCCAGAAAAAAAACAACAACCCAATAAAATATGAAAAGAATGCAGAATGGTTTTTTTATCTGCAAAACAGTCTGGGTCAGAACAAAATCTACCCTATTCCGTATGTTGAGTCTAACTTTCATCCACAGGAAGGCAGGGGAAACCCTGTGAAGAAAGTGAGTGATGACAGCTCCCCAGGGCACGTTTTTCTGTGCCCAGCAGGCAGAGGAGATGGCTCAACCCTTGGACAGAATTAGCATTTTTGCTCACCGGTTCAGTTCCTTTTTCTCGTGTAACATAGAATTGCTCTGGAGTCAATTTTTTTTTCCAGTCTGTAGCAGCAGCTGCTTCAGCTTGCTTAGTGAGGGAGCCTGTGTCTTCAATTAAATATAGAAAGATAATTTAGTAAAATAGCTTAGATTCCATTGATGTTTCCATCATCACCTCAGTTGTCCCAAAGTTTCTATGCAAAAGCACATAGGGCATTTCAGGGACATGAGCAGGGATGAGTGCAGGAATTTGCAGTTGGTGTGCTACATTCAGAGAGCAGCTCCAGCAAACCACTTGGGAAGGCTTGTAAAGGAAATGGGCACCTATGACCCAAGGCACCACCCACTCCCAGCACAGCCTTCTGCCCCGGCTCAGAATAACTGCTGGTCTGCCAGAGCTCCTTCTTCATCCCTGGGTATCACTGAAAGGTTTGGCAAACTGCTTGGAAACCCTCAGAAACCAGAAGTAATGTCCATCCGTGGGCTGTGGAACACTGCCAGCTTCCACATGCCCCAGTGGAAAGTGGTGCCAAGAAGAAAGACTGGAAGAAAGCAGTCTCTACAGCCCAAGAAAAATGGGGCCATAGTGAAGGGAGGGACACACAACAGCAGAGCAGAAGTCACCCATCATGGTGCAACCTCTATGTGAGTACACACCACACTTATGGTGGTAGGGGGTCAGCAAAGAATTATTAGACTGGCTGTAAAACAGTTTAAAATAGTTTAATAGCTTCCTAATCAAAATGTCTGAGGTGGGGAACTACATCCCAGCCTATCAGCACGGGATCCTTGGCACAATCAGCTCCTGAGGAATGAACGCTTGCCTGCATTCATCTCTTGCAAGGTAGAGATGAGACTAGGGGGGCGGAGGGTAGGGGAAATGAATTTGAAAATGATAGTTTAACCAAAAACCCTAGAGTTTAGCCTGCCAGTTGAAGACACAACCCCACAGCATGCTAACGCAGCCATTCCTGAGTGGCCAGAGGAGGGCGAGCAGGGGATGCCCGTTCCCCTCCCCTCTCCCAGGCAGGGGTACCTGTGCCTCTGTGCGCAGCGCGGGCGCTCGGCAGCGGCAGCGGCAGCAGGCGGCGGCTCCCGAGCATCCTCCCGAGCATCCTCCCGAGCATCCTCCCGAGCATCCCCCCGAGCATCCCCCCGAGCATCCCCCGAGCGGACGAGCCGCCATAAGGACGGGGCGGGAGCGGGGAAACGCCGAACGTGTGTAATCCCTGCCTTCCACCTAAGCAATCAGACCTCATAAAGCAACGAGCAGAGCGCCTGCTTAAATGCCGATGCAGCATTTGCAGGTAAAGGTTTCAATCGCTTCTTACCGAGAGGCAAAGAGATCATGTGAAAAACGAGGTTCACTCTTCTGGTAAAATTAAAAAAGTTTAATAACAGACAATAGGAGACAAAGATAATAAAGCAAAAGGTTCACGGCCGGGTGCGTGGCATTCAGCCAAGAACACGCCTACTGTCCTTGGAGTCACTCTTTAAATACCTTTTCTATTACATCAGCCTGTTATGTATTCATGAACCATTGCGCATATTCAAATTTTTCTACAAATTAGTTTACATATCTCAGGAAGTGTTTAGCATGGCCACTGCTTGGGGCTGCCTTTTTAGAGCATGCGTGTTTCCTGGCTGTGGTTTTAGTCCATTCTCGTTATCACCTCCAGTTTGGGCCTTGGTCCATACTTTCCTAGGATGGCAGGTGCTGATACTTGGCATATCAGTAGCAGGGTCCCTGTCATATGTTCACTGGATGTTATCCCAACCAAACAGGCAGTTCAATTACAAGCATAACTATATATCAGCTATCCCACTACTATGTCTAAGTTTTGTTAATAGCAGAAATAAAAACTATATCTTTACAGCAAAGTAATATTAAGATTGTACATATAGCAGTCATCTTAATATTTGCAAAAAGCCAATTTTATAATATGTATTTATAACACCAGCTTAAAAATGAACACTGGCCACAGCTTGAAATATAAAAAAAATCCTTTTGAAAATTTTGCTTGCAGCCATTCTAGGTTGTTTTTAAGGATAACAGTCTTGTACTTGCATGCAAAAGCGCTCTTGCTGTCCTCTTGCTGGCCTGGTGTTACAGGCATTGCTCTTCCATTGATGGAGGAATGGTGAAGGGGCTGTGCCATCTGAGGGTTTCCTGTGTTTGGGGGGTGATTTGCAGTCACAGCTGCCTTGGCCTGGCCTATAAATATATCTGTAATAGGACACGTGTGTTAGTTTGGCAGCCTGTCCTTTAAAGTCAGACCTAAACACAAGTTAGTTTTCCAGGTTAAGCCTTAATGCTACTGTCTGCTTTTCTTCCAATAGGTACGTTTCTGATTTGGAATTAGTTCATCATTTCAGCAGAATATAGAAGGAAGTGTTTTGATTACATTGGATAATGATGCTAATGATGATGCTTAATACTAATTTACTTTCTTTTAGTTGATTTCTTCTAGCCTAATTCTAAAATCAAAGCTAAAAAAATAGTCATGTGTGATCAGTCCTGTATATACAAATTTGTATTGAACCATCCTTATGCCTAAGACAGTGAGTTCCATGGCAGCTGAGGACATCCAACACAGCATCTGATCAGCACAGGTGTAGTCACTGCCTCTGCTCAGACCCACAGAGAACTGCACCAAAGATGGATATCAGCAAGACTCCTACGTGGTGCATTCACTGTCTGCAGTGGCAAGGGGGAGCAAGGCACACAGCTGATTTATGGCTTTATCCTATGTAATAAGACATGGTGGAGATAAAAAATCTGGAGTGTGATGTCTGTGAGTCCTCAGGACTGTGATTCAGGATTTTGGGAGAGCAGTGCTGCTGGCAGGGAGGAGAGGATGTTGCCACCCCACTTTGGTGCTGGCAGAAGGCAGCATCCATGCTGTAGGCAGAGGGACAACATTTATCCATGTTCAGCCATTTTGGGAAGTGATGATCCTGTGATCTTTCCAAATGCCTTCTAGCTTACCTCTGTGGCATCTTACACCAATAATTTAGCCATGGTTTAGCCATGGTTTAGAAAGGAGTAGGAACATGTTAGGGAGCCTTTGGTAAGGAGAGACCAAATCTGACACTTTCAGTTCTGGCAAATGGCTTAGGGCCATTTGTGGTGGCAGGTGATAGTGTCACTCCTGGCCTCTGTTTCCAGTTCAACTGTAGAAAAGAAGCATTTCCCTCACATTCCTGGTCTTAATCTCACTCAGATAGTGTTTGCTCCTGAGGAGGACAGGTAATCAATAGAGTTCTCCCTGAATTATCTGAGAAATGAAGGAGGGTGAAAGAAAGTGGTTAGTCCTGAAACTTGCATGTTTTCATGTAATTGACATTGATTTACTGGTGCTTTTTTAAAAGACAAAATCAAATAAAAAAATGAACTGTCAGTATCTTTTCTCTGTTACTGGTACCATCCCAAAATGCAGCAGTTTTGAGGCAGTGGGAACTGAACCAACACAGGTCTGCTGCTGTACCATTTTCCTCAGATTCTGGAGCAGGGAAGTGGGGGCCTGGGGGCAGTGGGAGCAGAAGGAGCACAAGGCATCAGGCTCATCAGCCCAAGCCTCATCAACCTCTCAGTTACCCAGTTCACTACAAGCCGCTCTGGATTACAATGAGTGGGGTAGTGGAAGAGGCAGATCCCATTCATCCCAACAGCTGTGATCCACATTTGAGGTGGTGCATGGCGGAGCAGGAGAAAATCCTCCATTTTCCCCTCCAACAGAAGCCTGACCTGCAGTCATCCAAACCAGCATGACAGGTCTTCCTCAAGTGGAAAACAACCCCCCCAGCTGGAGGTAATTCATTTTTCAGATCTTCAGTGCTGAAAAACCAAATCATTGTCCTGTCACGCCTGTAATGTTGCCTCCCATGGTTACAGCACACACCAAGCCGTGTAGCTAGGCAGACATCCGGCCTGCTTCTCTCCCTATAGACTGTTCTGAAAGCCAATTAAGCTGTTACTTAATTTTCCTCCTTTTTTTTTTTTTCTCCCTTATGCACAAGGGGAAGCATTTAAAAATCTCCCCTAGTTACATTATGTAAATTTTCAAGTAAACGCTCCCTGAGTTGTAATTCAGCAGATTTATTGTTAAAAATGTCACCTGTCTCCAGCATGTACACAAGCTGCCTCCAGGGAAGGGTCACTCGTCCAGGGATGCACAATGTCCCCTTAGACACGTGTAGATGGGGAGAAGCTCCACAGCTCCTCCCGTAGTGTGGCTCTGTGCTGAGGCAGCAGCAGCATCATGTGTAGAGGAGAGCAGGAGGGAAGAAATAAGCAGTCACAGACCAGACTATCCTGCTAATATTTATTTGGGCTCCAGCCATTTCCTAGCTCAGGTTCTGTCTTGACTGATGGCTGTGGGGACAAGCAGAGCATCACAAAATGCCTATGCTGGCAGATCCTGAGCAGTCAGTCAGGAAGCAACGACGTGCAGAAGTGAAAAAACCCTGTTCAAATTTAATCCTCTGCTTACACAGCTTTTGTTAATAAAGCCCCTTGACATTACCATGTGTGGAAGGAAACACTGAAATTGTTGTGGGTTTATTTTGTATGCATTTGTATGCAATCAGTTTTCCTCTGCTCACTTTGTCAGACCTGGTATATGTCCCCTCTCCCTTCTTACCGGGTGATTCCACTGAAACTTGTGGGAGCTCAGCATGCAACAATTTGTCTGGGACTTGTCATATGTAGGGATGCTGTGTGCCCAGGTGCCTGGGGAGTAAAGAACAGGGGTCTGGCATAAGCCCTTCAGTGATGGGCTGTATCTGTGGGGGGCTCTGTTTCCTCCACAGAAACTGTCAATGCTTTTGTAGGAGATACTGCAGGAATCCCCCATCTTTCCTCAGCAGAGTCTTCTCTAATAGGCTTGATATAGCTCCACAGCCAGCCTCTAGCCACTCTGGTGTGATGAAATTATGAGCTCTTGGTATATGGAGACACTGTTTCCACATAGAAACACTATCTAAAGATATGTGGTAGTGCTCTGGTGCTGAATTCCAGTGATGGAAAGGGATTTTGGCAAAATTTATTAGAAGCAGAAGTGTCAGCGTACCATAGAAAAGGGTATTGCTGGTTTCCAGAGACTGAATGCAAATCTGAAACTCCCTGAAGCTGATTTATGGATTCTGCTTAGATTAATTTATGAAGCAGCCTGATGTGATTCAGGTCATCATCAGAAATAATGAACACATCACTTCTCACTTTGTTTGCTTTATGGTTTAATATCTCTTTTTGCTAATCATATATTAGAGGATACCTGATTATTCTAACCTTTGTTTTTGGAAAGTGACAGGTCATATTTGTGGACTAGCTTAAGTGGAGCCTTCTCTTGGAGTCTAAGGGTGGAATTTGAACAGAACAGGATAGAATAAAATAGAATAGAATATAATAGTTCCAGTTGGAAGAGACCTATGGGTTTGGTCCACTGTGACAAATGCTTTGAGTTGGATTAGGCCAAACACCTTTCATAGGTCCTGTCCAGTATAAATTATTCTAGGATTCTAAATGCTTTGAGAAATTTCTTGCATAACAAGTTAAGGCATGAATTCAAAGTTAAATGGATAGTTTGCAGTCAGTCCTTGATAGAAAACTCAACTCTGCAATTGAGCCATTGGTTCAGCTAAAAGTAGACATGCAGTCTGGTAAGGAGTAGATGTATATTCAGGGGCAGTTATTTGGAGCAACAAATCCAGGCTATTTCCCTATATGCACCTCTGCATCCCCCATATGATACCATCCAAGTCCCTTGAGCCACATAGACAGTAATAATACATTCCACAAATTTGTTTGTGATTTATTCCCTTTTGTCCCAAGGTAGTGAAGAACTGAGATGGTTCTTCCACATAGCACCCAAAGCCTGAACAGAAAATTGAATGAACACTTACTTGGCAGCAACTGCCATAGCAGCAAAGTCTGTAGGTTATCTTATTGGATTTATCACCCTGAACTAAGCCCTGACCATCTGTTCTATTCTCTCATTACAAATACAGAAAAAGCTAATTCATGATTACATCATAAAAAAGTAAAATATAAATGATTTAAGAGTAGAGCATGCTTCACACTCTGATTGGGAAAATGACTTCCCTGATAACAGAGTTTGCCTTTTTCCCAGCAAATGGGAATTACTGAGGAATGAAGCTTGCTAGAACAAGTTTTATTCCCGCTCATTCATCTTAGAAGGACTTTTAAATTTGGGATTCATGTAAGTGAAGTTATGAATCTTCTTTCTTTCTCTCTTAAGTGAGTCCCCCACCAGATTTATTTTTGTTGAAAAAACTAGCATTCTTCCCACCATACCTAATGTTCAGCGGTGTTTCAGTGTCAAAACTGAGCACAGGCCTGACTGAAACCTGTGCTGCTCTTTACTACTGAATTTCTGCAGTCAGCAAATACACAGCAAGTGGCAACAATGCACTGGATCAGAGGCAGCCCCCGGATGAGGCACTGGAACAGGTCCCCCTTAGAAACTGTGGATGTCCCATGCCTGGAAATTGTTCAAGGTCAGGTTGGATGGGGCTTAGGATAAGTTGGTCTAGTGGAAGGTGTTCCTGCCCACTGTGGGGGCTGGAATGAGATGATCTTTAAGAGCCCTCACATCTTTAACCATTCTATGACTCTGTGACTCTCATCCCTCTTCTATCCCACGGTAACAAATGCTACAGACTAATTCCTGTGTAAATAACTCCAGATTTCTGACCAGAGGTTTTCTTCTGAAGAAGGCACCCCGAGCATTGGACCAGTGTGATACTTGGCACACAGAACACTGCATCCTGAGCTCACTCTGCATTTCATGTTTGTTTTAGACCTGTACTTCATCCACACAGCTCTTGGCTTGTGGAAACTGCAGTGAGCTACTTAGACCCAACATTGAATTTGGTCCAGTGCTGCAAAGTCAAAGTCCCTGTCAGTTCCTGATACTGTCTTACATTGGGACTTCCTGATGAAATTTAGTACCTGAATAGCCCAGTATTTGGGCTTTCAGTGCCTGTCTTTTTTGCACATATTTATACCTGGCTGCCAGCCTTTACTCACCTAGTTCTCTCTTTGGTAATGCAGCTCCCATTAATAGCAGGTGGATCTAGGATTAAACCCACTTACATTAGAAGTCTGCAGAAAAAAATGTGTAATGAAAAGAAACTGACACTCACAGCATGTGATTCTTCTGTGTGATCTACCATGGATAAACTGTGTCTTAAGAGTGCCCATTTGTCAGAGAATTCTCCTACTTTGGAAATTAGATATCATTACCAACATCTTTTATATCTTGGGACACTGAGCAGACCTCCAGTCTTTCATAATATGTTCCCTAATGCCAATTAAAACTAATGACTTGACATTTTGAAAAGCCTTTTGACTCTTTAATATCTTTTTGACACCTGGCCTTTAAGGAATCTTCTTTCAGTCTGTAACACTAAAAGCACCTTGTTCAGAGAAGCTTATACTAAAAAGGAATTAAAAACATGCTATGGCGTGGGGGGGTTGCTCAAATCCTTTTTATAACTAGGAAGCACTGGTGATCTGCAGAAAAAGGTGTGCTGATTTTGAATGGGATAGACTCAATTTGCTTCACAGTGGCTGGTATAGGGTTGTGTTTTGGTTTTGTGCTGGAAACGTTGATAACACAGGTATGTGTTTGTTACTGCTGTGCTGCTTACTGCTGTAAAACCTAAGGCATGAGCTGAGCAGCTCTTACACAGCACCAAGGCCTTTTCTGCTCCTTACTCCACCTGTGAGTGGGTTGGGGTTGCACAAGAACCTGTGAGGGGACAGAACCAGAACACTGACCCCAAGTGAGGGATATTCCATAGCATATAGCATTGCATTCCGTATATAAAACTAGGGGGACAAGAAGTAAGGGGGAGGACATTCAGAGTGATGTTCTTTATGGTATTGGTGGAGGTCCACTCTCTGTGGATGTTTAGAAAAGACTGGAAATGGTACTTAGAACCATGGTCTAACTGACTTGGTGGTGTCTGGTCAAAGGCTGGACTCAGTGATTTTCCAACCCAATTGTTTCTGTGATCCTGTTTGTCTTACCACGTCACTGTTAACACGTGACAGAGCCCTGTTCCCCTGGGGATGGCTGAATACCTGCCTGGCCATGGGAAGTGCTGAATGAATTCCTAGAGTTGCTCTGCTTGCATTGCAGCTTTTGTTTTATCTATTAAACTGAGTTTTCTGATTTTCTGTCCCCACTTACAGGAGGAGGAGCGCATGAGACGCTGTGTGGGGCTGATAGCTGGTGTTAAACCATGACAGGATGTAGATGAGAAAACAAAAAAGATGAGCATCAGACACAGTAAGACAATCTAGGGATGTCTCTGGAAACAGCAAGAGAAAGCAACAAAGAAATGGGGAACAGCATGACTGCAAGCTGTGGGACCAGCAGGCACTGAGGTCTCTGGTTGGGTGGTTAGCTCAACCTTTCTTGCAACAAAAGAATGAAGTGACTTTGGAGCAGTTTCTGCTTCTCAAGGACTTGGCACCACATTTTACAGCAAACTTGGCACAACACTGGCACCACAAAAAGGAAAGATGTTACACACTATGGGGCCTAGGGAGAATTTTGTTGCCTTTATACAGCATGGATGAGGGAGTGAAAATCAGCAGTGAACAATTCTTGCTGAAGGGCTTTTTTTGTCTCTTATTCTACAATAAGAAAAGAGATCCTGTAGACCCCAAGCATTTGGTCTGCTGGAAGACAGGGTCTGCTATGCTCACTTGCAAGGTAGGACCAGCATGAGGAGAGCTGGTTGTGGACAGCATTTGAGGAGGTGGGTGTAGTCTGGTTAAAGGGCTGCATGAGCAACAGGATCTGCTGCCTCCTTTGATATGATTGTTCTCACCTTGCTGTACTTTCCCCAACATCTATCCAACTTCAAGTAAGAACTCGCTTCAATTATGCTTTGTGCAAGGTTTCCATAGATGGCATCAGTGAAACATCAATGAGCTGGAAGAATTAGCTGGTTCATTACCATGGAAATAAGCTCACTTTTTATGAAAGAAAAGCTCTTACTAGCTCCAATTTCTTCCATGTCCTACAAATAGTATTTTTATAGGTCAAAGACATGTATGTCTGTATATATGTGTATGTCTCTCCCCATTTGTGTTTTGCTCATTCATGCGCTTACTTTACCTGTATGTGAATTCTAAATTCTGCCTGGGTGATAGTGGACAATGAAGGCCAGATAAAGTTATTTCACTATTTTTGATGTTTCAGTGTCAGAGACAGTTTTTTATATAATAGAAAAAATAATAAGCTCATTAAGAGGGCTGAAGAACTGTTAATGTATCTGCAAAGCTGTGCTTTAGTAGCAGTTCTGGTGAACTGAAATATCATGTCCCATATAAACAGTTGTATTGCAAAGACCACAGCCAGTGCTAGAGCAGAGTCCTTTGGTTGTTCCCCCTCTGTGCAATTTGGGAAGGGGTACAGCTGCCTGTGAGGAGAGGAGGTACAGTGGCACAGCTATAGAGTTAGGGGGTTTTGTACTGGATGTGCCAGTGGGTACAGGAATATCTATGCTATGTGTTTTCATCTCTATGTAAATGTGTTATTAAATCCCTAGACACAGATAAATTCCCTCAGCTGTGAAGTGCTGAACCTAGCAGAGTGCTCTGGAAATGCAGAAATGTATTTGAGCCATGCTCTTTACCTTTTCTATACTGTCTATATTGTCGGAGATGGGCTACTTTCTTGGATAGACTCCTAGCTTGAGTCTGTCTGTCCATTCTTATGTTTTCATCTTCTACTTTGTTGCTATGTGTTTGGGCTTTTAATTACATTGGGATTTTTTTCCTCTTTTTTCAGTCTCCTGAAGGAAAATAAGCAGCGCCAAAGAGTTGTTGGGAGGAAGACCCTTGTATAAACCAGCAAAGGGGCTATGAATATGATAAACGTTTTAGTGCACTTTTCTATCTTAGTTAAGTTGGCAGGCTGGCCAGTAAATATCTACTGTCTCTGCAGCTTCTACTCTGGCACTCTGTGTCAATAATGAGCTGGATTTACAGAGAAATGAACCATGTAGTAGAAGAGATGCAGATCCATGCAAAGAAGCTGTAGATGAAATAATATGTCACCATTCAAAGCCCACGTTTACTAATAAAAGATTTGTTTTTCCCTGAAGACAAGTTTGCTGAGAAATGTAACAGAAAAAAGTTCCTCTTGGATCTGAAAATAAATACATATTTTGTTCTGAGAGCCCTGGATTCTTCTCAGGTTCCAGAGTTAATTAGCAACAGATTTCCTGGAGGAAGAGTTCATTTCAATTTCTACATGCACGGGAGTACACGGTTTGAGAGGATGATGTCCTGCCAATGCTCTAGTTAAGCAGTGGGTAATCATAAACTATTTGAAACGTCCCAAATCTATAAATTACATTGCTAGCATAAAGATAAAGCCAGTGTAAGTTAATCTCAGTGTTCCTACTGCTCAGAGATCAGCGGCAATAGAAGAGAAGCATGGAAGAGCTGCTGCTGCTGCTGCCAGCAATGTGTACTGCCTCAGCACCCGCTGGGGGAAGGAGAGTCCACTTCTGCAGAGAGCTATTTACCAGAAGCACCCCTCAGAAACAGATATCAGCCAAAAACTCCTCTGCAGATCCTGGAATTACTCTCTTAGCCACAGTGGTCCCAGTCACACAGAACAAGCAACAGCAGAGGTTTCCAGGGCCAAAGCATTAGACTCTCTCATACCAAAACCTCTACTGGGACTTGCAATCCCACTGATACCACCATCAGTTTGGTCTGCTGCTTTACCAATTCACATTCACCAGACAGGTAGGAATCATATCTGACCTTGTATCCACACAGCCCAGATTTGTATTTCTTGATATGCAGATGTGCTATTTATTAAGCATTGTGCTTTTCAATGCCAAATTAAAACCAAAATTCTTTACAATGAGTAGTGGGGGCAGCAGGGTGTGTATGTGTGTGCGTGTGTGGTGTCTCACTTGCAGATACCTTGGGAGACACCATGCAGGAAGCTGAGCAGGGCACTTAATTATTAGTTAATACTAAGTTGGGCACTTCCCGTGAGCAGGAGGAACGAGTCATCATGCCAGCTTCTCTCAGAAGCACAGGCACCACAGCAAGGATGACTTGGGGATGCCCCATCACTGTCCTGGGATAACCATCTACATGCCCTCTCTTTCAAGAAGCTGAGCACATCTCATTTGGTTTTCGTTCTGCACAGCTGCTGGTCACAAGGCCCATTTCTGTGTCATTGCCTGCTGGTTACAGCTGTAGGCAAATGAACCTTGTGTCCGTTCTTACCTTTGCTTAAGACAGCTTTTCATCTTGCAGGAGAGCACCTAATTATGAGGATCTTGTTCTAGGTAGGGTACAGTTTCTACATGTTGCAGTAGAAATTTACATGTCTAGGCAGTAAAATATAAGAACATTTCTGCAAGTGGTACTGGAGACCCAGACTATTTTTTCCCAAAGGAAAAACCTAATTGCAACTCCCAAATACTGAGTTGAAGAGGTTGCTCAACTTTTCTGTTTCTGTAGTCTATTAATCCTGCATTCTTTTCTACATGACAGCAGATCTTCAAAAAGGAATGCAGAGTGCTTAGTGGCCAGAATAGATCCTGCAATGAGGTAGCTGCAGACTGTTTTGTTCGTGCTTAGGAAGGCATCAAGCCTGACTCCTTCTGTGTGACTGATCTGCCCAGTGAACTATTATATAAAAGGAAATACGAGCCCTTCCCCATCTGCTCCCTAAATGAAGGTAGGCGATCAATTCCCTCAGGCACAGCCCAAGCCAAATGGTGTGTGCTGGGCATGTCCTGGGAATATTCACCCAGCTGAGCCCTGCAGAAATATTTAAACATTTTGTTTTTTGATTCAGTTCTGGAATGAGTGTGAGCTGCTCTTATCAAGGGTGGAGGAATTCACCAGGCCATGGACACAAGTACAGGTCCCTGATTAACATCAAATAAAAAAGTGAGGCATCTCTCGACTTGACAAATAAAGTGCAGTTTTCAAAGTAACAATTTTAAATTGAAGTGTTTATATTCTACCTATATCTTAATTCTGACATCCAAGTGCATTACAATTTTGAAGTGACAGAACTCAGACAATACAAAGTTTAAAACTGTGAAAGACATAAAACATTTTTGGATCCTACATGTCTTGGTCATCAAATTCTGCATTATACAATGAAGGGTATAGTATTTGGTTTTATTTCTTTAGATAATTATTTTATGTAAAGTGAACTCATATGTCTTGAAATTTCCCAATTTTTATTTTGAAAAAGTGCATGATCCCTATTTTTATATCAATTTTTATTAGAAACAACAGAAATTGCTTTCTTTTCAAGACCTCCTCAAACACAATAAGTCATAGTTTAACATTATGGTTCCAATACAAAATAATGAAATTCCAATGTAAGAAAACTATACAAAATGATAGCTAGCAGGAAATTAATTCTTATTTTACTTAAATTTACTGAACTTTCAAAGTTGTGGGTTTCTATACCCAATCATATCTGTCAGTGAGAGCATATGACTTTGCATCAATCTCCTACCTGCTACATAGCAATGATAAGAAACACATCCTCACCCTTCTCTCAGTTCTGCCAGTACATCCTGCATTTTGTTTCCAGATTTCTTTTTCATTCTGTTGTCTAGAGGACTGCTGAACATAAGGTAAAAAAAAATGAACACGAGGCCATATAAGCGAATTTACAACATAAAGATAAAATGTTTCCCTAAGGGCTACCAGGAAATCGTGCTGCATGTGAGAGGAGGAAGGACAGGGAGTGGTGGGATCATGCTCATGAGCGGTGATGAATACAACAGATACAAACCTCCTCCTCAACCCAAAGCAGTCAAGGTAAGCGACTGTGTTTATACAAACATAAAAAAGCTAAAAGAACACAGACCCCAAATTTTTAATCACATTTTTGGTAGGCAAGGAGTAAATGCCTTGTTGCAGGTGTTCTGGTCTTCAGAAATTTAGTTCTGTACAACAGAACTGCCTGCACTGGCCTAACTGCTGTACAGTGCATTTTCTCAGTTTTCCACAGTAAACTCAATTGATAGTGGTGCTCTCTGAAATACTCCAGTGCATTTCTGACAGTTTCACCAGGAAGTGTTTACCAGAGTGTTCTAGCCAGTTCTTCACCTCTCTTAAAAGCGCCGCCGCTCTTCAGCAGCACCACGTTACCCAAGGCTGCAAGAAATTCAAATTCCCTGTTCTCAAACCGCTGCCTTCTCAGAGTCCATTTTATCTTCAAGTAAAAAATAAAGAACTTAAAGAGATCACAAGCACTAACTTAGCAATCATCTGTCCTTCCTGTGCCAAACAGTATTTACTTTCATCCAGAATATTCTATTATCTGTAAATATTAACTCTGCCAAGTTTTAAGAAATATAAATGGGATTATTTTCCCCCATTTATAGAGGCTGAAAGTATACTGTTATTGTAGTTCTAGTTCTCAGTTCTTGGGTTATTTCACACAAAAATGGTCTAGTTGTTTTTAGATGTCTTATTTCATCAGATATATTCATATTTATTGTTTATGGACATGAAATTTCTATAAGTGTGCATGGGATTAGAAGGAATTTTTTTTTTTTAAAGACTATGCTGTATTGGAATCTAACCTATTTCATCAGCATTGTAATGTTAGCACACACTAAATATTAATTATTACCAAATTTTAACCTGTAGTTTTGCAATTTAGTCTTCAAATAGTACAAAAAATTAACATAATATCTAAGCACTGAAGCTAGATACCAAAACCACATTTAATTAAACCTTTAAGACAACATACCAGATACACTTCTTTTTGATAGTTGGATATGAACCCCCTCATGTTTCATAAATACAGCACTGCAAACATATTTGAAGCATTTATTTTGCTGGAATTCATCGAGATGATTAAATATATTTGTATTGATCAGCCTTTGCACTTCCTTGTTTTAGCAAACGGCCTGGTTCAAACATTACATCTACAACATACTCTTGAGGAGGAAGCAGAAGCCCTTTGGGAGAGCGTTCAACCAACTTAACTTCATTCCAAGCTCTGTTGTACACGCCACGAACTAAAGTACAGCCAATGCCATTTCTGTCTGCTAACACCTAAAAAAGAAAGAAAAAGTAGTGAATTGCAGTTCATTCATGTAGCTTCTGTGATATACAGCAATGCCCAGTCATGTTTAAAAGTAAAATAAACACCTGAAAAGCCTAGAGCTTTCTTGAAACAGACTTTATGAATTTCTTAGGTGTTCCAAACTTCAAACCTTTGCTGTTGGTTTTGCATAGAAAGTGTAGGCTTTTAAATGCTATTTCTCGCATATCCTACGCACAACATGAAAAACATTCATTTTAACTCTTTTCAAACACTGATACATTTGTTTATCAGCTAGTCCTTCAGCTCTCAAATGAAGTGCAACACCCAGTACCCACAATGTCTTTTTTCTACTTGGAAGACTTACTTCTGGATAACATTTTGAAGTCTATTCAAGCCATGAGGTGTAGGCACCCTGCACACATACAGCTAGTATGAAATATTAAATGTAAAAATGTAACATTTTTATCAGTGTAAGTTTAAGACTGTTGATTCACTCCAAAGCATACTCCTTGCTTTCTAGCCCTGGAAGTGTGGGAAGCAATGAAATGTGAGGCAAATGTCTGCTAGATGAAACACCTGCCTCTCCTCTGGGCTGCACTATCACAGACAGACCTATAATGATTTCCAGCTACCAAACTGCTTTTTCAACACACATGTGCTGCGAAGGAATGAAATCCTGGAAGATTTTTAACTTGTTACAAATGGACATGAATATCCATTGCTTAGAGTGCTGTGCCTTTAAGAGAGATGACCTGTCCCTGAAAATATTTCTTAGGACAGTTGAGAATAATTAATTCATGCCCTCAGAATGTCATAAAGTAACTTGGAAACTTTCTCTCCCTATGGATACCATAAATTTACAGTCTTACTCCTTCTGTGTATTCTTTCCTAGGCCCTTCCTGCTTAAAGTGCTAGGCCCTTGTTTCCCTTTTTCCATTCAAGAAAGAGAAAAATCCAGCCAAGGAAAAAGGATGGGACTGATAACCTGGCTGCACCAGTACATCTCCATATGAGGAAAGAAGAAATAAAATTTCCCTGTTTCTTCTAAGAAACTAGAAATAGAAGCTATTATATACTATCACAGAATATTGCATAGATACAAAATAAAAATTGTCCCAACAAGTTGACTTTTGCAGCATGGAAAACGAAGGAAGCTGCATAATTCAATATTTTACAGTTTACAGAAAATGTAAAATGTTGTGACTCCAAATCAAATACTTTGGCTTTTTGCCATTATTCAAGTATTCTGCTGATATCACTTAAGACAATTTAATGACAACAAGAATATTTACAGAAAGAAGCGATGCTGGCTTTCATTCACTGGGAAATCAATTTTGCTGTTGAAAAATTATGAAACTGTATACAAAAAATTTTACATTAATATAAATACTGTATCATACTGAGGCAAATATACCTTAGCTTAGATTATCCATTTACCAACAATATGTTAGGTTGAAAAATAAATGATAATGTACCTTGAAAAGTAAAGCTCTGTGATAGAATGAGCCTCTCTTGATTTTCCCGATAGGCACAATGTTGCTTTTCAGTCCAAATTCTATTTTACTCATGTCAAGTTCCCACCAGAAGTTATGTAGTTCCTCTCTTTCAATAGGGCCACCCATCTTATTTGCAACAAACCTGTTCCAAATGCATACCAGGATCAATTACATCTATAATTCCTCTTGTATGTATCAATAAAATGTAGCACAATGAAATGTATACAAGCAAGAAGTGAATGACCTTTAAGCCTGCAATACTTTTTCTACGTTTGCTTAATTATTTTTTTAATTCAGTAATTGGCATTTTAAATATGCCTACTGATAAATACAGATAACCACAACTCAGATTCATTCATATTTATCACAGACCTAAACCAAGGTGCAAAAGTAGAGATTCTGGAGAGGCGTAGTATAGGCACAAAGTCCTCAGAAAACATCATAAAACAGTGTAATTACTGAGGAAGCAATTACAGAAGCTGATGTTCATGTTTACAGGTAATAGATTCAGTGAGTTACACATTACTGTCCCAGACCTATCATTTGTTTGAAATAGTAATAAAGCATGAGAGTATGTATGACAAAAATAAAGCCATAGGTAATGATACCAACATAGGAAAGCAGCTGTATTCATTGAAGGTACTTATCTTCTACATGTGCTTGCTTATATAGAAGCCCGTTTTTTGGGGGTGAGCAGTATTTATCCATTAAAACAAATGGCTCAGAAACAGAAATGGAAATAGGTCAGAACTCACCGTGAGCGGAGGCTCTGCCAAAAGCGTGTCTTTTAGGGAACTGTGCACACACAGCACTAAACGTGTGAGTGTGAGTTTGTGAGTCTCCCTATTCACACACCTTCATCTCCCCTGTGCAGGGTCACTGTATGTAAAGACCTTTGCTCCCCTCAGTGTCTCAGCCACAGGCACAAGGGTTATTGAGGTCTCTCACTCTGGATAAGATGTTGCAGAGCTGACATGGAAATCACAAGCCATTGTTTCAGACAGGGAGCTGCATCCCTTCTTGCAGAAGCAGTGAACATGTTCCTCTGCCCAGCATAAGCAAGGCAACCTCCAAGGCCTCGTTTTTCAAAATTTAGAGTTGAGGAAGCATTGTTTGCAACAGCACGGGCACAGGGAGCTCTAATCAAGCATGTGAAACAGAGTATATTGAAGTTGGGAGTTACTGGGTGAAGCTGTGAATATGTGGGGCTTGAGGCAGTCACTTGTGCTGTGTGTGCCCATGGCCAGCCCACATTTAAGAGAGCGATGCTGCCCCTGCCAATGTGCTCACCACCACACAAAGGTGTGTGCAGTGTTTGTTCCAAAGGAGGCATTACTGATGTCCCCTCATCTAGCCTGACTCCCTCCCCAACAAGCACAAGAAGAATTCCAGACAGGCTGCCAGGCTGCTGAGGGATGCTGGAGCTGCCTTTTCCCCCACTCCCTATTCAAAACATACTATTCCGGCAGCCACCTGAAATGGAACACAGACAGAAAAACCCCACAGAAAAAACATTCTACTTAAATTTCCCATTATTGTTTCACTGGCTTGTGTGTCTGCAAGTATTTCACTGGTGTGTTAGAGGAGTGGATTTAAAAGAGAATTTTATGGATTCCACCTTGAGGAAGGCTGCATGATTTATACACAGCTGGATAGTTAAGGATGTATATCTGTCCTGTCAAATTCTGCAATCAATGGAAAATTCATT
The DNA here is from genome assembly GCA_009812075.1 of Sialia sialis. Taxonomy (NCBI): domain Eukaryota; kingdom Metazoa; phylum Chordata; class Aves; order Passeriformes; family Turdidae; genus Sialia; species Sialia sialis. Next base: position 17,917,035 of record VRYO01002734.1, read on the forward strand.
CCTCATATCACATTAGATGACTTCATTAAAAATGAGAGTTAGTAAAAGTAACAAATTTTTTGAGATTAAGTGAGATCTGACACCAAACTCTGCAGATTCAGGAGGCAGCCTGGAAACTCCTAAGATATGAAGGTGAAGAAGATGAAAACAGACACACTGCTTGGAGTGATGGGTGCCCAGGCTGAATAGTCAGTGTAACTAATGAATCACACATTGATACCAACCAATCACCATTGATCCTATTGCAATACTTTGGCACTATTAAATAATCAGGATATTAGTTACAAGACCACTTAAAAACTATGTTAAAAAACTTGTCTTATGCTTTTGGTGCTATAGAAAACAAAACACAACAGAGTTGCTGTCCCAAGGGATTCTAAAACCAAGTAGGCAGGAAAGATGGTAGGAGAAAAAATAGACATGATACATGTAACTTGCAAACCATCTTGACTATTAGATTTGGGTTCTAATGATGCTTTTAGGCTGTCCAAAACCTGGGTCACAGGGGCTCCTAGATCATGTAGAAGCTATATGAAGCTGATGTGTTCACTGGAAAGAATCAGTACAGTTGTAAAAATATGAAAAAGAACATGAAATTATCTATAAGAATATATTTTAAATGAGAAATTGCAAGTGGTACTTTAATGTAAATATATTAAATTAATAGTAACAAAAATAGAAACTAGAAGCTTAAAATCTAAATATGTCAACATTCTGGGCCAAAGCTGATTTGGATTCCACTTAAGCATGAGAAAATAACTATTCTGAAAAAGTTGACCTTGGATAAGAAAACAGTTATTTTACCAATTCAGCTTATGAAAATACAATTTGATACTCACTGTGCAAGAGCCACAACCTGTTCTCGGGTAGTAGTTAGTGGTAGAATTATTTTGGAAGCATCATTAATGTAATCCATTAAAATGAAATCAGGTGGTGGTAGCCATTGGGAACTTTCTGTATTTATTTCCTCCTCAACTGGAGTTGCATCTGGAGTTGCAGCTGGAGTAACTTCTTTTGGTTTTTCCTCCTCTTTTTTCCCCTTCCCTTTTCTTACACAGGAAAAAAAATGTTATACCCTTATCTAAAATAATGTAATCTTTAAAGATCAAATTCAAATACATTAGTTCTCCAACAGGACATTTAGACAAATTGACTAGGGAGAGGTGGAAGGTAGGAGACATCTTTTCTCTTGATAACAAATATCCAAAATCTAAAAAGCTATAGAGAATATTCGTGGAACATGCCCTCAGCAGGTGGCTAGGAACAAATGCCACTAGCTCCATATTAACATGGTTGTCAATTCCCATTTTATTTTTAGATAATAGCTCTGATATGCCTTTGCCATGTATGGATTATATAGAGGAGAAGACACTTACCTACTATATACATATAGGGCATGTTTTTAATTATGGTTTAGTTCTGTATGGATATGAACTAAAAATCATTAATTCCAGTGAGTTTTTACTTGAAAAAAATCTAGACTTCAAATAAAGGAAAAAGTGGTATCAAAAGCACAGCTGAAATCATGACAGAACATTCCAAAAGACAGCCCCTGTACTTGCAAGTTCAGGTACTTCAAGCATTATGCAAACTACAGCATGGTTTGCCAGAGAAAGATTTTACAAGTCTGTGTTTTTGCTGACTCTTTCATTGCACATGCTTCATATTTTACTAATGTTCAGGATCTGAAAAATGACTATGATCCTATACAGGCATCTTAAGCACACAGCAGAAGTATAAATGAAATGGCTGTTCTGCTTAAATTAAATACTGTGCATTTCACAAGTTATGCAGCAACTATAAAATCAGTATCTCACCAGAGGTATTATTAAGGTCTATAAAATCAGACTGCTTAGGATCTTTCATTTGTGGGACTGTGAAAACACATGAAACTGTGTTTTGTAACTGTCTTTTCTGTGTTTAGTGTTTTGTAAGCATTATGTCTTTTCTCAGCATAGATCCAGAAAATTTTTACTGTGAAATACAACAAAACTTCTTTCCTTCATTTAACAGCTTTGGCATATTTTAAGAAAATCTATAATACTTCTTGGAAGGAAAAAGAAGAAAAGAAATAAAGGACCACTAGAGGACCATGGCTCCAGGACATGTTATCATTACTGCATACTCTTCAAATTATTCTCAGAATTTATACTATGAATAGCACTCTTAAGATGGAAGGCATTGAACAAAGCAAAAGGGCATACACCATTATCAGTAGTTGAATTCAAGCAATTTGTCTTCAGAATACTTTGCAAACTTTTCTTTAATCTATTGAGATTTACCATATTCACCAAAAGCCCTTTTCATAGGTGTCACAAAGCACATTATTTTAGAAGGATAACCAATTAAGATTTAATCTTCAAATTATAGAAAATTCACCACCCTCTTAAATAAACTGTTCTCATTATTAATTACACTTACACTTGGAAAAAAGCAGACAAACAGTTTTCTTTATCTAATTTGACTCTATCTAACTATAGCCAAGGAACCTTATAATGCTAGATTAAATAGCCGTCTACTTATCCATTTATACATCATGATTAAATAGCCGTCTACTTATCCATTTATACATCATGATTAAAACACTGTGTTTAAAAAATCCTGAATTATTCCCAACTCTCTGGTGTCCAGTTTAGGAGGTTTTCAAAAGAACATTTATAAATGCTGTAATCCTTGTTTCTTTACCATTTGCCCTTTCCCCACTTCTTCCTTTCTATCGTCTCAGTACTTTCTTTTTTCTATGAGAAGTGCACCATTAAATTACAGTGCTATAGGAGAATTTGTTTCCTATTCCTATCTATTCAAATAACTCTAGAATCACACTTATTCTCCTCCTTTAAAATGTTCAAGAACAAAATACCTGAGAGAGATGGGTTTGAACAGTGATTTGTTTGGGGTTTTGCTGCTGCTTATTTCTCTCAGGTATGACTATGTTCTGTTCCTTGGTGGAAGAGCTGATTTAAGGTTGTCTTCCACCTTACTCCTCAACTCTTCCGTTCATCATATCTGTCTAATTCTTATCTCATAAGAACCTGAGGATCGGCTGTCTTACAGCTCAGTGCTATAAAATAACTGGCAACCACTACAGGAGACTTCTACTGTCTTTTTTCCTGCCCTCTTTTTTTAATCCCCGTTTTCTTGCCAGCGGGAATTGTGACATCAGAAAAAAATCACTCTCATTTCTCAGAGCTGTCTTCCTAGTCATGAGACTATTTGCTGTGAAAGCAGAGGAGTATTGCAAAGGAGAGCTCATGGCACTTTAATAAAAATCTCCAAACTCTTTCTGATTCTTTGCAATTTTAGTACAAGAGTCCAGCAGGTCACAAGAGCATCAGCTTGAGGAAGAAGGCGGCCAATACACTACCACCAAAAAGCAGCCATGACACCTATTTTCTTTTCCATTTTGCATAGCTTAAATGCCCTGGTTTTCTGCTGAAAATGAACAAATGTGCATTGGGAAGTATTTTCTTAAATGCAGTACTGAAAAATAGGATGGAATAAGCACACATTTATTAGTCTGCATTAAATATAATCTTTTAGCCCAGTTAATGTGCATATCAGATATGAAACTGACTGATTAAAAATGTTGCTGTCAATGAAAATATATGTCAAACTAGGCACATTCTCATATCTAATTCCAACATTTCCAGCAGACAATTACAACTGCCTTTTCTCTTGGCTTTCAACTATGGTTTATATAAAGTAGTATCACTTTTTCAAAACAATGTCTTTAAACAATGTTCAGTAGTACTTTGCAAAATAATGATGAACAGAAACACATGATCAAAGGGAAAAATAGGCAGGAAAAAGTCTAAGCATGTTTGAGACTTGGAGTCAGCTACTGACCTTCAAGTAACTCCCATATATCTCACAAATTAATAATAATAATGATGTATGAATTATGGATTCAAAATGAATGACAATGGGGTTATAAATCATACAACTTGATCATGACATTCAAAAGCAATTATTTCATACTTGAAGAAAAGAGGCCTTGTACCCCTGCAAGGTTTACTATGGGAAATTAAGGCAGGTATTTGTTTTTTCCTAAAGATTTTTTTTTGCTTTTCAAAAGAGTTATGGTTGCAAACAGAGCAGTCATTTACACTGTAATTGATATAAATTACATGAAAAAGCAACTATCCAAGTGTATCCCCATCACACACTGTAATAAACAAATATATTATCTTGTCAGAACAGGTCTCCCTGATCCTGAGACTATACAAAATGGCTTACAACTCTAGAGCATGTTCCAAGGTGAAGGAACTCACCACTGAAACAGAGAAAACATAGCCGGGGCTCAGTATCTCCCCTTGCCTCTGCTCCCTTTCAGTAAAGGCACAGGCACAGTGTGTCATGAGCAGAGCTCATGGGGCAGCAGAAGGACCTGTAAGGGAGCAGAAGCTGGGACAGGCCCCCCCAGGCACTCAAGCTGCTGTATCTACTCTGGTGCATCCTGAAAGAGGGACCTTGCACAATGCAATTCATATAATCCATTTCAGGTATCTACTATAAAATATTTAAACTGAATTTCAGAAGTGCTTGCAGACCAAATAACTAGTCAAATGGGAGTGTCTGCCTTGTAAGTCAATAACTTTTGGATAGACTAGTCTGACTATTTGGGTCCTGATTTAAGTCAAAACCTCAAACATTCACAGTCAGTAGCGACATCTGTCAATAATTTGCATGCATGTCTGTTCTAAACAAGTTGATATAATTCAAATATATTCAAATATAACTCAAAGTATACTATTTTAAGCCTTTTTCTCTAGTGCTTCTTTTGCTGAGTGAACACCATTGTCCAGGTAACTTCTGGTTTTGCTCTACTGTAGATACCACTCAACTATTGAGATCAAAAGGTTTTAGTTTTGTCTCTATTTTCTTACTGTCCATTTAATTTCTCAAGCACAGATACAGAAATATACAAGCAGTTTCAGAAATTGGCCATTATCTCTGTCAATAAAACACAGACAGTAGGGTATCGCAGATCATGAATGAGCTCCAAAATAAAAACTGGAAACACAGTACATCAGCTCCTACAACAGACACACCATTTCTCTTTTTTTTCCAACCCTGCAGCACTTAGCATTTTGTAATGTCCATCACTGACTATGACTCACAGTCCTCAGCCATTGCCAAGGCTCCCTTTACCACAAAGAAAAGAAAATTAAGAAGTCAGGACTGGGACCCACAGAAACCAGCATGATAAATGGTCAGCTCACTAAGTTAGCTAACAGAAAAGCCAAGGACAGTTGTAGGTTGTATCACATTCCTATAAAGGACTGGAGAATATTCCATTGATGGCATAGAGGCTTGATTTGGACTGTGGATTCCCTTGGAATCAGGCATGTACACCTGCCTTCTCAAGAAGGCACTGTTGTGATCATGATTGTGTTGCTGTTTTACAGGAAGGACAATTGGGACTCCACGGCTCAATTTCCTTCCACAGGAACAAAGTACAGGTTAAGTATTTTATATTAGACAAGGACTAGAAGCCTGGTCTTGGCAAGAGTAAGGCGAGAAAAGTACCTGAATAGCTCAAGTAAAAAGCCCTGTTCATTACACCTCATCATTAGTGATTAGCTACAACAAACCACAAAGAGACTGCTAAACCCCAAATATCTTGTGGTCAGCTATCTGCAGGTGTGAGGGATAGACTCAAATCCTCTTTTTGTAAAAGAAGAAAACTAATTTTCCACTACAAGAGTAGAAGTTCTGATCTACGTGGTGTGAAGAGACAGACTGCAGCACTGTATCTAGTGCATGGTATGGATCAGGGCAAGCACTGCAAGAATGAAACATTTTTAAGCTGGTTGCCTAAAAATCAGGAGAATTCTGAGCACACCTTTCTCAGCTTTTAGTCATCTGTCAACTGCACTGGAAGAGATTTAATCTAAAAATAAGGAGGCATATAGGCAGTGTAGGAGCATTTTATGGGTTTAGGTTCTAAACTGAGAAAGAACTTCTAGTATAATTTCCCTGTGTCTTGGTTGCCAAGCTGTAAAATAATAGTATTTCACTGCTTCCAAGGGATAATGAAGAAATAAAAAGAGCAAATAAGTGTGAGCTGTTCAAATACAGCATAGGAATAGAGGACAAATAATCACTAAGACAGAAAAATGAATATTACTGCAACTAGGAGGTGAAAGAAAAACTCCAAAAATATATTTAACATTGTGGTTAGGTATTTGTACTCCATTCAGAAACTGTCTGTCACTATTTTCTCAGACTTCTCTTTCTAGTTTTAGAGGAACAACAGAACAGTGACAACTAGTAAATCTGAGAACCATACCTTATTTTTTCTCTGCTGCTTACTCTTGAAACAGGCGCTGATTCATCTTCTACAACACTGAAACAGAGTGAGATGTTTTTGCATATTATTTGCAGAGTTAATATTTGCATGTGAAGCGATCAAAATGGAATTTGGATTTTAAAGGACAATAAACATATTCATAGGTGGTATAAAAGTGAAAGAAATAACATAACTACTAAAAAATCAGACATTAATTCAGGGATCAAAAATTAAGTATGGAATCATAGAATGACAGAATATGCTGAGTTGGAAGCAACTCATCAAGATCATCATACCCAACTCCTGGCACAGAACCATCCCCAAGAATCATGCCATGTGCCTGAAAGTATTGTCCAAATCCTTCTTGAACTCTGTCAGCCTTGGTGCT
>VRYO01002734.1:17924837-17994093 GCA_009812075.1 Sialia sialis
TTCCTCTCATGAAGTTGTGCTGGCTGTGACCAATGACTGCATTGTCTTTCAGATGTTTTTCAATACCTCTCAGAATAATCTTCTCCATAACTTTACCAGGAACTGGTGAAATGAAACTAATAGGCACAGGCCTATTTTGAGATCCTTCTTTATGCACTGCTTGAAAATCAGGACATTCATCAGCTTCTAGTCAGCTGGAATGTCTCCATATTCCCAAGACTGCTCAAAAATCATCAAGGGAGCTTGTGCAATAATATCATCCAGCTCTTTGAGGATTTCAGAATGAATCCCACCAGGCCCCATAGATTTGTAGGGATCCAGCTGGAGCTGCAGATCCTGCACAATTTCAGGGTTGACTGCGAGTTGAGAGTTCTCCCAGTCATGGTCCTCCAGCTCAGGGCACCTTGGATCCATCATCCTTGTTGAAGACAGAGGCAAAGAATGTGTTAAACACCTCTGCCTTGTCTCTGTCCCTGTTTGTGAAGAGACCATCTTCATTCTGTGATGGGACAATGTTGTTTTTACACTGCCTGTTGCCATTATTACATTTGAAAGAACTCTTTTTATTGTCCCCCACAGTTCTGGCTGGCTTCAACTCCAGCTGAGCTTTGCATATACAAATTTTGTCCCTAAGTGGCCAGCAGCAGCTGTGTTTTTCCCATGTCACCTGACCTTGCTTCCACTGGGCGTACATCTTTCTTTTTTACCTTATTTTTAAGAGAAGATTTCTGTTCAACTAAGATGGCCTTCTGCCTCACCTGTTGGACTTCTGACATTTGGGTATTGTCTGCTCTTGTGTCTTTAGGAGGCGACGTTCAAAAAGTGACCGACAACGACAGATGCCAGCATTTGCAAAAACATTTTCCCAGAGGATCTTACTCACTAATTCCCTGAGCAGTCTGAGGTCTGCTCTCCTCTGATCCAGAGTTGAGGTTTTTGCATTTTTCTTTCTGTTAACAGAGATTTTAAGCTCAATTGTTTCATGATCACTATGGCCAAAACAGCCACCAATCTCCACTTGTTCAAAAGATCACCTTGTTGACAAGGAGTAGATCAAGAAGGGCATCTTTCCAAGCCTGTTCCGTAAAGCTGTCATTCAGGTTTTTAGGAATCTTCTAGCCTGCGTTGTACCAGCTGTGTGATGCTCTCAGTTAATTTCTGGCAAGTTGAAGTCTCCCATAAGGACAAGGGCAGTTGACTTGGAAGAGTCTTTTAGTTCCTCATTTTCCTCATAATTCATCATTGTCCTGGCCAGGAGATCTGTAGTGGACTACCACGATGGCATTCTGCATTATATGTTCATTTCTCCCTGGATTCTTATCCAGAGGCTCTCAACTGTGCCACTGCCAGCTGTGAGCTCCATACATTCTACCCCTTCTGCTCAATCCAGTGCCACCTCTCCACCTCTCCGGCTGTGCCTGTCCCTCCTGAAAAGCCTGTAACCATCCAACAGGGCACTCCAGGCACAGGACTCATCCCACCAGGTTTCACTGATGCCAGTGATGTCAAATGTCTGTGCCTGGGCCAAAGCCTGGATTCCTCTGATGCTGGGTGCATTAAGTGTGGAAACATTTCGGATGTGGTACACTGAAGTCAACACTTTCTGAGACAATTGAGGGATCCCTCAAGTTTTGACACACCATCCCATCACTCATCACTGGCCAGCCTGGCTTCATCCCTTTCCCCCTTCCAGGGTGGTTTAAAGCTCTGCCAATGAGCCCTGCCAGGTCATGTGCTAAAGCTCTTTTTTCCTTCTGAGATTGGTGAATGCCCAACAATGTACACAAAAGAAACTGGGGAGTAAGGCTGCTGCCAAAGTGCAAAAGCAAGGAGCTGTATCAAAGTCAAAGAATGAAGACTTGATAGTTAAAGCTCTAGGGATCAACAAAGAGCATGGAAGTCTAATTTGTCATAGATATTCCCAGACATCTTTATGGTGTCATATACAAGCTTAAAAGGGAAGCTAATGACACTGTAACCCAAATATGTGATGTGTTGACAGAGAAGAAATTTTTGGACTTGCAAAATATTGGTAGAGTGATCTTTGATCTGTGAGACTGTTTACAGGAAATGGCTCCCAGTTAAACAAGCCCAATACCAACTTCCTGCATTCAAATCTAAGAAGATTTGTTAGGCTGGCTTCAACTTAAACAGAGAAGAAATGACCACAGGTTCTTTATCAAGCCTGAGAGCTTAATGCTTTGCTTTGTCCCACCTCTTGGAACGATGTGCTTAGAATTCCATGCATTTGTCTGCACAAGAGGACCATCAAATCATAGGTTTCATTGTCAAATGTTGACATTCAGCTCAGATGACATAATTATTACAGCAGATGAAAAGCTTTGCTATAACTAATAAAACACTGGGTGTCCCATCATCAGGAATCAAAGAGTGTTAAATGAATGAGTCTTCAAGTCTAAGATAAATAAAGCAACTCAACTGAATAAGCTATTTTCCAAATTCTTATTTTATAAAGTACAAACTATTTGCTTCCTAGGACATAAAAGCACTGTGCTGGGAATAAAATAGATATCTCTACTTATGGTGTGTGTGGATAGATAGATAGATAGACAGACAGACAGAGAGAGAGAGAAATAGAGAGATAGATAGGATTAAGTTTGTAATGGAAACAGTGGAAACCATTTAAAAGATGAGCTATTACAACAAATGTTACTAGATCTAACATGACTCACTTTTCTTGGGGTTTAGCATTAATGAAGATTATTGCCCGACGGTCAGTAAGCTCTTGCTTGCTTAGTTCTTCCAAAGACAAAAATTCCTCTCCATGTTTTATCTACAAAAAAATAGCATAAAATATAGGGTGTCCTGTTCAGTTAAAGATGCAGAGAAAAAAATATTTAAAATATACCTAAACAGTAATTTAAAATTCCTAATCTTAAACCAAAGACTGTGTAAGAACTTATAAAGCTATTAAAAATATCTGAAATTATTTTCTTCCTAATTTGCATTTTATTCATCAAATTTTCTTAGAAAAGATTGTGTATAAATATTTTAGCTTGTAGTTATTGGTTTGAAGCATTTAAAAAAGTTCCAGAAAGAGGAAATGTTCCTGCTTTACAGCCTTCAGAAGGATGGAATTTTCAAAAGTAACCAAGTGCTTTAGGAGCAGGTATTTCACTGATTGTCAGTACGACTGGTATTTCTAATTCATCTGGGTATTTTGCAAAGTCCTTCTCAGATTTAAATTGAACATAGCACTAATAAGTGATACCAGAATCAGTCTTTATATACAAACACTTCTTTTGTGACAGAAGGGGTCATGACTGAGGTGAAAATATGAACTCTTTGCTTCCTTATGTAAAAATTAACAAACAAAACGTCCACGGGTCATACAATGTCAAGTTAGCCTTAAGTACAGTGCAGGGAAAGAGACCAGAAGAGCTAAAGTTTGAGAAAGCATCTGGAAAGGTCTGAACAGCTCAGATAGGACTGGGAAGATCACAGCTAGGGAACTACATGAAGATGACTTCATCCATTAAGAAAGATAATCAAAAGAGATCTGTATAACAGCTGTGAAATTTCAGGACAAGAAAACAAAGTCTTTTCTGTAGCCAGATTTTGGCTGTGGCTACAGTACTCTTTCTAAATTAAGAGGAAAATTTTAGTCTTTCTAAATAGAGTAATTTGTTTAGAATAGCTTACCTGACCGCAATCATAGAATCCATTAGTAATGATATTACTTGATGATAAATATCCCATCCGGCTGTACTTTTGGCAAAGATTGTTATCAAGTAGCTTTTCCAAAGCAGCTTCACTAAACTTATTTTTACGGTTTGTTGACAGATTAATTTCTTCTAGGATGTCTAAAGCACTGATAAATAAAATACAAAGGCTAATTCATCATTAAATACTAAATAAATGTTATTATACAGCTCAGAGTTAGTTTTCAGCATTACCAAGACCAAGATAGATTCACCTCCAAGGGCTGATCCTGTGCCCTCTGGGCCAGCAAGGAGTGGCTGTGCTGCACCAAATTCCTTCTCTAGGTGAGGAAAACACTGTGCAGTGCTCAAAAGCAAAAGCAATTCCTTTAGGTCGTTAAATGTTACCTAAAGAAATGCAGATAGGATGCCACAACCTTTCATCTAGAAGGATCTTATGCACCATAGAGAACTTGGGAGAAAAAATGATGTAAAAGGATCAGAGCCAATCATATGATACAGTCCAGGCAACTTCTCTCCCTCTCTCTTTTCAGCTGCAAGGCAATTTGCAGATTCAGCTGTGCATTATGCAATGTGTGAAACCTTCTGGGCTAGGACTGTTACTGTGCTTGGGGTATCACAGCTGGCAGATATTTGCTAAACATGAACAAGCATGGAAACACAAGGAGTAGTTAACACCACCAGAATGGCAGGATTTTTGCAGCAAGGAGATGGAAACAAATAGTAATGTGGGGACATGGGGAGACAGGAATTACTTACTTAAGCTTTTTCTGGTGCTGAAACCCACAAACGGAAAAACTTAGGAAAACCTCACTAAGAAAATAAAGCAAACTGAATTGGTAGAACATTGCATACTGCAGTTCCAAGACTGTTCAGGAATTGAAAAAAAAAACAACAAAACACCAAAAAAACAAAACAGGAAAAAAGGAGTCTGATGCCTTTTTTGCTTCAGTTTTCATAGAAAGGTTTCAAGCAGATGCCTGGCAGTAATATTAACAAGAAGGTAGAAACAGTAGTCGTAAAATGTTTAGGATAAGTTTGAAGAGACAAGGTTAGCAGTCTCTGGGGTCATTTACCTCATACTCTCTATGAATTTGCAAAAGCAACATTAGAACTATTTATAATTGTATTGGAAAATTCGGGGCTAGATGGCTGGAGAATGGAGAAGGGCAAAGATACTGTCTAGTTTTGAAAAAAACTATGAACAAAGAAATTATAATAGAGATCATTCAGCCAAATTTCAGTGTCCAAAAAACACCATATTATTAAACCATCAGTTAGCAAGCAACAAGTGATGAGACATAGCCATTATGTATTTGACAAGAACCAATCATGAAAAGTCCATCTAATCCTTGCTGTAATTGGGTAATTGACTTTACATATAGGCAGAAGAAGTGGACGTGAGATATGTGCTGAATTTCAGAGATATTCTGACTTTTATAAGTATTTTCACTTATTCCTATTTGGATACTCAAAAGCAAATCGGGGAAGTATGATCTATATGAAAATAACATGAAGTAGCACCTGACTAGTTGAAAAACTATGTTTAATTTATTATAATCAATAATATGCTGTCAAACCAAAGGATGCATGCATTAAAGTCCTGCTTCAATACAGACAGAAAAAGGAATTAAATAACATCAGTGCTATATGCAAGATAGAGAAAATAATTACTGAGCTTTATTTGATGGTGGTATGACCTCACCTGAAGCACCTCATCCAGACCAGGAGATGGTACTTCAAAATGGCATTAAAAACTAGAGAAATTCAGAGATGTGTGATGAAATGATACAAACAAAACCTGTCTAACATTTTTATTTTTGTCACGAAGAAGAAACAGAAAGGGACATGAATAATGAGAAAATTCAGTGAGTCAAACTCAAACTGCTATAAAAAGTGGTCATTCAATCTCAATGAAAGCAGGACAACATGATTTGTTTTAAGGGATATTTAAAACTGAGAAACCCCCTCTATGTGCAAGGATATTCCAGGCTGGAACAGGTTACCTCAGAAAGTTGTGAAACTCCTGCAGGATCAGTATTTACCCAAGCCAAAATATGTCACTGCACCTTATTCAGTCTTACACTAAGATAGATGGATAATATCACCTTTGAGGTCCCCCACCGATCTGAATTTTTGAGAGTCTCAGAAATTCTCTCATAGATGGATTTAAAGTATCTGTACAGTCACCAAAGAAGTGCCCAGTAGAGGGAGCAGGGCAATTACACATATTTTAATTTAACAGTAACTATAAGAGTCGCCTTGTCTGAGGAGTCCCGTGACATAATTCTTATAATCTAAATCAGCTTTTGTAATTCAGATACTAATATATGGAACTGGGAGCTCCTAAGAAAGAAAAAAACCAGAGCCACGTTTCCATGACACTTCAGCACACCTGCAATTAACCAGAGCTTGTAAAACAAATCTAGCCTGTGTATAGTAAGTACAATTTACAGTATATTAAAATTAGTCTGAAACCTTTATTTCAGTTTCAAATGTATGGGGCACTGTAGTCCCTAATATTGACAGATATAAGGTGTCCTCAATAGAAAGGTTAATTCAGTCACAGAAACAATAAATGCTTTATAATTCTATATAAAATTCTATCTAAAATAATATATAAGATACTATATAAAATTCTATAATTCTATAATTCTAGTTCTCTCTACAGGTTTATATATTGTTAGAAGATTCTGTTCTTTAAAATCAATACTATCTCATCTGTAACATCTGTGGTGCAAAAGTAGTTTCAGCTTATCAGAAAGCTTTGTTATTCCACTATAAATATGTAAAGATTGACCTTAACTGAGTTCCTGCGTCAAAAATTTTTTGACTTTTGATACTATTTCTACTCACCCTAGCCTGCACAATTCAACAGCAGTTGGTTCATCACTTCCACAGACCGTAATAGCCCAACAGACATTTCTTCTGACTTCTTCATTCTTAGACTGCAGCAATGCAATGAGTAGTTCCAGCCCGCCTACATCTCTTAACTATTAAAAAAAGTGAAAATATTGCCACTCACATATTTCATCTCTCCCAGCAAGAACAGCCTGTGAAATCCACCTCCCAAAACATTCAAGCTTTGTAGAAAACCTACACTGGGCTGAAAAAAAGGTCATTTATGGGGATTCTGTGTTTCTGTGAACTCTGCATAGGCTGGAGCTTTAGAGAGGTACAAGGCAGACATCCCTTCTGGCTCTGCCCTGCTTTTCAGTTATAAGCCTGCAGTGTGGAACCCAAAGAGACTATGCAACTCCAGACTGCCACAGAGAGTTACACAGCTTTTTCTGTGTTCTGGTGCCTCCTAGCAACTAATTTACATCACAATACATTTGAATTTGTATTGTATGTATGACAATCTTATTAACATCCTATTCTCTTGTGTGCTACAGTATCTTTCCTATACATGCTGGAGGAAATATTGCTCATTTGGATTTTCGAAGAGAAAGACATTTTAAGGACACTGAAAGAGGTAGATTAATTATCTATGCCCCTTATTCATGTCCTAATTAATAGCTTTGACCCATGAGAAAATCCCAGCTTATGATTTATGAATGCACATAGCATCATTCTTATTTATGAGAAGAAAATACTATGACCAATTCATAAACAGCAAAGAGTTCAACTTGCTGGATGTCACTGATCAAAGGATTAATTATATTTTGAGTTTTGTCTGAAATACATTTACTCCATGCACATCCAGTATCTCATTAATCAAGGTCAGACATTGCCGTTCAGGCCTTAAAAATGGGCAGCAGAACACCGAGAGAGAGTAGAGGACTGAACTTCTCATCTTCAAAGTTCAGCCGACAGTTGCAGCTGAAAGAAACCTTGATGTTTAATGCTCCTAAATATACAGATCAAGATATAGCTCTGGTGAAAGCTCACTGAAATCACTGAAAAGCTGCAAAGCATTAATTTGGTGCAAGCAAACACAGTCATGAAAATTAAAGGTAAAAAATACCTTTTCCAAAATCTCCTAAAAGCGCAGCTAAATTCAACAGAACAAGTATCACAAAAATAAGCAACTACCTAATATCACTCCCACCTCAGATCTAGAAACATTATCAACAACCACAACCTCAAAGAGTTTTACCTCAGCTCGAGCATCAGCATCACAACCAAAGGCAGCAACAGCAAACGCTGCTTTGCTCTGCACTTGGCTGTTGGTTGAGCGCAGTGGCCCCACAAGGGCACGCATGATACCACGGCTCTGGATACTGACACGGGATGACTCTTGCAGGGACAGATTTGTTAGCACTGCAATGGCATTGGAAATGGCTCCATCTCTCTGGGCGGTCAAGGTGTCCATTAATGGCTGAATTCCTTCAGCCTCAGCAACAACACTAGCAAAATGAAAAAGGCAAAAAAAAATTTGTTATTTTAGGACCATTTTTTCTTCTTAGTATGCTGTTTTTACCAACTAAACTAGTATTACAATTCAAGGTATGCATATATGTAGGCATCTGTACATATATATATGTGTGTGTGATTTCTATATGACTCAAGGTGAGAAGTTTAAGAGGCACAACTTCAGTAGACAAACCAAGTCACAAACTTCGGGATTCTTTAACTTACAAGGACATAGATTTTTTTCTGAGGAATTGAACAAGTCAATGAAATCCTGCATCTTTTCAAAGACCTTTTCTGGATCTTTAGTTCCAGGCAAATGCTTCTGCAGCCTCCTACCACTTCTCCCCAAAAGCATTCTAGCACTACGAATGAGGATTATACTGAACAGAGTATTCAGATCAGCTAGTCTACGAACAGTAGATCCAGTTTACATATTCCCAGTGTTATCAGATGATATTGCATCCATGGCTGAAGCGCGCTGCCCCTCAGCAGTGCTGGAACAAATGCTCATGTGGCCAAGTCCTAAGATAGACGTGCAAAATAATATTTTATTGTTATTTCAATATATGTTAATGTCATTTCAAATAACATTGGGGAGGATGGTTGGGATTTTTTTCTAAGGACAATCTCACAAATTTAGGTTAGAAAACAGTCAAGAAAAAAAAACTGCTGAAGAAGCTTTATTAATGAAATAACAACTTAGAGCACCAGACAGCAAAGTTAAGGAGCTGCACTACTAGAGGACATATAATTTTACTTAAGGCTCATCTGTTTGTTAAACAAAAGTTGGCAATGCTGTTAGCAATGGGAATGCACAGATGGCAAGTTGAATTTTCACTGCAACTACCTTTTATACCCTCTGTTAATACATGTTGTCTACATCAGAACCATAAAAATCTCTTTAAAAATAGTTAACACTTTTTATAAATTTCACAAAATTTCTGTGAACACAGTAATAAAAGAGATCTGTATGTGAAAATCTTTTACTGAAACAGTACCTTACGGAAATTTGACTAATATTTGGATAACTTTCACTGTTACAAAATAAACCAAGCTCAGAAGTATCACATATAAACAAAATCACTACAATACCAAAGACTATTGGCAGTGATAACAAACAAAAAACCCCATGAGGAATGCTGACAGTCACACTGTTAAGCAAACAAGATAGAAAGTAGAATACATGCTAACCTGGGTCACTAACAATAACATAATTATTAAAATAATCCCAATACATGGGGACCATGATGTAGGTCTTACGGTGAACTCAGTGCAAGCATCTCCACATGGTCAGAGAGGGGGATAGAGATGTTCCTGAGCATACCTGGAATGAATGAGGAGAACCTAATTGTGTTTGTTACTCTCATCTCTGCCTCAGGTGCAAGGCAGTGGCAGCTCACAAGCAGCGCTGGAGCATGGATCTAACACTATCTGGCAGTCAGACAACAGTTACTTGTTGGGAAACCAGGGGAAAAGCAGCAATCCAGGGACTGAAGGTGCAGCATTAAGATACAGGGTCAGTTTGGTGCTGCCTATTCAACCCTCTTGGAGCACCAGTAGCTTTAATGCAAGAACTTCCGTCTCTATTCAGAAGTAAATCCCATGTTTTCAGATGTCCCACACTCTGTCTTCCTTCAAGTAGCTGGATTTGCCTTTGTATGCTCTCCTTCCCCTTTCCTACTTGACCAGATGAAGAAGAGCTGAAAAGGTTTTATTTGTTGGGTGGTGTTATTTCTTGTAGTTGTTTTGGTGTTTTTTACTTAAGTAAGGCCACTATACATCTTTGGTTAATATCGTCTTATCTTACCCATGAAAATTTTATCCAAATTTTCAGCTTCAGGACTGTTGCAGCTCTATCCAGGCTATTGTATATGAAGGAATTTTGGACATGCTGACTGTACATGTAAAAGAGAGCTGTACACCACATGTATCATAGGCTTGCTGGAAAACACCGCTTTAACAGCACATGTACCAACACCATGAGGTACCTGCTGGCACAGCTTGGGTGAGACTCACCATACACACACAGCTGCACACAGTGAGATGTCAGATTTGCTGCATCATGCAGTGCATGCACACACTTTAGCCAGGAAGGAAAAAAAACCCAAAAACAAAATCAGGAAGTTTCTCCTTTACAATGGATACATAGAAATTACAGGATTTATGGGACAGATTCACTACATCTCACAGGTGTAGGATACCCAATATTTCTGCAGAAAGTACAGGACTTACTATTTCTATACTACACCCAAAAATACACATGTTCTCCCACAGAAGTTCCTAGTAAACAGATAATCCCTAAGTGGCTGGCTACAGAATGATACATCGCACTGAATGACGTAGACAATCACATCATAAGCAGATTTACTATAATTTCCATAAAACCACCAAGTACACAAGCACTTAACAAAAGAGCGAGGTGATGGCTCCTCATGAGTTCAGAGCTGACCTCAGCAAGGTACAGAGCACCGACAATTTTCTCAAGTGCCACTCAACCTCAAAAAGGTTGAGAACCACTGATTTAGAAGATCATACATATTTATTTCTATCCTGCATTTTACTTCTGCGCAGACTCGTTTTGAATCACAGTTTCATGCATGTAGTTTAATAATCAAGTAGCACAACTGAGCACAAGGCAAAAAGAATTTGTTCAAAGTGACAGTGGCTGGTAACAAGACTTGAAGGTAACCAAAACCTCTGAGAAAAAGTTTTTAAGAGAGCGTGAACATTTGAGGCCAGTGCTGTGTCCGGGTAACAGGGATGCACACAAAAGAAGAGGCATGAGGAATCCATAGCTCAACTCACTCCTACTCCACAGGCCTCTGGAGAACATAGAAATGGCACTGTCACCCTTGGCCACAGAACCTGACCTCAGAAGGGAGCTGCAAGAATGGACATGGTTAAGTTTAAGGTGCTGAAATACCACAACACTAAGTATGGAGGCCCTTGTTCCCTTTTATCTTGGGCAGAGACATGCACTGTGTAATTATTTTATAAGGCAACAAAAGTCAGAGAATGTTTTTACCAGCAATGTCTTTGCTGAATGAAGACACTAGACTCTGCTTCCAAAACATTCTCCTGCAGACATATCCTAATGAGACTGTGCAATTTATCAGTGCTTCCACTACCATATCCTATAACTATATCCTCAAGGAAGAAGTGAGCCTTGGTTTAGCTGAAAAGAAGTATACACTTTTTGATGTGGAAAAGGAGTAAATTAAATAAATTCTCAAGTTTTTTCCTCCATGTTTTGTATACATGCAAAATACACACTTTCCTAAACAAGAAGAAAAAGGGTTAGGGAAAAGGAAAGAAGATAACAAGAGAAGAAAACAAAAAGAATGTTGCATTTGCCCCACCACCATTTTTTCCTCAAAAGTAGAAGCTGCCTATCTGAAGTACAAACAGGAAGGAAAAAAAGACAAGACAGGTGTAGGAATTGCAAAGTTCAAATTAAAGTTAAAATAATTGAAATGTTATGTATTAAAAACACATAATATGGTCCTTAGAATGCCTAACCTAACAGGGTTAGGCATCTACCTAATCAAGGTATACATAGCTCAGGTACCTTAAGGATCTGAGCATGCTCTTCAGTGAAATAGTAAAATTCTGATTACAATTGGATTCATCTTACTGTATTCAAGAATAGCTAATATTTCTTTCCAGCTGTCACTGGGAGGACAAATATTAAAAGATCATACAATAAATATTTAATTTATAAATTTTAAATACACATTGTAAGGTTTAGACATTATCTCGAAAATTCTCTAAAAGATAGTTCAAGACTCAATGAATAAATGCTGAGAGACTGAGGAAAAACAAACATTTTCTTTACTGCTTTTATTGCACAAATAAATTTAAAATTGACAATAAAATCATTACCAAAAAACTTCACAATAAAAACTTTTTTTTACAGACATTTTGGAGATATGTATGAATGTGACTGAAGTGAGTATTTTGTTGCTTCAGTTGCCTGGGATGCAATAGGAAAGCTCAGATATTGGGAGTGTGTTGTGAAAACAATCAGCAGTAAAAATTTGATGAAAATCCTGAGGGGTTTTTATACTTTATTTTATTTTTAGCACTATAAGCACTTTGCGGCAAGAACCACCTCTTTGTTGGCATCACAGGAGCATAAAAGCTCTGGTCTGTGACCAAACCTTCTAGGCAAGGCAAGAAAAATAACAGATTATTTACTTAGAGCATCAAGAATGGTCCAGATAGCTTTTCTTCCTGAAGAGAAAGTCTAGCCTAAGGGAGAAAGTAACTAAGAGTGTTCAAAGAGCTGCCAGAAAACACAGTGATTGCCCCTCAAACCCCCAACCTAAACAACCTCCGGGGGAGGGGAGATAGAGGAGAAGAGCAGTGGTACAGCTTGACACCACTGTTTACTCAGGATTGTACTAAATTTACACTAGTGAGATTGACACTTCATAAAAATGGTAAAGTATGTTTGGTTTTGTTTCTTCTACCATGACTGAACATAAACTGGCTTATATTCAATTATATTTTTATTCACTTCTATGCTGCTTACTCCCCCCACCGACTGACGATTTAACACAATTCCTGCACAGAAAAAATTCAGATTTTTCCTCCTCGCTGGACTTCATTTTTTTCAAATGTATTTGCAACTGCATGTTTAATTTCTGTGCAAAATTACTGTGATTGTGTGTGAGGTGCTTAGCTAGCCATTTATGCCTGTGCATAGCTCATTTTCATACATAATTGCATGTAAATTATGCATAAGAATTATGCATCTAATTACACACATTTTTTAAAATCAACTCTATCTGTGTTAAATCGCATGAATTCTTTTACACACAATCTGATCCAGCTCTCTTATGCAATTTCTGTCTGAGAAAGAATATCATAACCAGAAGTTTGAAAAAGGCTCAAGAAATAGCTTCCTTTTTATTCCTTAAATGTATTAGTATTCTTCATTAGCTTTGTTATGCCATCAGAATAATCACATCCAATAAATGTCTTCTGCACTTACCAAAAATCTCACTTTGTGATTTAATTATTTTCAAAAGCAATTGACTGCTGTAAATAGTCACTCGTATTTTATTTAAAGACTAATATTACTTCAGTTTTTTTCACTATACAAGGGAAATTAATGTCAGTATGTTTATTCTGAGTATGGGAATCTAGCACAAGAGACTCTGATCTACAATCTAGGGGCCCTTTGTGCTCCAATAAAAATACTGATGATATCAACAAACCATATTAATTTTTCATTTCAGGAACTGAAGCCTCTGTTCCTACTTTCTAATGCTAAGTTAAAACTGCAACAAAACCAAAACTCAATAACCTTCACAGTCTGGTTGCAAAAAAATCTTAAATTGCTAACTGGGTCAGCAGAGATTCTAATACCTGACTCTAATTTAGCAATTCACAGGGATCTTCTAATGTCTATCACTGAACTCATCTGATGAAGTTACACAGATTTCAGTTCTAAAACTGTAGTTTTCCTGATGTAAAATATTACAGGAGCATTGGTAATGAACTACCTGTTCATGATGCATGAGACTTTCAGGTATAATAATATTTGCGAACTTTGTAAAGAATTTCTGATATTTCCATTATTATGTGGAAGGCTTAAAATTCAACAATAGAAATTCTTTTTGCTCTTGAAAGATCCCATGTACCTTCCACCAGGATAAACTCATGAAAACAACAATCCCCTCTCTTTTTTTTCTTTCTCAAGAAGTAGTGCATGCAAAAATCAGTAACTAGGCACAAATATTCAGAGTCTGCAATCCACATTGCTACAAAAGCAAAGTAAGAGGGAACACGCATGTGCTGTCAGAGCAGCCTTCATGGAGGTGGAAGTAAAGAAAAAGCCAAATCAGTGTCCTCACAATTCCTCTGAACACAGACAGTGAGGAGACCGTGGTTCTTCTTCATCTTTGGAAGCACCAGCTGATGAAGGATACAAGAGCTGTGCCAAGTCAGTCTCTACACACAGCACTTTGGATTGTGAACCTGAGCTTTATTTCTGAATAACTCTTTTCTGGACAACTGCGAACACATCTCAAATGGCAGCTGTCCGTTTTGCCTTGCTATAAGCTCAACATTTTAGGATGATTTAGAGTGCAGAAATTTATGCTTTCTCTCTTTAAATTACGTCTCTAAGAAAATACACATATACTACTACGTTACGATAAAATTACTAAGGTTGTGTGTCAGAATTTTAAGATTACTTGTGAAAACTTATTTTTACCAGATGACAATCCAAGTGGACAACATGCCATAGTCAGTGCACAGGTTAAATTCACAGCAGGGCAGAATTGTCTGCATGGTCAGTCATAACCCTGTAACTTCCTTACAGACAATTTAAATAAACAACTTGACACTATACTCAAGTAAATTAAAACATACACTTGAATTATTTAGTTTAGAAATCTACTACAAAGAAGATGTGCATGCAAAAGCACCAACACACTTGTATTAAATATTTACTCATATGTAAAATAATCCTTGCCACATTTAATTCATAAAAAGCATAATTTATCTCAGTGAATATCACTAAATGAGATTGCAAGGAGACACACTCAAGAGTAATCATGATACTTGTGCCACTACATAAAAGAAAGTTTTCTCTCCCAGGCTTAGGAGTCTCCATCCAGGAAGGAAAAGTTCTCACTTGATCCCACAGAAATCTGTCATGGGAAGTTACAGGTAACAACAAACACGCTCTGAGTGAATCTCCAGCTATCCACAGCTAAGATAAACAGTGATCAAACTGCAAGGCTTTGAAAGTAGGGTGTACAAATAGGCCAAAAGATTCTGTTGTATCTACAAGGAGTTTCTATGTAGGTATCATCCCAAATCAGAAGTGTTCTGTGTTCTGTCTCAAACTGTTTTGGACCTACTTAGGTTTCCATGTGCTTTAGGATGTGGTGACATGAGATCTGTGTTAGACATAAATGCTCTATATTGGTCTTTGTCTTGAATATAACCCCAAAGTTAAAAAATAACAACAACACACCCCCCATCCCCCAGGAGAATAAATAACAATTTTTTTTTCTTTTTTTTTCTTTTTTTTTTTTTTTTTTTTTTGTGAAAGAAGGACTGGGAAGAAAACAGTTACAGTGTCTGAACCTACAAAAGGCACATACAGCCACACCTTCCCAATCTAAGAGAAAAATACCACAGCTGGCTGTATGAAAGATTTTTGACTGCCAGCAGGGCACAGACACGTCCATGGGTTGTGTATCAGTCACCAGATGTGATGTTAAAGTCTTAGCTGAAACCGATTTCCAAGTGACATCCCAGACACAGGACTTAACTCAGCTTTTCTGCCAAGGGAGAAATTTGTCAGAAAACCTTTTGCAGTTTTCAACCGATGTCAAGACATAACTTGCAAGGAAAAGCTTGTGAGCTCTTAGGTAGTGGGTAATGACACGGTTGTCTTTTTTTTTTTTTAAATGCAGTACCTCCTACAAAATGGATATACAGTAAGAGAAAGGAGAAAGAGGAACATGTTTATAGCCTGAGATAACTATTTACAGAGTGTAGATGCAGATGTTAAAGTAAAAAAGTAGCAGCACGAGCCATAAAACTCAAGAACATTCCTTTAGCTTGCAGCACTTTAGCTCAAAAATATAATTCTGACACTAGGGGTCAGTATTTAAACATATTACATCTACAAAACACAGCTAGCAGTATTCTATTGTTGATTTCCTCCTTCAGAAAAACAAACTTATGTCATAAATAACTATTAAACCACAAAAAAAGACAAAACCTACAGTCGATTGTCACCTTTTTAGGCTATTAAATATATCTCTTGTCCTGGAAAATTGTGCTCCTGTTCTTATAAATTAACACATATATTCATGCAAATGTATTATCTTACATAATATTGATGCCTTAATATTTATGTGAATTAGGTTCCATCTACAGTCTTGAAAGAGAAAAGCTATTACTAAGTTTCCCATTTTCTAACAGAGAAAATTACTACCTAGTGATATTACTACCTAATGGTAGTAATCACTACTTCCTAATAATAACAATATTTGGAATGGAAGCAAAACTGGATATTTTTCAAATTTATTCCTTGATTGCCATACTTGCCTTACAAACAATAAAAAAATCTGTTGCGTACTGAAAGTCTCTGTTGAAAAAGGTGAGACACTCTCACTACAGGTGAAACAGATTAAGGATGTATTTTGAGTCCTTAGATCAGTGTATTAATTTCAGTTTGGAATAACAGATACAACACCCAGTAAAGTCAAGGGAACAACTCCCTTTCTCCTCAGTGGGCACTGTCCATAACCAATGAGTTCCCAATCTCTCCTCCTATCCCAAACTACTCTCAAATCTTGAAAATCTTGATACACTTGAGAACGCACACATTCAGATACTGCACTAATGCCACGAACTACCTATATGGATACAACCTTTGTGAATTCCAATAGGTTGCCTGATTCCTGGGAAGGATTTAAGAACTAGAAAATTAAATAACACAAAGCTTGCTGACTTTGTAAATTTTGGGATGATACTTCACTTTCTTGAATCCAGATATAAAACAGAATTTTGTCACATGACATTTATTATAAACCCCAGGAGAAATATTCCATCATAAGCCTGTCACATACCACAGTTTCCTGCAGCCCTTGCTACAGATGAAGAAAAAACATCCTTTTCCTTCTTCCCTCAGACCAAATTCTGACTGAATGCTATAAATTTTGCACTTAAAATAAACAATTTAGGACAAATATTATTGAGGCTATTAATTAGCTTTCATGTCCAGTACAAAGTTCTAAATTCCAGAGCACATGTTTTCCTTTAGTGGCAAATCCATTAGGTGCCCAGAATTCAGACATAGCCAGATTTATGAAGGCAGCTATTAGAAATGGCATTTGTACTATGACTATACCGAAGAAACGAGCCGGTCAAATTAATGTCTGACTAACCGGTATACGCGAGAGCTTATTTCTATGTGCTACTTCTAATATTGTATTTATATTTAACATGATTATTTTATCCTAAATGAAAAGCGAAAATAATTGATTAGACTTTAAATGAGAAAAAATAGGCAGAGGCTGAGGTAAGCCATTTGTTCCAGGATTAGATGTGTGGCACAGAACCACTTATTTTCCTGCCCAACAGATGACGCTGCTGTTTCTTTGTTCGTGTGCAATTGTTCCATTTGTGCATCACATCCATTACTGAAGCGACTGCGCCCACGCCGCCTGGACACAGCAAAACCAAAGACCTTCAGACATTCTTCAAATGGCATTCTGCTGTCCAAATAACCACATACAGTTTTCAGTAAAGCAAGTTGTTGCTCTGAATTTAAAAAAATGTGATAGAGAAGATGGATGCAAATACCCAGCTGAACATAATTCTCTTTTCCTCCAGAAGCAGACCACAGAAACAAATTCTGACATATATATCAAAGATGACCTTGGAGCTATGCACACAAAGTAACATAACATGTTAGAATAAGCATATGGGATTTTAAACTGCAATGCACTTTGCAATTTATTTTTACTGAGCCTAATTATTAACAAGTTTACAAGGATTTATCATCAATATTAATCAGCATTAAAACTCTGTCCTTATGGCAAAATTCTTATAAAAGCATATTCTGAAGGTGTCAGTCTGAAAACTAATGAGGCATTTGACCACTGTATTTCTTCATTTTTTCCTATGTGCAACTGAAGTGGTACACAACATCAGCTCTGCAGTGAAAACTTAAATACTGAAATATTTTAGAAGTTATTTGCATTAATTGCTATGTGTTCTAGTAGAGATCCTATTGAAAATCCATATTCTCCAGTAAACCAGAAAACTCAAAACCCTTGCATGGAACTCATGTCCTCTTCTCCTCTAGCTTTCTGGTTAAAATACAGGAAGCAAATGAATTAATTTATTTATTTTTGCCAAATCATGGTTGCTTGAGGACTTGTGTCAAATGAAAAACTGGTCTCTGTCCCATTCATCGTGAACAGGTGTTCTAATTACCAAACCTCTACCATATTTGACACCTTTATTAGCTGTCTCAGTTGAGAAACAAAGGATTGATTGGGTAGGGGTATAGAACTAGCCTTTCATTGCTGTGGGGAAGCACCTAAAGGTCAAGGTTAATATACATTAGTGGGGGGTAGTATTGCCCATTGCCTCTGCTGTTCTTGTGCTATTAATCAATGGAAGATTTTATCTTTATGAGCTACCTATGGTGGGAGTTTTAATTACGCAATTGCTTTAAATTGTTTTTTTTCCTGTATTATATGAAAAGCTGGCAGCACTTTTTGATATTCCTAGCAAGAACAACAAATCTCCAGCAAAAATAGTAATGTCTTGTATTAATTTTATATCCTCAAATATATATTGTACCAAATAAAAGGGCAAAGTACACTCCAATCAATATAACATAGAAAAATGCTCATGAAATGAAATACAGAAGAACCCATGCATTTGAGCTCAACAAAGCTGAATATTTGACTGGCCAGTAAAAAGTGAAAGCATTTAGAGCAAATAGTCTTCTCCATCACTGGACCCATTTTGTTCTTGCCACATAAGGTCCACCTGCTGCTACTATCTTTCTGATTTTATATTCTTGGAGGGTTAAAAATAAAAATCTAATATATAACCGATAAAAAGCAGGAGTCTCATCAGCTTCATTTGAGAACAGAATATTGTCAACATAACCACACAGTGAAGTTACATTATTATAAAAGTGCATCAGCATCTTCATTATTTATACACTTATTTTCAGTGGTCTACAGGACATACAAATGAAACATTCTAGTATGAAATATGATTATGGTAAATCAATCTGGAATGAATTTTCTCCAAACTATTTTTTTTCCTATTATGTGAATGTAAAATAAATATGGGTCTGATAGTCAGTCAGTGAGCTGGAACTATACCAATTTGTATCAGCTAAGGATTCAACACTACATATTCATTTATAGATCCTAGTCACACTCAGACCCTTCTGTGACTTATTAATGGTTTTGATTTAGAAATATAGCTTTGAAGTAATTATATAGTCATATGGAATTCATCCAATATACATATTTAATGTAAATTATTGCTTCCTGATTTTCACAGAAGACCTCTGATTAGATTATCTGGTGCTTCCATATTGTACTTGAAGCTGGATTGCGAGGAGAGAGAAGTGTATGTAAGCCACCTTTACAATTTCCTGACTGCCCAGCAAGAAACAAATACGGAGTTCATTACAATGCAGAGGAATAGAGACAGCTATTTCCCTGCCTGAGGTCTCAGAGAATTGTTATAGCAGTTGAGCTAAACAATGTCCTGACTATCTCCCTAGCAAAAGAAATGGAATGAGTTGGCATAAGCTGCTATACCAACTCAAAACTCTCCAGAGATCCCCTTTTCACAATGTGAAACCTCAAAGGGCTGCACTACGAAAACCAGCTGTAGTGGAGCTGAAAGTTTGACCTCTGGACTCCAGCACTGTGCTCGTTTTATGTGTGTGTGACTCCCACTGACACCAACTGAAGAGTCCATCACATGAGGAGAGCAGAATATCAGACAAAAAAATGTACTACGTGAATCTGAGAACAGAGTATTATTCTCTTGTGTCAAATTATTGCTCCATCAGGAAACATTAACTGAATACTAGTGACTGTTAGAGCTGAATAAATACATTAAAACTATTTATTTTGTGAGTTATTTTACTTTTTCACTTCAAAGAATGCTTGTGAATCAATTACTATTTCTTTAAGGAAAATTCCAGGAAATTTTTAAGGATTTTTTTTATTTGCTTGTAAGTTACATGTGATTGCTCATATACATCACACTGCTCTGTTGCTTTTCCCTGAACAGGACTTTTAATAGTCAAGATAAAAGAACGCTGCATGTGACAGTAGAATTTAGTTGATATAATTGTTTTGGAGCATATAATGAGCTAACCATTGTTACCTTTGTTAGTAATTTTGGATTCTGATCGTAAACTTCTTTCAGAGAATGCATTATAAGCACTCTCTATTACTTGGCAAAGAATTTTTTAAAAAGGAAGAGTAAAACAATGCCCATATCTCCCTCAAAGAATGGATTTGGATCAGTCAAGAAGGTTGTATGAACCACCAAGTTTTAAATATATCACTGATTTGAGATTTAAAAAAAGAAGTCCACATCAAATGCTTTAGATTATAAAGCATACTTTACTCATATGATCTCTTCAAATTAAGATTTATATCTCTGCTTTCATTACATCTGCATCATACCTCTCCTTGATAAAGCTAACGTTAGTAGAGACACCAAAAAGTGCCTTAGAATCAAATTCAAACAGACCTGCCTTGTAGGATAAGGACAAGATGAGGCATTCTTTAAAAATAAAAGTATTATCACTGCAGGTGAGTGTTTTAAATAATAATTTAATTATTGCAGACTTACCTTGCATTTCTAGGACTGCTTGTTGTCAAATTAGTTAGTGCTGTCACTACAGCTTCTTTTAACTCTTCATTATCACTGCTTAGCAACTGTATAAGCTGGGGAATCCCTTTGAAAGAAATAATTGTATATATGAACATTTAAATAAATCACAGCAGTCTGCAAAATTTTAATATTCTCCTTATAAGCAGAAAAAGCACAAATTCACACTTCATCCTTTCCCACCTGACTTACCCTGAAGTCCAAGGACACATTTACTGTCCAAATTCTCACACATAGCAGAAATGGCTTGGGAAGCAGCAACTTTAACTTCATCATTGTTACTTTCCAAAAGGCTTAGGAGAAATTTCTCAACCTCTCCCCAATGTAATATTTTTCGTATTTCAGCTTTAAATGAGAAATAACAAGAGTATTAATCAGCATTTGTTTCCCAAATCAGTGAGAGGACATTAATTTGATTTCATTTAGCTGTTGGAAATTTTTTGGTAACAGAGACACCAGCCATTAAGAAATGTGCACAAAGGACCTGAGCCAAATCCCATCACATAACATCCTGAGTTGGAAGGGACCCACATGGATCATCCAAATCCAACTCCTGGATTAGGATTCATTGAACTCTGAACCAAGCCCAAATAATGACTATTAAACACAGTATAAACATATATAACCCAACAGAATGCAAAGTTTGTTCTCTGAAAGACTTTAAAACTACAGGATACAGGCTTGATGGAAACAGCTTTTCCAATGCAACAGATCATGCTTAGCCAGGATTGTGCTGAACTTCAGTTTATGCTAACAAAGTCCAAATGCATAAAACTGAAGAACATACCAGTAAATGTACAATTGAACTTGGTGAAATACCACTCAGTGTATTAAAATAGCCAAAAAAAGGCAAAGAGCATTAAAAAGAAAATTTTAAACTCTGAACAGCTTGTAGTTCTTCATTAATGCCCACTCTGCAGAGAATTTGAATTTTGTCCTTTAGCAAGGGCTCACTGCTGACCTGGATTGCACTGACCAGCAGCAGTGTAAAAGGACAGAGATGCTCCTCCTCTACACAAGTAACAACATACAGCACCCACAAAGTATCTACAGACACCTGCATGTAGATACCAATAAACTGATGAACTCCCTCATCTCAAAACTGATGAGATCAGAAATGCAGGTGTTTCTTAGAAAGATCCCTGAAAGAAACCTTCTCATGCAGAAAGGCGCTGGACAGCACAGAAGCTCAACGATGACAGTCAATAAACATCTAACCATATGCATAATCTAAACCAGACTAATTACATGCTGGAAGTTATATCTATATATAGTAGAATTTTAGAATGCATTAAAGAATTTCAGGAACTGAGAAAAATGAGACTTTCAAATATTTAGAAATTTTACCAGGGCTTGCCACTGTTCTGAGGGATCACTCCCTTGTTTGGATTATTGCTCCTCCAATAAAAAAAAAAAAAAAATTGTAAGAATTCTTTTAGATAAATCTGAATCTGAATCTGCACTGAATAAAAGTAAATAAATAAAAGTCCACAAAGTCAACGAAAAGCAAGTTGGATGGAAAATGTAATTAGAGTAGAATTGACTCAAAGCATGGAGATTTCCCCTCTTCAACTCGGTTGTAAACTGTTTTAGAATCCTCAGATATGTAAATGAAATCACAAAACAAAGATGCAACAAATAAAATAGAGGATTTTAAGTGTCAGCAGAACTTTGGCCACAACCTTGATGCATATCAGCCAGCTCTCAAGAGGCCTCAATTGGGATGAGAGACTATTTTGACAAGTCATCAAGCATGTCACTGGCTGTTGCTTGCCAAGGTAGTCCATAATCCCTAATAATGACCTCTGGAGGTTGTTCATGCCTCAGTAATTTGTTTATTGTACAGCAATTTACTTGTTTACGGATTCTCTTAAAAATTATTCTGGCTTTTAAAAGCAGCTATGATGATGGGTAAGCATTTATTTTAAATATAATTTATGCCTATATGAAATAATAATATGAATAAATAATTTGAATGAGTGAAAATAGTAATTTAAAATACAGTAATTTCAGGCCTATAAGGCGCACTGGACTATAAGATGCACTCCTAGATTCCGATCAAAAATGTAGTCAAAAGGGTGCACTTTTTAGGCATGAAATTACTGTACTTTAAGCAGAAAAATAATTTTATAATAATGTGGAAAAACAAATCTTGAAATTGAACTTATGATAATGAGTATGCTTATATGTTTAGGTAGCTAGATCAATGAAAATTATTAATATTTCAATATCCAGGTGCTAATTCTATTTAAGGGATGAACATTTTCTGCTGATCTGTGTGTATGAGTTGTATCCTTTGTGTCCTTTTACTACAGACTAGAAAGACTAAAAAGCATCGTTTATACTGAAGTACTTCATATGTCAGTGCCAACACCATTTTTACAGTGATTAATTTCTTGACCACTAAGTAATTTGAATACATTAATTTATCATGAAGGAAAATCAAGCATACATGAACTAAGAGAGTTTGGAGTATCAACTGTTCTGTCCAGATGTTCATGCATTGACCTCATGGTGAGACAACCTTTGTTTATCAATATATTTTCCTATTTCCCCTTCTTACCCCAAAATCATGATCTCAGTTCTACTGATTACTATTCAGGCCACTGTCACCACCTTATGGAATTATTTATACCAATTTCAAATGAAAAAAGTTAATGTTAAATATTATCATGACTTCTCACTGATCTTGAGTTAATGCAGATAAACAAAGATCTGTTTTATGAAATGCCTTTGTTAATCAGGCTACAGAGCATGTTTAGTGTGCTTCCTTTTAAGCATGAGATGCACTGAGATACACACAAAGAATGTGGAGAGCTTCAAACCAGAAGTTTGGCAAAACAAGTGTGATCATCATTTTCTCCATACACACTCCACAGCATTTTCTTGTTGCTGGTGTGTCTGGCATTGTCAGGGGAAAATCAGGCTCTCCTTAATCAACAGTCCAGATAATCCACTCACAGACATTCAATAATTTATAGCATTAGATTATATTTAGCATTCTGAAATGACTGCATTATTTGGTGGGCAAGACGGGAATCACAGTATAATTCACCATTGTAATTCTGAGCATACAAAACAAAATAATCAATAAATTAATATATTAAATTCGAATTTATGTTACCGAACAAAAAAAAAAATTCAGTGACAAAGGCATAATGATTATGTATAGAAATATTATCCATTTCCATGTACTTAAACAGAGCAGCATCCTAAAAATGCTATTTAAAGTTGAATATCATGTTTATACCATGTAATTTATTCTGATACTGAGAATAACTCTTAAGGGATAAATATATCTTATAACAACAACACTAAGTTACAGGAGTCCCTTTCCAAGGGGTTGAAAGAGACATAAAACAAAACTGCTTGCTATGATCACATCTATCAGGGAAAAAAACCAATCCAAAACCAAATTCCATCTGTCAACAGTAATAATTTCAAAACCAGATACTGCTGTATACTCAGCTGCCAGGATTAAAAAAACAGCTAGATACATGTTCTGTCATAGCAGAAGAAGGTTTTTCATTCCAATGAAAAGCAGTGGTTTTTTACCCAAATATACAGGAAATGTTGGTAAATTGCATCCCTGATTATCAAACCTGAAGAATGCAGGTATACGTATTGCAAATTTAATGAAAAAGTCACTACAGAATTAAGAGCTGTGTTGTAGCATACTGGATTCACATCAAGGCAAGTACTAGTATAGTGTACATTAGTGTTGCATTTTGGATAGGCTTTAGTATGCTTACAACCAGAATCTAATAAAAAAAACAAAACCTGAAAATATTACTTTTTGTACTTGGGATCCTTCTTGCAATGGCCTTTTCTTTCCATTGCAAGGCTGACTTCAGACCACTGAAATATTCAGTGCTTTTGAGGACTACATTGAGCAGCAAATTTACTGGACTGTATTTTCCACTGCATCAGGACAAGTTTCCCTTTGTCTAACTGAGTGACACCAAAATTCTCCAGGTTGAAAGCAAATATTTTAAATCTTATTTTGATGTATTTTCCCAGCCTGCTGCATCCATACTAACTGTCATAGGCTGAAGAAGAGAGCAAACCTTTATAATGAAACCTCATTGACTCCATTTGTAAAGAAGCATGACAAGAAGATGCATCTTCACTGATGGCAACATCCCATGATATAAGATCATAGGCAGTACTGTAATATATTACGTGTGGTTCTTGCAACCGTGCTTTAAAAATGTGCTCAGACATGCTTCTACTAACAGCTGCTAAAATATTAGGCCACAAAAACTGAAAAAAAAGTGTGAAAGAGGAAAAGAAGGCTATGCTTATTTGAAAATAAATATGATAAAGGAGTAAGATGCAGTAGAAAGCAGTAGGAGCAAATATAAATCTGCTTAGCATACAACTTACAAGCCTGTCACACGACTATAAAAATGATACTGACAGTCCTAAGTAGCATAATAAAATAACAACACAGGAAAATACACAAAGAAAATACTGACATAAGAAGGTCCCTTTCTATCTTTGATACCTGAACATTAATGAAAACAATTTTCAGTGACTTGCCAAGCTTCAACAGATAATGACAAAAGCACACAAAAACCCACAGAACACTCGAACATGCTTTCTGTGTATCATTTTCAATCCAAATAATTACAGATATTCAGGATATCAAACTAAGCAAGGTGAGAAAAGAATGAGAAAAACAGCACAGGGAGAGATGAAAGGAGGTCTGAAATATGGCAGAAAGGAGAGATTATTTTATCCATGTATTAAATTAAATGACATATTTTTGAAATACACATAAAGCCATGATTCAACCACAAGGTGCCAGAATTATGAATGAAATTCTACTGACATAAAAATCCCTTGACAGAAGTAAAATCTATAGTCAAAAGTATGTTATTAGTTACATTGCATTTTGTTACACAACACTACTTGGTACATGCTGTAACTCAGTAGTCAATGTATGGAAGGAATTTCAAATGTAGTTTGATTAAAAACACATCCTCGTGTGCATAAATGATGAGCATGTTCTGCCTAATTCAGAATTCCTTGGTGAATTAAAGAAAAGTATATAAGAAAGAACTATAGGATGAATAATTATAAAAAGATTACAATGAAATTATTTAACTCCCCTGGGAATATTAATCTGCAAGCCATTTGAAAGGTTTCCTTTCATGCCTCTGTTAAAGGAATTTGTATTTGAAATTGCCTGACATTTAGACGAGCAGTTGAATGCAAAAGGAATTCAGCTTGCAATGAAGTCTTAACAGATAGAGGCAGAAACAGTGCCAGCAAAGGTAGTTTAAGATGGCAGTCAGCTGGCATCACTAAACAAAAGACAAGCATCATATTTTCAGAGCTCCATTTTCCTTTCCATTTTACAAGAATACACTAAAATAAAATAATAAAAATAAATTTGAAAAATTAAAATAAATTGAGACAAAATTGTTAACATTTTCAAATATATATATATATATAATCTCCTAGCATCCAATTGCTGCTCTTATTGGCAGGACTCATCATTGTTATTAATTCTTGCCAGTGCTTTCCTCAGTACAAGTACTACCCTCAACCAGAGATCGGTTTTTTCTGAATAAAAATTTACTTCATAAACAATTTCACGTCCATGGATAATTGAAAAGTCACATACCGTCATAAGCTGCCCTGGTAATTGCCTTTGCTGCATTCTTCTGAATATCAGGAACAGTAGAAGCTTCTAAAAATGAAACTATTTTTTTAAGGCCTCCTGTTAGCTGAATTTGTTCCAGAGTAGCCACATCTTCGAGGCAATTTCCCAACACAGCAAGAGTTTCAATATGTAGATCACTGAGTTTCTAATTAAAAAATAAAATAAAAAAACAAAACAAACAAACAAATGAACAAAAACACACAAAAAACCAAACCAAACAAACAAACAAAAAAACCAAAACAAAACCAAAAAACCCCAAAAACAAAACCCAAAAAAACCTACCAAACAACCTTGAAATCAGGACTAAAATACCTTAGGCTTTTAAGTTTGTACGATAATTGTTGTAACTTTCTTTTGGACAGTTTATTCATACTGCAAAGCACATATTTACACATTCATATTTTCATATAATTTATTGGATGATGACTTAGAATTCAACACAATTTATTAAAAATACTAAAACCCCCAGAAGTTCTTCATTTACACCAAAGTGGGTACTCAGAATGGGCCTGTGATCTTAAAAATTAAAAAAAAAATTCATTAATATCTCAGTACATTATATTTCCCATTGTGACACCTGAACTTAAGAAGCACTAAACTGAGTCTCATAATAACATAAACAGTGATAGGAAATTGTATCTAAAGCCATTATATAAACTCAATTCAAAAACTGAATAATAAACACTTTGGAAAATATCTTTGCTTCTATTCTTAGTGAGCTAGATACACTAACTTATCCTATTTCTATCATAGTTCCTTCCAAATAAGTAACTCTTTGTTCTTACATCTCTGTTCTGTAAAACAAGCAATATTTCTCATTAGTCATACAAACATCAGCACCAAGAACAAAAATATTTTTAAGGCAAGTAAACCATACATTGTTTTCCAGTATATTCAGAAGGCAATCTAATCCATTATTTTTTCTCAGTAATATCCTGGTTTCTCTGTCTTTGCTAATTAATTCTAAGGTTTGAAGGGCCAACAACTGAATGACCGGATATTCAGATTCCAGTAGTCCCAGCAAGGGTGGAATTACATTCAGTTCACGAACTGCAGCACGGTTTTGAAAGTCCTGCAGTAAAATATTCCAACAAAGAATGTTAGTGATAGAGAATATAACAGTACATCAATTTCTCACTTTATAGAAAGAATACCAAAAACCTGATTTCAGACATTAAAAAATTAGTTAATACTCTAGAGCTTCCAGTTCTGCAGACTTCTTTCTTTTAAGCTAAGAATCAAACCGAATATAATCAAGCCCCACGAACCTTAAATTCTAGGGGTTTTTCGCATGACTGAAGTACACACTACAAAATCCAGTCCTGTATAAAGAAGTCTATTCACTCTTGATTTTACCATGTTTACCTCAACATAAATGTTTCTTTGAGAAAGTTTTTTTACATTTAGTTTTACCATTTTTATTTACCTCAGTGGGAGGAAAACAGTTTTTTGCACTCTGCTGTGGTTGCCTGGTTATACCTTGTTTTGTTTTACTAATTATAAAATGAAAACTTAAAATTTCAACTTCAAACACTGGATTTGCAGCTTAATAAAAAGACAGTAGTTGATTATATTAAAAAAGAAAATAAATAAATAAATTACAATTTGCTTTTAAATAGCTTATTGCACATGTGCAGCATGCAATTATCCTTATCAATATAAGCAAGCACCAGGTGCAGTTATCCAGATATACCCTGCAACAAAGACAGCGAGATAGTAAAAAAGGAGAAAGAGTAAAATGTGATTCTGAATAGACATGCTCTGATGCCCCAAAAGAGATAGAGTTATAAACTGAATTCATTACTGAATTGATTCGCTTAAGCCATGGGAGAGAACTGCCATACAAATGCACCATTCTTTTGCTAAGCAGCATATGGATGACATTAGTGCAAGTAGCCAATAACGAATCTATTCCTCCCAGTGTGGAAAGTAGCTGTTGACAGCATTCACCTATCATTAAAAAGATGTTCCAAATTGTGCTATGGACTTGCCACTCAAAACAAGAAACAAGGCAATTGGAAGTTTTTTAATTTACAGGATATTTCTAACCTCTTGGGAAGACAGAATACAATTCTCATTACTAAGATTAACATTTTTCAACTAATAAAGCATATTATTATTTAGTTTTAAAAATCTAAATTGCATCCTGATTTTACTTTTACTGCAGTACAGAACAGACAACATCATTAAGTTCAATAGAATTTAAAAACAGCAATATTCATAACTAATTTAACATTCGGGGACTCAGGCACAACGACTCAACTTTTCAAAAACATTTATGAACACTGTGGAGTAAAGGAAAAAAATATCTTAAAATTAGTAACACCACACAGAATGTCAGGGGTCAGGGAGCAAATGTTTATCTGCCTCTGTAATTTAAGACAACAAACAAGAGCAAATTTTACCTGCGCCAAAAGGTAGATACACTCAAGTGAATTCTTCTTAACATCAGGATCAGGGCTACCTAGCAGCCTGATAAGTGGTTCTAACCCACCCTGCTCAAATATTTTTACTTTAGTAGTATATTCAGCAGCCATATAGGCTAGACAAAGAGTAGCAAATTCATGGATAACTACATCTTCTGCGGGGAAAAAAAGAAACATTTTGATCAAGTTTTATTCAACACAGAATATTTTCACTAATCCAGTAAAGTAGTTTAAAGCATTATTTGAAGTCAATAAATAATAGCTGTTAACAATACCAGACATGTCCATAAACATCTTGGTCCATCTGTACAACATAAAACACTACTCAGTGAGCTACAGAGCTACTCCTATAAAAGCATTTACCAATTTGACGTGCACTAAGAAAAATCACAATTTACAGGGTAGATTTTATTAAATTGTCTGATAAAATGGCAATCATAAATTATTTCTGACTGTACTTCTGCACAAGGAATGAATACTGTAAGGTACCTTCTGGTGCTAGCTGTGATATAAGTGAATTTGTGACATCCAGTTCCCTCAGTACCTTCTTGACATCATCTACAATGAAGTAAATACAAATATGAAGTCCTTTGTTCGGCAATGTTGGCTGAGTAAAGAAACAGAATCTGCTCCAAGCAAAATGTACTTATGGTTACTCCTCAGTGACTAAAACATCTGACTGGGAAAGACACACAACTAAAATTAGACCACGACCGTAATGGGCCCAGAAAAAAAAGCAGACTTTCAAGTAGCAGATGACATTTGATACACATTAAGTTCCTCTATATTTCATTGAAACTTTATTCAAAATACTTGCATCTAGCAGGTTCTGATTTAATATTGCACGATTTTAGTTGCCAAAGAAGTCATACCCCAATAGTTAAAATTATTTGTAGCTAAAATTATCAAATTTAAAGCAATCCTTCTGTTATTTAGTTTTCAAGCCATCACTTTGCAATTTTATGCTAACGCCAGCCCACACAGCAAATGGAAAACATTAATTACACAGGTCTTACTAAAATCACAGTAAAGACTTCCAGATTGCATTTTTAATATTGTCAATGGCAAACCAGCAAAACCTCAACCCTTGGATAGAAAAATCAAGTAATATTATTTGGGACAGACTTAATGCGGTTCTACAGGCTGTGTTGTAATTACCAGCATATTCCGCATGTTGAAATGTATGGAAAAAAGGTGTGAGTTTAATTTACTTTCCCATAAAAAAACAATTGAGATGTGAATATAAATGGGAGCCATTTGTTGATTCGAATCCATGTTTGTGCAGCACCATTGACAATATGCTGATGTCAAATTAAAAGTAACCTAAGAGGGTAAGGTCCAGTGCTGCACGACAAGCAGGTAGTAGTTGATGAAAAGATTAGAGTGTGGTTGGGATAGCCTCATGGAAGACAACTGGGCAAAACAATCACCAAATTAAGACCTGTTTAATTACATTAATCAGTTACAGGTCTATAAAGCATTATAGAAATAAGATCTACTGAAACTCAACCTTACATCACTTACTCTTTATTCTAGGCCTTTAATATAGGATTTTTTCACATGATCAACCTCTTGTTTTGATGACCACACACTGAAAGATAGCAAAACCTTGAGACTCTTACTATTAGAAGCCATGATGCCAAATACCATGACGGCATTTCTGCGTATAAGTGGATCTTCATGGGAGAGGAGTTTATGCAGATGTTCCAATGCTCCAAGACCAAGAAGTACCAATTTGTTTTCATCATCTGGAAAGGAACTGGGTTAAAAGCCCAAGAAAAAGGCCAGCAACCTCACAGTTCAAATGAATCAAGGTAAAAACACTACCAATCTTTTACTGGACAGCAGAATCAAAGAATAGAGGCCTGACAGGTCCTTTGGAGCCAATCTAATTTACACCCCAAATAAATATGTGTCAAATAGCTTCAAGGATTAATAGTATCTCAGATTAATTCACATTTTTAAAGCAAAGGATTCTTCTGTCTGTTGGACACTCCACTCATTTGTTGGAGACTGCAATGGGAGTACAAAGGAAAGCTTTCTATTTAGCAAAGTACAGGTTAACACCACCAGGTGAGTGTATTTTATTTTCCACTTTTCTTGCCTTCTAATTTAATTTTCCTCAAAATAACAGTTCACGAATTCTGTGAATGCTTACTATCCCTCAAGGGAAGCAACTACCAGGATTTCTGTCATTACTTCCTACCTGAGATTTCTACCACCTGAGAATGAAGTGCTTTGTAGCTGAATAGGTGTTGGACATGCAAAGAACAGAGGAGTTTAGTGTGATTACAGCCTTCTGTTCCTACTCACACAAAACACACACAACCCCCAAGATAAAAAATCCCAGGCCTACTCCTATTCTCAGTTCCCACAACAGCTTTATAATTCATTTTATAATGAACCATGCCTGCCCTTCCTGGCTACAAGTGAGCAATGTGAGAGGAAACTGGAGATCTATGCTCATTCTCAGGCCAAGACATGATTAAAATGGAGGAAGTATTTTTTATTAAGGGATGGGACTTAATTTACTAGCAACACTCCAAAACAATAGATTATCTACAATTAAGTGAAAACAACTCCTTATCTTGTGCCACACCACAAAGTTACAGTCTAGTCTTCTGGAGGATTACAGGAATATCTACATTAATAATTTAAAAGATTGTTCTTTTAGTATAAACATAAAAGACATAAACATCTAACCTCCTGCAGTGTGACATATTTTACTGTGGACAGGAGAGAAGCAGCCAGCAAGATTTTATGGTTTCATAGCTGTCTCCCAACAGTCTACATTCTCTCTTCACATGTTCAGAATTTGATCTCATGCCCCTAGCCAAGCTTGCCATGTTAAACAGAACCTAAACCCAGTGACCCCTAGTCAGTCGTCAAAGTCTTCAGCTCTTCTGCCACAACTTCAAAAGTGTTGGTAATTTACATCAGTATAATAATCAGCATTTAAATGCATAATTTTAAAAGAAAACATAAATTAAATGGAAATCGAAATTAAAATTAAACCAGATTAATCAGAGCAGAGAATACTACCAGCGTATACCAATTTGAGTGAGTAACAGCGAATAACATGGAGTAAGTAGGAGACAACTCAGGAAATTATGTGCTACATAAATTTGAGCCTTTGGTATATAGTTGTTTGTCTCCTGCGTACCTTGAACATGATGTTTAGCTATGGATTATACAGAGAATTTTAGAAGATTTGGAATCTTGAAGACTTGTTAGATTCCCAACTCATACAAGCTTGATAAATAGGCTGAGCAAGTAACAGAAGAAGGCTAAGAAGTTCTTTTCATTGACAACTGAAGCTTGAATTGCCTACACTGGTACAGAAGTCTCAAACTGTAACATGAAAAAAGAATTCTTTCCCTACTACAGATCTGTTGCTCATAAAAGCAACATATCTATGTTATATTTAAAACAAGCTCTATTAAATATTGAATATAAAATCCTCCAACAAAATTATAAAAGTTTCCTTCATACAAACAAGACTTCTTTATTACCGCAAGTACAAGTTGGACAGATATTTCAGAAAACCCAAAACTTCAGCAGACACCCTTGAGGAGAGAGTAAGATTTCAATGCTAAGAAACGAAAGAATTGTGAACTACTATTGAAATCTAATCAGTGCAAAACAAAACTCATTGCAAAAAGACTAACCTTTTGATGCAAATTTATACAGAGCATCGCATGCTTTGACCAAAATTTCATTTTCAGGAGAACTAAGCATTAGCACAACTGTTGCTGGTGTTTTGCTTTCAATCAATAAAGGATCAAACTAAAAACAAAACAAAAAAAGGGAAAGAAAAGTTCAATTTATACTGAGTCATCATGTGGCAGTAGACTCCCACATTTCATTAAAAATAAAATAAAAGCTTGTTTAATATCTACACTGAATTAGAAATTTTAATGAGTTGCTGTTTCCTTGGAAAATTTTTAATATCAATTAGAGACATTGTTGAAAAATTAGGATAATTGACTTCCAAATAAGTATAACCATGATTTCATCACATATGAGGATTTCGGGGAAACCTCCACACTTCCCTGCAAATCTGGAAGTTTTGAAGACAACAAACTATGTAGTTGTTATATATGTAAGAGCATTTTGAGACTTCGGAACCAGACAAGAGAAGTTTCTTTTGAGCAGCAGTACACAGAGCCGGTGGATTCAGGGGGTGCACCAGGAAGAGGATTTGGTTGCTCTCTGGCAATACCATTTTGTGGCTGCTTAAAAAAATAAAAGAACACTTTCTGTGCCTTTGTCAATTCAGTTCACCAGCTCACCATGATCCTGTACTAGATGAAGTATTTCCAAGATATAATTCCTGCTCACCCAGCAAGAAATGATACAGAGGTTTCATTTCCATTTCTGAGCTCTTTCATGCAGAAAGAAATCTTCCAGCAAATCAGACAGTTTTCACCCTCTTAATAGACTCCTTAGGACTAACATCACTTGAGCAAGGGAATTTTCTAAAAAAGCCTTTTGTTTCTTAAGAAGGTTCAAGGAATTCTGAAAATTCTACTCATTAAAAAGTTTTAAGCTTCCTTGGATTTAAAGTAATTGGTTAGTATGGAAAAACTGTCTTCCATCCTCACACTTCAGACCTATACAGTATCTGTGTTATATACAAAAACTACCAGATACTCAACACATGCAGCTTCTCAAAAACAGTGAATTTCTCTTTAAAATATAGCCGATTATAAGATAGCAAGGCAAATTAATTAAAATATTATTACAATATATATGCACATATATTTACAAATATCAATTATTTGCTTTACTTCATTAAAAAAACTTCTAATAGAGGTGGTCTGCCTAATGTGCTTAACTGGTCTACCTGGCTTCCATCAAGTCTAAAATCTGAAGAAACTGTCCAATTTCATGCTTGCTGTGACATGTTGGAGGAATGGGCCAAGTCAAGGAACAAAGGCCCTGTCTAAAACATATACAGTACTTTCACACTCATAAGCCGCACCTGGTTATAAGCTGCACTTCCGGGTAGCCAGGAAGACCACGGAATTTGTCCATAAATAAGCCACACGGGGTGATAAACTGCACTCTTTTTTTGTTTTTAAAGCGGGGATCCATGTGCAACAAAGTAACGAGTTAGTAACAGAATCACATCACAGGGTTTGCTGTCAAGATGCTCAATTTGCAAAAAGATTTCACAGACCAGCGAGGGCCTTTAAAGCCCCTCCTGTGCTGTGGGCCCCGGCACTCCTGCCCCCAGCCTGGCTGCCGCGGCTCCCTGCCTGCTCGGCAGCGACGGCGGCTCCCTGCACCACGTGAAAGCCCCGAGCTGCGCCAAAGCCCCGAGCTGCGTCGTCCACCCGGCAGCGGCTCCGCGGCAGGCTCCCTCCTCGGCTGGCTCGCATTTCTAGGTTGGCATTTCACCAGAATTTGTCCATAAGTGAGCCACACCTGGTGATTAGCTGCACTTCGGGGATCGGCTGGATTCTTCAGTGAAATAAGTGCGGCTTATCAGTGTGAAATTACTGTAATCACCCTACTGTACCATAAGTCATCTTACCTAATAATGACTCCACAACGGGAATAAAGTCAAATAAAGCACAGAGGTGCAAGTTACATCTTAAGGATGGACCTGAAATGATGGACTTATTTATGCGAATTTTCTTTTTGGATTGTAACAAGGCAAAACAATTCAACTTATCACAGCTCATTATACCTACAGGAGAATTTAGAGGTGACTGAAAGTCTCTTTATTTTCTTCATACTTCTCTACTTCTGCACATTTGGGTCTTTGCATGGACAGAACATGATCCTTAAGTAAGTGCTATTATTTAAACACTGGCATAGCTCCTGAGTTTGGTCAAATACTTGGTGATGGGATAAAACTCCAAGTTTTAGAAAAAGCTTGTAGTTTTTCAGAGAAAAATGCATCTAATCAATTTGAAAAAGCTTTACTGCTAGTTTTTGTATCTTTGCTAGTTCTGTCCCAAAATATTTTGATGCAGGGTGACATGGTGCTTTTACTTATTTGGGAGTGGAAGCATTTTTTTTGTTTTCCCATTTGGATGAAAATCCCATCTTTTGAAGGATGCATTTATCTGCCATTATGCTGTTGTTTAAAAATGATGGTTTTTTTGATTTTTAAAATCCCTTAGATTTGATTTAAGGTCAGTTTTAAAATTTCACTTCTCATGGAATCTTCAGAAGCACTACAGCTATCTTTGCTATTCTTAATCCCTTTTCCTTTACCTAGAAAAACAACAGATTTAGTAGATACCTGGACATGCTAATTATTTAAGTTCTGTGAGTGTCTGACATCCTGTACTAACAATAAAACCCAGGATATTCCACTGAATCACAAATAGTTTATATTAGAAGGCACCTCCAAAGACAATCTGGTCTAACTGCTCTGTTCAGAGCAGGGTGAGCTGGAGCTCAGGGCTAGTGCACAGTCAGATTTTGAGTATCCCTAAGGCTGAAGACTCCATAAGCTCCTTGGACAACCTATGCCATGCTCCATCATTATTAGGTAAAAGAGGGATTTTTTTCTTATGCTTAAATGGAAGCCTCCTGCAATTCCATTTGTGTCTACTGCCTCTCATCTTTTCACGAGGCACCACTGAAAAGAGTCTGTCCTAATTTCTTTACTTCTTCCCATCAGCAATTTTTACACTGACAAGACCCCTCCAAGCCTTTTCTCAAGACTAAGCAGTCCCAACTGTCAGTCTCTCATCCGTAACAAATTGCTCCAAGACTTTGTTCCAATAAAGCCTCGTCTCTCTTGTACCAGAGAACCCAGAACAGGACACAGCACTCCATGTATGGTCTCACTCACCAACACTGAGTGAAAGACAAGAGTCCCCCCTCTCAAGTTACTGGCAACACTCTGCCTAATGCCCAGGACTTTGTTAGATTTCTTTGTCCTGAGTTCATATTGCTGGTGTATATACACCAGAATCACCAGGTTCTTTCCTGTAAAGCTGCTTTGCAGCTGGTCATCACCCAGTCTGCACCGGATATTCTTCCCCCAGGTGCAGGACTTTGCCATTTCTCTGTATTGAACTTAATTAAATTCCCAATTTCCTATTTCTCTAGGAAATTGTTAAGGTCCCCCTGAATGGCTGCACAACCATCTGGTCTGTCAATCACTCCTCTTAATTTCTTATCTTCTGCAAACTTGCTGGGGGTGCCCTCTGTCCCATCATTCAGGTCACTAAGGAAGAGGCTGAACAGTATCTGGTCCAGCATTCACCCCTGGATCACAACATGAGTGCCTGACCTCTAACGGGATCTCACGCTGCTGAGCCTGTCAGTTCAGCCACCTTTTGGTTTATTTACACTGTCTGTTTCTCTTGTCTGTACTTCACCAGCTTACCAATGAGGATGTTACAAGAGGCAGTACCGAAAGCCTCATGAAGTTAAGTCAAATTAATATTTATGCATTAATCAAAAGAAGGTGTTCATGTGGTGACAATTTCAGGAGCTGACAGTGCCAATTCATACATTCCACTTTTTTTAACATCAGTCTTGTGAATTAAGCCATTTTCAAAAATACTCAGATATCTATAGATTTCTTTAAGTCATAACACTTCAGTATTTTCTCTAGGGATAATCTTAGGGCTCCCCTTTCAATGTCCATGACCTAGCTGATGATCAAATAACAGTATTGTCTAGACCAAACTCAATGTAGATATGTGAAAAGTTCCTATCAATCTATGTCAAAGACATCTGCCTAAATTAGTGTCTTAGGTCATTTATATAGAGATAGAGGCTCAAAGCAATGTTCTTCCTCTTGGAGACCAATTCTCAGAACAGAGACTAGTAAAAGACAAATTATAAAAGGGAATGAAAACAGAGCTCTCAGGAATACTTTCTGAAACATATAAGCAGTGGCTAGGCTAAAAGTTGTGTTTCCCACCTGTTCCTAGAAATCTATAAAAAATTAGTGGTCATCTGCAGTACCATATATTCTCAGAGCATTCCATGTGCACAAAGACCTTCTTTTATAAGCCCATCTACATTATCTCAAGGCTTCTTTTCTTGGACTTGACATTTTCATAAACAGATTATCAATCACAAGATAATAGCTAATACATCTTTTATTTTGTCTGCATCTCATTTCCTGCCATCTGAAATACCCAGGTGAAATTTAAAGTTTTCAGATTTGATTTTACATAATCATTATTAACAAAATTCTCACTATGGTAAGATTTTCTTCATTAATAGTTACAATGATCTATTTTCACATTTAATACTGTCTTGATATGCAGCATTTCTCCTGCTACAACTGTCAGAACAGATATGCTAGCCTGAGGTACAATAACAGCAAAAACTAAGCCAAAAGCTGCAGATGCCACCTGGAATTCACTCTTCCAATTTGTTCCTTTGGATAGTTTTACTGACTTTTTATGTGTATTCACAGGTTATCGTAGTACCTACTATGCTGTACCACCATTTTCTCTAGAAAATCTACTTGTATCCTTTGGATATAGAAATTATGGTGCTGCATCTACTGATTTTCTAGCTATCTACTGAAGACCGGTATGACTTAAATGCGTCATCATGCCTTTCAAGACTTTTCTTAGGCTGCAAAGATAGTTTTATTTCTTCAGGCCTGTTTTAATTAGATTTATCCATATACTCCTTCTTTGTGACTCCTGGTTTTCTAGGTTATTTTATACAGACAGAAGTTATATTGAGGTTTTATGTCATTTCCTTTCATAAGGATTTATTATTGATTGAAGGTTATGAATTACATTTGCAATATTCACCTTTCCACAGAACAGGTGGGAAACCTGATATCAACAGCAATGTCTCAGTGACATCATGGCTATTGGCTATTACTGTCTTAGTCAAAACTATGCTTATTTAATATTGAAATTGCAACGTAGTTTTTGCTAACTTTTCTGTGACCTTTCAAAAAGCACTTGCAGTACTGCAACTCTTTACACACAAATCCATTGGGTTTTTTTAAAACAGTGTACTGAACTTTGCATTTAGTGGGACTCATTGAGGGAGTGGGACTCCCTCTGTGGGACTTGTTGAGGTTCCCATCTTCATTAATTTGATCGTTACTTGACACAGAATTTATACTGTACTCTTTTCAATGTTTCTGTATTTCCTCTACTTTTCTCTCAAGAAATCAATTAAACTTTAAAAAATAGTTATATTTTGAACAATTTTCGTTT
Organism: Sialia sialis; assembly: GCA_009812075.1. Classification (NCBI taxonomy): domain Eukaryota; kingdom Metazoa; phylum Chordata; class Aves; order Passeriformes; family Turdidae; genus Sialia; species Sialia sialis. The sequence continues at coordinate 17,962,558 of VRYO01002734.1, forward strand.
TGGCAGCCTTTTTATACCTTCTGAATTTATAGAAACTGTTGAAAAGTGTGCTAGTGTCAGACTCTTAGCCTCCACCTTTTGGAAAAAAAGTCCCACTATCACCAATATTTCACCTCAGCTCTTGTACTTTTCACTGTACTTCCAATGACAACAGAAAATCTTAACTGCCTGTTAAGACTGCAAAACAGACAGAGTATACAGTATTATTCAAAATATTTGTCAAATTTTGTATTCAGTAAAAAACTGCAGATCCATCTAGGCTTTTAACTCTTTCATCCTGAAAGAAAGAGAATGTCTTCCCAGTTGAAAAGACAGGCAGATTTCAGGTTGCTCTTCTCTTTTCTCCTTTTATTTTTATGGAAAGAAAGCTAACACTGTTCTTCAAATAAAAAGAAGCCTGGATTGTTTCATACATGTTGCCAAAGACAACAATCTCTACAAAGAACTACACAGGCCCAGTCACTCTGGTTTGTATGCTGTCCAAGAAAAGCAGAAACAGAGTCATCTTTAAAAGCCATTTTTAGAATAATGTGGGTAAACTAGCAGAATAAGGAACTATGTAAGGACGGTGGAGCTGGGCCTGTAATTGCGTAATGTTTATTTTATAGCACATAGCAGTTTATAAACTTACCACATCCTTGGGTGGATCCTGTGATCCCTTCTTTACTTTTTTACCCATTCTAAAAACAAACAAATAAAAACAAAAATAAAAGCAGGCAAACAAACTCCCTTCTGTGTTTCAGGAACCAGTTTACCAGTGACTTAGGGAAGCTTGTAAGACAGCGTTTCTTATTCATTTGACCCACCTAATCAGTCTGAAAATTTCTTTGACATGGTATTTTCTATACAGAAAGCAGTCCCACTTTCTAACATTTGTACACATTTGGTAAAATACATCTGAGACATTACAGACTCAGGCTGTAATGTGGTACAAACACATAGAACATCCCTTTCTGTAAATTAGTTTTATCTGCATCTATAAATCATATATGAACTTGAAAGTCCTTTAAGGGTATTTCCCCATGTTTGTATATATATTTTGTGTTGGCAAACATTCCATACAACTGCAGAATGTACAAAGAAGTTCTACCTTGAAAACATGGTTCAAATACAATTTGAATTCTCTGTTCATATTTCACAGGAGACAAAAAACAGATCTGCAGGTATTAAGAAACAGTTCTGCACAGTACAAATTTCATTGATTTTCAAAAGTTACATTTATTTACATAAAGTCCAGTTTATCTTTTTCCTTTTTTTCTTTTTCTTTTTCTTTCTCTTTCTTTTTCTTTTTGTATTAGCACACGTATACATAACCAAGAAGACCTTCTCAGCTGCATTTAATAGCAGCTTCTGAAGCATATGGATGTAATACCTCATGTGGACCTAATTTCATTTGACTTGCAAAACTACAGCAGAACCTTCCAGCTAAGGTACAGACAAAAGTAAAGGGCAACATGAGCCACTAGCACTATGCATAGAACATTACCCAAGTTATGCTACACTTCAGTTTGTTTTAACACTGTGTAAAAGTGAAACGTGCGTCGCTTGTACCCCTTGTTAATTCCTCGGTTAGTTCTCAAAGGGAGACCACACATTCGCCCTCAGCTACAGTTTACTGAGAGCCTACCTGTGGTGTAAGAGATTATTTTCTAGTGCAACATGAACTGTAGCCTGGCTGGTTACAAAAGTCAAGGATATTGTTTGTTGTGTTCAACAAAAATTTGGAGCTTTCTTGAATTTTCCAGGTACTGCTCCTCTACCAGTCTCTACAAACAAATTATAACACAGCAGTAATATAAGCAGTTGATAAGCACATCCCTAAAACAGATCTGAAATTTAAAACTTCATAGGCATGTCACAATTTACAGTAATTTCACACTTATAAGCCCCACCAGGTGATTAGCCGCACATCCGGATTGTAGGGAAGCCCATGGAATTTGTCCATAAATAAGCCGCACTGGGTGAAAAGCTGCACTTTTTATTTTTTTTATTTTTCCCCATGCAGCAGGGTGGGGATGGTGCTGAGGGGCTGGGCAGCGCCAGGGGAGCGGCGGGGTCCAGGCAGCGCCAGGGGAACGGCAGGGACCCGGCCGCTTGCCAGGAGCTGAGGGGCGGGGAACGCCTGCTCCTGTCCTCCCTGCTCGCTCCGCGCAGCTGCTGAGGTGCAGGGAATGCCTGCTCCCCTGCAGATCGCACTTCTGGGTTGGCAATTCTCCAGAATTTGTCCATAAATAAGCCATACCTGGTGATTAGCAGCACTTTGGGATCGGCTCGATTCTCCAGTGAAATAGGTGCGGCTTATCAGTGTGAAATTACTGTACTGTTTTGAGAGGAAGATCCACACAGCCAAAGATCTGCTTTACCCTTGTGTATCTGTACACACACACACATGAACCACACGGACAAAAATTCAGTGTTACAGAAAGCACAGCTTTGGCCAGAGACAAATTAACTTTTATAAGAAAAAGCATGGGGACAAATTACTGACAGAATATTCAACAAGTGTGATGGACATACTACCTTCTGACTTATGCAGTCACTGTAGAATGTAAGAATCATGCACACATGCAACAATCAGATTTAGACTGGCATTTAGAAAATTGGGGTTATGTGCTAAATCCTGATTTGGAGATATGGGCACTTATTTAGAATCATTCAGTTCAGCTCAATTCATTTCAGATATAAATTAAGCTGCAGTCATAAAAGGCAATTTTAATTCTGAGTGAATTTAATTAAGTTTAAACCAACTAATTTTAAAAGTTAATTAATGTAAAATTATTTATAATGTTATATAATTAATGTTCTCAGATTCAATTTATATATATTTCAAGACCAAGAATAACTAAGGCTTTTAATGGAAAATATTTCTTCACTCTGTATAAATACATCCAACTTCTGAGCATATTTTTAAGAAACTTTTACATATTTCTAAGTGTTTAGAAATTTTTGGTTCCTTAAAAAAATTCATTAAAAAAGCAACAAGCAGAGAGAACAGGTCAATTACTTTACTGTGGGTTATGCTCCTCAGTCTATTTCTTTGCTGCAGGTACTAATCTAGATTTCAAGACATTCTGCCATCAAATGTTGGTGGGAGCTTAGTTTCCACAAAGCTCTCTGTATTCAGTGGTCATTCTCTGACTTGAGGGAATGATGGACCCAGAATTCTTTGGCTTACTGATAATTAAAAGCGTGTCTTCTGCATTGAACTGTAATTATCATAGACAAACAATGTGTACAGGTATTGAAAGGCTACTGACCCATAAAAGAGCTCTATTCAAATCCTTTTCTCTCCAAGATAACTTCATGCTGTCTTTTTCTCAGCAGGTTTACAGTATACCTATTTCTGATTCTCAGTTTACCAACCTAAATATTTAGAATTTTGGAAAAAATTGTAGTAGGGCTTGAATTTTTATATCTATGAAATGCTGGCTTTACCTGAAAAACTTGTTTTTAAAATGAAAATTATTCACTAGCAATTACATGTAATTTAATTAATTCCTGGACAAACTGGCTGCTCATGGCTTGGATGGGTTAACACTTTGCCTCGAGGAGACTCAGGCGGACGTTACTGCTCTCTGCAATTGCCTGAAAGGAGGGTGTACCGAGGTGAGGGCTGGTCTTTTCTTCCACACAGCAAGAAATACAGCAAGAGGAAATGGCCCAAAGTTGTGCCAGGGGTGGTTTAGATTGGATATTTGAAAATATTTCTTCACCAAAAGAGTTGTCAAGCATTAAAACAGGCCGCCCAGGGAAGTGTTAAGCCACTAGCCATAGAGGTATTGAAGATATTTGGTGCTTAGGGACATGGCTTAGTAGTGGGTTAAAGTTGGACTTGTTGATCTTAAAGGTCTTTTCCAAACTAAACAAGTCTATGTATCTAAATCTTAAAGACAAGATAATATTCTCATTTGAGTATAATCCTCTACTTCATGTTCTGCACATTTCTAGAATCATAGGAGCATGCCTTTTCTACATATGTTTTGTGAGATTAAAGGGTTGATTGTTTTAAATCATATAGAGCTAGAGGTAATAAAGTACTTTGACCTAACAGATGTAGCCAATACATAGCCAAGCAATCCATGAAGTTATCATTCTATGCTACTTCCTGTCCTTCACCTGGAATTTATTGTCCAGTGGTAGACAAACTAGCCTGCTTTACTTTTCTCCAGCCCAATTTTAGTGCAGTGGTGCAATTAGGTGTTGTCTCTCAAGCAGCAAGACAGTCATTATGTCTAACTAAATCCTCATTCCAAAACCACAATCTCCAAAGCTGTCCCTCAGCTCAGGCTATTATTAGTGTCTTAGCTCAGTAGGCACCTCCCTGTTTCACTCTGAACTTCATTAGGACCTCCAGCTTTCCCACAGGACCAGAACCACTCCAGCATGAGCATCCTAAGTTAAACCTATATCCAGAATCTATGAGTAGTGTCCATTAAACTAAAGTAAGTATCAGCATTAAAGTTAATCACTCTGCTTGATAATTGATGGAGATCTAGTCAACATATTCAATAGCTCTTAAGGCAGATTCATCTTAAAGGAGGTATCTGAAATGGAACAGCACCTTAAAAATAACTAGTTTTTCCTTGGACCAAGACCAGAGTCTTGAGTTGTTAGCTCATGTATTTACACTGATATCTAAATTTGTGAGCTAAGTTGATTAACCCATTTCTCCACATGAATCCACATGCTAGGCTATATCTGGCAGACAGAATGATAGCAGACTGAACACTAGCAGAACAAGGCATACAAAAAACCAGCCACCTTGTCTTTTCTGCAATGGCTGTAGGGACAGGCACATCTCCAGTAATATTTCTATGACCAGAACATTCTGCCTGTGAGTGGAAAATGATTTTGCAGAAGGTCACAAATGCAGATTTTTTTGTTCAAAGTGGAAACCTCTAACTTCTTAACTATTTTATCAGGAGCTGGCATCTCTGCCATGTCAAATAAAATACGGAAAATTTATCTACTTTTTGAAAGAGTTGCTGCAGATGCCTGCTCAGAGGAGCAGACTCCAAGTACTAGATCATAAGATAATGATGGCCCTGATCCCTGTACTTATTTATTTTTACTATCATGCTTTAATGTGAATAGTTGCTGTTTTCAGTGTGAATAGTTTTTTAGATTGCAAATCTGAGATAACCAATTATTTCTAGTCACTACACTTTTCTTTTTTTCATATGAGATGATGGCCAGCAAGTGAGCTTTAACGAAGAAATAATCTATAAATCATAGTTTGAAATATGAGGAAAGTTTTCTGATTGTTCTTCTGTTTAAAATACTGAAGTCTTATACTTCCCTTGCATTACCAGAGTCCTGTTGCATACACTTAAAGAACATAGTATTTCCTGGGTTTAAATCAGAAATTAGAAAACACATCCTGTTCCATTTGCATCCTCTGTTTTCTAAAACCTTAAATAACATATGCAACATCCCAGGACCCTGCACATACTGTGAGAGGTAAGTCAAAGAGAGGAATAAGTCAAAGGCACAGCCAGCAGTGGAACTTACCTCTTAGTCAAGGAATCAAAGGTCTTTGCTGAGAGCAACTACCCCTGTGGAAAAGCAGTGCAAAGAGAGGATTTAGAAATAGCTTCTAACCAGTTGTTTATTACATGATCCACTTTTCAAATTAACAGTGCTTTAAGACAGTTTCAATCTGTGTTACTACAATCTAACTGCAATTTTAAGGTTCTTACTGAAACTGATGCACAAGTGAGATTCCTTTTGCCTTAGAGATGATAATTACGTAATATCAATTTAGTTGAGCAAGTTTAATTGAAGTCTAGCTGTTTATTTTTGTCTCAGAGAAATTTTTTTTTTTCTCGTGATAACACTGAAAATTGTCTATAAATCAGTCATTATCACTGATTATTTCAATTGATTTTTGTATGGACATTTTAGTACTGCTGCCTTCCAATGGAATCAAAAGATAATCATATCATCAGCAGACAATTGCATTCCTTTCTTGAGTCCATAAACCAATATGTCCTCTGTATACCAGCTTAAATATCCTCATCATTCTCAGATAGCTTCATCTTAATGAAGAGAACAATGTGGAATAGTCTTGAAACTCCTCTCTTTCTCCCAAATTCTTCTTTCACCTCTTTTTCTGCCCAACTCCTTAAATATGGATCAATAGATTCCCGTTTCCCTGTGTTGTCATGACCATTCAAGCATTACCACACTATTTAAAAACTTGGTTTCTTATAATAAGAGAGTTAAAAAGAGATAGCAGGTCCAATTTAATATTCAGTTCCTGCAGATACAGATACAGGGCCATCTGAAAATAATACATTATATGAGAGACCAATTAAGTGAAGGCCTTTGAATTTGCCCACTGTTTTATCTGTGTGCATGTGTGTATTTGTCAAAAAAAATGATAAGGAAGTTCAACCTGAATATGAGGAAAAGCTTCTTTACTCTGCAGGTGATCAAGCACTGAGACAGATTGTCCAGAGAGGGTGTGGAGTCTCCCTCGCCGGAGAGATTCAAGAACCATCTGGTTGCAATCCTGTGTAATGTGCTCTGGGATGGCCCTGCTTGAGTGGGGAGGTTGGACCAGATGACCACTGTGGCCCCTTCCAACCTGACCCATTCTGTGATTCTGTGAATAAGAACAGTCTTCCACATGGCTGATCAGTATTCAGCCTCCAGAATGACAACAGACAAATGTTTCTGATAAATGCATGAAACTAATCCCAAAAGTCAGATTTCTTCCATCTGTTACAGAGTTTCTATTTCCCTAAAGTACCAAGGTTTAGATCTCCTAAAGTTTTTATGTTCTTCCTAACAAGAGTAGCTATTTTTACTGTCCACATAAACGCCTAATCCTTTTACTCTTCATTCTTAGACATGCTACAGCACAGGTCCAATTGTCAAGTGTACTGTATAAGGAACTATTCCTTATATTTTAAAATACGTAAATAGTTTAAATATGTTATTCAATTCAACACAATAACCCTTCATTCTTATATTACAACTTTATTTAACAGATGCTTTGACTTGATCTTTTTTACCTTCCTTTATAAGTCACTGCACATTCTGATTTACCTCCTTTCTAAGCTGTCTTAATTATTTTTTCCATATAGCTTTTCCAGACATGTATGTTTCCTGTCTCAGAGTCCCTCAGTGACTGTTAAACCTTTCTCAGATATGACATACCTAACGAGAAATACTGTAATCAATTCTAGAACACTACTGACTTATTCGAGTGACATTGAAACTTTCAGGGTGTTTATTTTTTACCCAGTTTCTTCAGTGAAGATTTTCACTAAGTTATCTACATATGATAAACAGTTCATTTTCTCAGTCGATCACAATTACAGTAATTGCACAATTATAAGCCGCACCTCCCAGTAGCTGGGTAGACCACGGGATTCGTCCATATATAAGCCGCATCTGAATATAAGCCCCACTTTTTTTTTTTTTTTAAAGCAAGGATCTATGTGTAACAAAGTAACAAATTAGTAACAGAACCACGCCAGTGCGGGGTTTGGTGTCAGGTGCTCAAGTTGCAAACAGTTTTCATAGACCAGTGAAGCCTTTAAAGGCAGCCCCAGGCGCTCTCCCTGGCCGGCTCTCACTTCCAGGTTGGCATTTCACTGGGATTTGTCCATAGATAAGCCACACCCGAATATAAGCCGCACTACTGGGGTAGGCTGGATTCTTCAATGGAAAAAGTGCAGCTTATAATTTTGAAATTACTGTAATTTAGATTTACTGCTGAATGTTGTTCCAAGTATTCCTGACAGTATAAATTACATTGCTTTCATCAACAATGACTTTTATTTGTCATGGTGTTACCAGTTCACGAAACTGCAGAAGAGCTCTCAGAAGTTTCTACAAGTCTTCTTCAGTTGTAACAAAATTATTTTAATCTCACCAGAATATTTTTATTTCTCTACATTATTGCTAATTTCCAAATTATAATGAACATAATAAATAACAGCACCTAGGACCTATCTTGGAGAATCCAAGTTGTGACAAGCTGAATTGAGGAGATTTCATGTGTGATTCTAAATGTCTGAGATGCATAGTGCAATCCCTCATCCCATCCCTATCCCCACACGTTCTTGTAAGAAGTCCCTCTCTAGCTCTCCCATGGGCCCCTTTTAGGTACTGGAAGGGCTCTAAGGTCTCCTGGAGCCTTCTCTTCTCCAGGCTGAAAACCACCAACTCTCTCAGCCATTCTGACAGGTGCTCCAGCCCTCTGATCATGCCCTTCCTCTATCTGAAGGTAACAAACACATCCCCATTCAGTTTTCATTTTATTAGCCTAAAGAATTCTATTTTCCTCCAAAAACTGATTCCTTATTTCCCACACAGACTCATAGAATCTGCTGAGTTGGAAGAGATCCATCAGGATCATCTAGTCCAACTCCTAGCCCTGCACAGCACCATCCCCAAAAGTCACACCATGTGCCTGAGAGTCCAAATGCTTCTTGAACTCTGTCAGGATTGGTGCTGTGGCCACTCCTCTTGGGAGCTGTTCCAGTGCCCAACCACACTCCAGGTGAAGAAACTTCTCTTAATATCCAATCTAAATGTCCCCTGACACACCTTGAGGCCATTCCCTCAGGTCCTGTCACTGGTCACCAGAGAAGAGATCAGTGCAGGGTTCTTCTTGGTCTCCTTCAGGCTGAACAAGAGTGACCTCAGCTGCTTCTCACACAGCTTCCTCTCCAGACTTTCACCATCTTTATGGCCCTCCTTTGCACATCCTCTAACAGTTTAATATTTTTCTTACACTGTGGCACACAGAACTGCCCCAGTACTTGAGGTGAGGCTGCCCCAGTGCAGAGCAGAGCAGGACAATCCCCTCCCTTGCCCTGCTGCTGATGCTGTGCCTGATGCCCCCCAGGACAGGGTTGGCCCTCCTGGCTGCCAGGGCACTGCTGGCTCATGTTCAACTTGCCACCAGGACTTCCAAGTCCCTTTGTGTGCATACATCCAGGGCTGTCCCAACCCTGACATTGACCCTGTTAAATTTCACACGTCTGGTAATCGCCCAATCCTCTAATTAGTCAAGATCTTTCCACAAGGCCTCTTTTAATTTAAGTAACTACAGAAATATGTATCTAAATTCAACCATAATGTATAAAGACGTATCTACATAAAAAGATGTTTAAAAAGGGGAGTTGCAAACTTTCTGAAGAAACACGCTGTTGACTGAAGTGTTTGGATCATGTCCCAGCAGCATGTTACTCACTGGACAATGTTTAAATTAAAATTGTACAACATTATAATGATTATATCTTACACTAAAATTTTATCAATTACTCAGGCTTTTAACAAATACAAGTCCTAAATGGAACACAAAAAGAATGTTTATCCTCATCTCTATTTCAATTCATAATGTACACAAAATATATAGTATCTATAATAATACATTTCTCATATATATTTATATTACATATATAATAGTCTCTGTCTATTGTAAGGATGCAAAACTGCAACCATAATCAAAGGATTTCCCACACGGTACATGCTGAAATCCTATGTTTCTTCCTTTCTTGATAAAAAAGTTTACCACCGTAAATAAGTAGTTTATGCATGTACAAGCAAAAGAGCAAAAAGAGACATGGCCATATGTCCCCATCTGGCTGACTAAAGTACAGATGAAGAGTATGAAGTATATTCCAGAAAATGCAGTTGTTTTAAACAGTATAAATAGGTTCTGAAAAATGGCTGTGACACAATATAGCAAAGGCAACAAAAGAGTTTCTGCAGGCTGTAGAGGGGACTCAATGTCCAAAAAAAAGACAGCAACCACAAAACACAGACACACATGAATTATGAGTAAAGAACACCACAACATAAGTAGAACCCCAGGAAATGAGATAAACTCTAAGTTTAGCCCTTACTTTTCCAAGACCTGGTAAGAATATAGGGATATGGAAACTGCTTCTATTAATAATTTCCTCTTCAAAGAAATGTATTGGCTGTTTCCTTTTCTGAATTTTTGCTTATGAAAGATCATCCTCATAAGCGTTTTTAGTCCTTTTGAAAACATGGATGACCTCTGCTGAACACCCCAGATGAAGCCTCTCCTGTCTGGTACAAAATTGGACTCATACTTCTTTTTCAACACGGGAAATGTCTCAGATGTGTTACTATCACGTTCATGATTTTGATGGTTATGTCTGCAAGGGTAGCCCTATTGTTTAATTTTAACTGCTCATTTACCAAGCTCTATTATGTCAACAGTAAAAAAAAAAACAACTACATATTGTTGCAGTTTAAGACACATATGCAGGTAGCAGATTTGCAAATGTAAGGACAGCAGTGGATATATAAACCCATGTTGGCATTCATTGTGTTGGAGGAATATTAGATGATCAGCAAATGGCAACAAAAATCACAAAAATGAAAGGATGTTAAAAAAGAAAATGTTGCTTCCATCAATAAATGTGAAAGTGGTCTTGCACACTGTCAATAAACAAGCAGAATGTCTTTACCTTGCATAAGTATCAGACTATCTCATATAGATGATAATTTCAGATAACCAAAAAGATTTTAAAAGAGTTCTGTACTACAGACAATGCTTCTCCAACAGCTGATTGATACTTTGCTTTGAAATTCCTGTCTACAAAAGTCCCCAAACCTTTGAAATATTAATAAATGAGGTTAGATTTTCCCCGTAGTAGCCTAATAATCTGTTATTATTCTTTCAGAGAAAACTTCTGTATCCAATTGGGTTTTTTTTTTTTATTCTCATCTCCAATCCACAGAATTTTAGATTTCATATTTTTCATGGTTACTGTCACACAAAAATTCCATGTCTCACTCAAGCTGTTTTTCTTTTTCTTTTTCCATATTATCTATCTAGATTTTAAAATCAAATTTCTTTCCTTTGTCGTTTACATTTCCTGATGGTAGGTCTTTTCTTACCGCAGTTTCTCACTTCCCAGTTCACATTTAAAAATACTGGTACCTTTATCTGCTGAATGCATCCACCCATTGCTGATACCAATTCCTAAACTTCAAGCTCCTAGTATGAAACTGTGAGGAGCCCTTCAGTGCAGCATATTCTCTCCCAGGGTATAAATTTTATTTATGTTCATACTGATACACTTCAGCTGTTACTAAACACCACTGTTTTAATACAAATATTGCAATTGTCACTGCTTTTCTTAAAGAGGTAGACACTATGCCGACAGCGAGTTTTTAGTGGCCTTTTTGATTGTGGTTGGAGCGAAGTTCAATGTTCGCCTTTAAAAATTATAGAATCTTAGAATGATGGCTGGAAGGTGATCCAGAAGATCATCTAGTTCCAACTCTCCTGTCATAGGCAGGGCACACTTTCAACTAGAGCAGGTTGCTCAGAGCCCCATCCAAACCGGCCTTGAACATCTCCAGGGACGGGCATTCACAGGTTCCCTGGGCAACCTGTTCCAGTGCCTCACCGCTCCCACAACAAAGATTTTTTTTCCCAATATCTGATCTAAACCTACTCTCTTCAATGCAAACCCATTCCCCCTTGCCCTGTCACTACATGCTCTCATAAACAGTCTTGCTCCATCCTTACTGTAAGTTCTCTTCTCGTACCTGGAAGGATGCTACCACCAAACACAAAAAACAAACAAACAAACAAACAAAAACAAACAAAAAAAGAAAAATAAAAAAGAAAAAAAATCTTTTAGAACTTTAACTTACTTCTAAGGTCTACAGACACTTGGCCTTCAGTTCACTGACAAGAACGGAGGAGTCAGACCCACCAGGAGCCGGGGAACCGGGGCACGGCCCGAGGGCTGCGGCCGCTAACGCAGCGCCCGCCCGGTACCGCCGATGCCGCCGGGGCACCGCCGCGACCCGGGGGCTGTAGGCGGTGATCCGTGCTCCCAGACCACGGTGTGCCCCGGGCCCAGCTGCCCTCAGCCCCGCAGCGCCCGCGGCCCGCGCCCCCCGCGCCGCCCGGGGGCGATCGCGCAGCGCCGCCCGCGCCGCCGCTTCGCCGTTGCCGGGAGACGGCGGGGCCGCGCCTGAGGGAGGCCGGGCCCGAGACAGCCCCGGCCCGAGACAGCCCCGGCCCGCGCCTCCTGCCCGCCCCTCTCCCGCTTGTCCCCGGGCAACGGCTTCGTCTCATGGGGATTCACAGAAGTCTTCGGGCAAGCAGTGAAACACGCGTTTAATTCGGAGTTTATCCCGACCCCGAAGTGCTGACGACGCTGCTTTGGGGGAAACTTGAAGCCATTAATGCTGATGGGCCCTGGGTAGTGATGGAAAAAGGGATCAGTTATTTCTGCAGACTAAAAGAAAAGGCTGCTTGATCACCCAAAGACACAATTTCTGAAAATTAACAAACGTGTACTGTCTGTCTGAAAATTGCAAGTTGCTATGTTCACACCTTCCTTTTGTGATTTTTCTCGATCTCGTTTCACTATTTTCAGAGCATTCGTGGGATATTAAAAAATAATTAAAAAAAAAAAAAGTGGAAGCCGGCAGTTTTCAGCTGAAATGGGTAAAACGTCGAACATCAGCACAGACACATCGGGGGCCCGAGGGGCTGGTGATGGAGGAACCTGTGCCCTGTGGAGAATTGTGCTAGTCTTAGAATGATAATTCATTCCAGTCTTCTCTTTTGCCAGCCAGGGCTGTTTTGGAAGGAATCCTAAACTGAATTCTGAAATCAGGTAACACTTTCTACTTGAAATGCAGTGTAATTGGTATCAGTAGCTGCAGCAGTAACAGAAAACAGGCAAATATAATTTTGGGGCCTCAACATCAGGTAGAGATAGGTAAAGAAATTACAGCTGCTACCATCTCCTGTGATTCCTTTTAATCACAAATATCATTGCTTTCTTCCTAGATTTCCTACAATGTTACACTGCAACTATAAACTTAGTTCTATTTTTACAAGCCATATCATTCTGTTGAGATCATGGCAGGAGCATGTCCTGGCCTCACACTGTAACAAATGTGTTCCATCAGAACAGAAGAGCCGGTTGGTCATTGTCAGCCATAGGCAAGACACACGTCAAGCCATCTCCTACTTTTAACATCATAACTTCTATAGAAAATGTATGGAGATTTATAGTCATCTTCCTTGGAAAGCAACTGTGATAACAAGAACAATTTATACAGACTGGTACCTCTGGAGATAGAAGAAATCACACTTTGTTTTCACAAACTTTGTGACTGACTTTCTATAAAGACGAACCAGTGGATGTCTCAGGTTTACAATGGTTAGTAGAGTCTCACCCTGGCTGGAAAGGAAGCAAAAAACTTTTGATAGAGGAAAGTCACAAGTTTCCCTAACTTCTTCATGGACTTTTCTCTAAACAGTCAAGCACCATAGTGACACGTAGGTTCTATAAAGAGATGAATGTAAATAGTGAAGGCAAAAATTTGGGTTTAACTCTGTGCTGGGTGTGGCTGGGCTGCAGATACTTTTCTTCATAGCAGCTTGTATGTTGCCATGTTGTAGGTTTGTGACCAAAACAGTGTTAATAACAAACAGTGTTAATAACACTCTTGCTGACCAGTTCTTGCGCAATATCAAGGCCACCTCTGTTTCTCATGCTGCCCTGCCAGGGGATAGGCTGGGTGGTGGGCAGGAGTTTGGGAAGGGGACACAGCTGGGGCAGCTGACCCTGGCTGACCATAATGGGATTCTATGCCTGATCACATTAGGTTCAGCAATAAAGCTGGAGGGTTGTCTTCCCAAGGTAGCTGCTGCTTGGGGCCTGGCTGGGCACTTACCTGCTGGTGGAAGGTGCTAAATCTTTGTAGATCTTTGGGAGTTTTTAAAAATTTTTCTTCATCTATTAGGTAGTCTTTATCTTGAGTCATTTGTTGTTTTCTCACTTCTCTTTTACTAATTCTGTCCTGCATCCTGCTGTGGGTGTGGAGATGCAGTGATCAAGCAGCCCACTGGTACTTAATTGCTGCTTGGGATCTCCTTATCCCAAACACAACAATATCCATTACTGGGAAAGCTTGCATTTTTCTTGTCACTGATAATGGTAGTTCTTATTGCTATTTCAAGCACAATTCTGGCCAACTGCTAGTTAGTTAGATATTTTCCTTATTTTATATGAATGATCCCATAAAAGATATACAATGATGCGGAATCCATGTGAAAGAAGAGGGACATGGTAATCAGGTGCACTGTATTTCAGTACACTCACATGGAACAATGGGCTCAGTTGTCCTTGAAGACTAAAATGTCTTCTACAGGTAAGAAATGCAGAGGTAGTCTCAGACTCGTAGACTGAGGACTTGTCACAAACTTTTTGAAGAGTGTGGATCTGTTTTGTGAAACAGAAAGGAAGATGGACAGCAGCAGATGACCAGGAGAAAATCAAGCCTGCAGAGATAGAATGAAGACTTGGTGTTTTTACTTTCATCTGTGTTTGCCATGAGAAGTGGCAATCAAACTGTGTGACAGACATATAATTGCAGCATTTTTACCTGTGTTTTGGCAAAATTGTGCAAACGTATTTTGAAAAGTATTTTTTAATTAATTTAGTGAAAATATTCTGAATGTGTCATTAAATAACAACTTACTAATAAGGAAGCAAAGGGAGAGAGCAAATGAGGAGAACAGCTACAAAATGTCATGAAAACTCACAACAGACAAAGAGTCAGAAATTACAAACTCCACAGAATATTCTGAGTTGGAAGGGATTCACAAGTATCACTGAGTCTAGCTCTTGGCCCCGCACAAGACAGTCCCAAGAATGACAGCATGGGCCTAAGAGCATTGTCCAAACATTTCTTGAACTCAATATTTTATTGAAATATAATGTATTCTAATGCTAAAAAATATACAGACCAAAATGCATACTGTATTGTATTATAGTAATTATATAATACATATTGTATTAAAGATAGAAGATTATGAAATTAAAATATTTCCTAGGCAATAAATAAAAATAAATAATAAAGTGAAAAGGGACTTATAACTACCAGAACTTCATTAACTACACATTTTAAGGAAATTTTTGGACCAAATTTTCTATAAAGCCACTACAGAATTTGTGTGCTGTCCTACGAAGGGACAGGGCCAATCAGTTTTGTTAATTTAAAACTTCTGGGAAAAAAAATCAAGTATGAATTAGAAACATATTAGAAAGAATATTGGGGAATAACATTTTAAAATATTTAAACTATTTAATTTCAAAAGGGGTTTAAATGAATAAGCTACTGCCAAATCAAAGTACTTGTTAAATTTAAGTGTTAGAAATTTGCATGTTGAAGTGTGAGAAATTATCTTTCTGCTTTTACTGGAAGTGCCACTGGGGGAGTAATTTCTCATTTCCTGAAACATCAGAAGTAGAATTACTATTTGCTGGATTGCTTGTATGAAATAATTCTTTTTTTCCATTTAAAAAATTATTCATAATTTATGCTTTAAGAAATACCTGATGACATACAGTACAAACAGTCTTGTCATATAACATGTTTTATATCAGTCTCTAAAGACACTTAAAAGGAACTTTCCTTTTCTGACAAGAAGCAGCTGGCTTAAGGAGTGATGAATTTACAACACATCATCCTGGCATTTCAGTTTTCTGTATTACTTCACACATTAAATTACTCAATATCAATGAAAATGGACCTCTTTCTCTAGTGGGGGAAGAAAAAAGAAATCAAAATGGAGAACAAGCCTTTCCTTCTTTTAATTTGCAAGTGAGATTTGTAAGTCTTCATTTTTCATAGTCACCCTGCCTGAACATGTGCATGGTACGGGATTATGGACAAATGTTTCCCCAATGTAGTTGTATTCTTTTCTATAAAACAATGAAATTAAATTAATGAATTATCACTTTTAGCAAACAGTGTAGCACTATCACTTAGAAACTGATGACCTGCAGCCACAGCTTGTACCTAGTGCTGGTCATGATATGTCACATCAGTGCATGTGTATGTGTGTACAGGTGATTCAGCAGCTTGAAGCCAGGAGTTCACACAGAACTTTGCGTGCAATCCTGAATAAACTGCCTAAAATAAAACCAATTTAGTTATTTAACAGAAATTACCAAATACTTTGGCGTTTCTGTAGGTGAATTTCGGCCTATAAAACTTGGGACTTCTGAAGTTCTCATCATACACAGTGTTTTGAGATTAAATTCATTAAGGTCCTCAAAAACTATTACTGCAGCACATAAACATTACAAAATCAGGAAAGGGATGCTTAAGTGGTACCTGGGAAATCAATATGTGGAACACTTGTTTCTTAGGCCATATGTATCCCAAGAAAATGAGATTGTGTTTTATGTCACCATGACTATCACATTTTTTTTTTTTTAAAAAAAGTAGATTAGTAGTGACCACTGTCAGCTAATAAAAGTGAACATATATAAGTATAGCTTTTATTTAAAGTGATATTTGAAAACTGTAGCTATTATCAAAGATGTTGAAGGATGACTGCAAGGAATGACTGAAGGAAGGGAAGAAGCTGAAGAAATTTTTGACCTTATATCTAATATGAATCAGATAATTCTGCCTAAATATTTCCACATCTCTTAGAAAATGTATTTTAAACTTTGTTTTCCCAAGACATAGATAACTTTAAAGGCTAAACTGAATCAGTTCTCAGGGGTACTGTTAAGTGTTGTCCTGGACAGATTTTTTTGATATTGGGTGTTCTCAGAGACCGCAGTCTCCTGTGCCAATGAAGAAATACACAGATTGTGTTTAAAAAACCCAAGACTTTTCTTGCCCAAATTTCAATGAACAGCTTCATTCTTCGAAGATGAAATATTCCGTGGTGTCCTCAGGACAAATTGTGCTGCATTGTTTCCATTCTTGTAGCAGCACCAATCCTCTGAAGCCTTGCCAAAGGCTGTGTTTCAGCAAGGAATGACAACTCTGTTTCTATCCTGCATTTGAAGGCTAGAGTCACAAAATATAGAAGATATTTTAATGAATATTTTAAATTTGATTCAGTACTGCAGCATTCAAAATTAAAATTATTCTTTATCAAAATCTTTGCTCTTTTAATTATATAGAATTCTCAGAATTTGAGAATTTCTTTTTCTCCTTATGTTTCTTTCAGATTTGTAGGAGGAATTGAGCAATTTTTTCACTTTTCTTCAGTTCCTCTTCATTAAGCTACTCTGTAATTTACATAACTCTCTCAACTCAAAAAACAGTACAGAGTACACAAATTACAGTTGCATTTTCCTTTTCTAATTGTGCAACTTTTAAAATCTTAAGGCAAAATATTGCTGCAGCTGACCGGAAAAAAATCCCCTGTACAGGGGTTTGGTTTTTTTTAAATTCAGAAAACAGAAAAGAAACAAGCATTTTAAAGCTTGAGGTTATCCACATGTGTCACAAAAATAAATTTTCCTGAGAAATATACTAGTTTGGATGAAAGTCCCGCTGTGTTGTTTTAACTGGAAATTCCCTTTATGTCTAGAAAATGGGTTCAGAAATGAACCCAGCACTATTTAAAATATTTTAATATGTCAGTCAGTGTATTACTGTTAATTATTTTTTTTTACATTCTTTACTTTTACCTAGGATAGGACTCTCTGTTGTCCTTTCTGATGTTGTGAGAGTATGCCTTTTACTATTGCAAAAAGTCAGATACGTGTATTTGGGGATACCTAAATATCTTCAAGCTGCTTTCTTCCCTTAACCATCACAGTCAGTTGGGAAACTGTTGTAAGATTCAGTGCACCTATTTGTTCCCACACTCTGCAAATGGTTTTTTTGGAGTATTTTACCAGACTCACACCTGATACGAGAATCCAGCATCTTGCTGGCCAACTCTTAAAGAACCCATGGGTAACCTGGAAGGAGCCAGCCCTGCTGTCTCTGAAGCCTGGTTGCAGTGCCAGGCCTTACTGTTAGAATGGTGCCATTCGCATTTTCAGTTAGATCTAGATAGAGATGTGGACCTATCAGCCAAGATCTTCTTATATTTTTGCTCCTAAAATTGCTAGACAGAGTAGAAGAGGAATACAAGAAGTGAGATAAGCTGTGCTTTAATCAGCGACCTTGAACTGCATGGAAATAAATGAGACTCTTGTTTTCACTCGAAATTATTTTGAATTTCATACATTTCCCATGTCGATTACTATCCGGCTGTTGGTTTGGCATTATTTGTGTTGAAAATTACCTTGACATATTGTCAGCCTACCAAAATGCTCCATATTTCTGGATGTTAAGAAATTGGTCATCGGCCCAGTCATTTTAGGCGTTTGTCAGGGTGTGTTCAGGAGTTTTGGTAAGATTTCTGCACAGAACTGTTTTGGAGTTGCATATAGTTTAGGAAATCAAATAAGATGCTAACTGGCATTTCCAGCAGCACAGCCCTTCTTTGTCTTCTGATTTTCCTGTGTTCAGTTAGGTGTCCTTGGGTCGTGGCCTCCCGATTTTGTACTTGCCCATTCCTAATTTCTGAGTAGATATGTACTAATGTGCCTTTTTCTGTGCTTAAATCAGACTGGGACTAAATGCTGTGTGGTTATGCAAAATCACAGTTGTCCATAACAGCAATGATTCAAAGTCAGTTGCCTTACATGGCCCATTTATAGAGCAGAGCAGAAATTTTTCAAAGAGGTTGGGAAGTTCAGACTTGATGATATGATTTCCAATGCAGAGAGTAATGTTACTGGAAAAGGCTTTGAGATATAATTGTGTTTTGTTGCCTTCCTTATGATTACTGAGATACACAAATTACTGTATACAGATAGAAAAAGGTCTGTCTTTGTGGTACTCCAAGATCTTGTTCCTTTCCCCAGACAGATTCAGGAACTGTCTTGCAGAATTAAAGCAGGAGTGAGAAGGGGAAGGATGCAAGCCAGAGTTCATGGTTTTAGTTCCTGACACAAGACACATGAAGCTGAGCACACTCAAACCAGGGTACTCAGAAGCATTCCCCCTTTTTTTTTTTAAAGCTCTTTTTATAAAGATGACTGATTTGAAGATGTGCTGGATTTATGATTATTTGCTTTCTAATCTTTTAAATCTGTACACTAGCACTGTTCTTAATTGCTTGCTGATTTATTGTGGTAGTGTGTTAAACTGAGCAGGTAGGAGAGACGCTGGCTTGCTTGCAAAGGAAAATCAGATTTTAAAAGCATTTACAAAATGATGGCTTGTGTCTGCTTGCAGACTTGCTGGCATATTTTAAATTTGGCCTTCATAAAATTCTATTGGACATTTTTTAGTCTGCCGATACCAAAGTGTGTATTTAATAGCATCTCACATCAAATTAGGCAAAGATTAATGTGATCAATTTTTTCTTGTTCAGCTCAACTTCTGAGACATTTTTGGTTGCAATAGCTGGTCATGGAGCCCATGCAGTTACACAATGGGTTAACTATTTCCTTGTGACAGTTCCTTAGTTGCTATGGATTAGCAGAGCTGACTTCAGCAGAACTTGATCTATTTCCAGCAGCTCAGGGTATGGTCTCTTGAGCTATATTACAATTAAACAAACTTGTTCAATTAGCAACAATTACTTTTGACAGTGAAAGGATAATAGAGGATTTTGCTTACAGGTGTCTCCCTTTGATCTCAGTCCATTGAACCATTTAATGATTCTGTTTTGTTTGGTGCTGCAAGCTATCAACTAGACAAAAAAAATTAGTTCTATCATTTTCAAAGGCCTTTGCCATTAAATGTTCATGACTAAATCTATTTGTGTGTGACTTAGGAAGCAGTAGCAGCAAGAAGAGCTGCAGTGAAAAACAGCAAAGTGAGAAGATATGCAAGGTGCACAGAGGAGGCTGAAATGGATTGCTTGATGACAAAGCTGGAGCATGAACAGTCAGAGAAATAAATCAAAGAATGGTTTTGCTCGTTCTGTTGGATTTTCCTATATTTGTGCAGGGAGCAGGGTCATATGCTTAGGATTACAGCTAATGTGTATTTCAAACAAAAAAAGTCATTCTCTGGGGTTTATATTTTCTGTTCTCAGAACTCATGAATTCAATGTTGAAGTCATTAGCAATTTACGGGAGAAGATAAATCTCCCTTCAGGTCTCCCTGACTGGACCAGAAGAATCTTGATGCAGTATTTCCCCAAATGACAGCTTGATGCCAATCCTTATCTCTAGCTACCTCAGCCTGGCTGCATGCTATATTAAAAAAGAGTAACACAGTTACTGAAGACTAACACAGACATCATCACATTCTTTAGAAAAAGTATTTTACAATTAGGCAGACATAGATAGCTACAACTTATTTTAAATTTTCAGGAATACTCTGTGCCCATGTCTGTTGTCTTACTTCACTGTCATTAATAGTAAACCTGTGCATAGTAAGTCACAATACTTATTAGCAACTAGTATCTGATAAAATTTCAAGTTTATTAGAAAATTGAAACCACTGGTAAGGATTTATGTATTCACATAAATTACATTTAAATATTCGGTTCTATCTTTCCCAGAATAATATGGAAACCCTATCACAATTATTAACTATATGTGTTTCTGTTATTATTCTGACAGGTTTATCAGAACAGTGTATTTCAGATTTCTGTAAATTATAATAAGATATGACAGGCAGGCTAGATAAGAAAGGATAAACATCTTCAAGAAGGAAAATTGGAATAGTTATCTATTGTATTAAATAAGACAGAGATCTCGTTGGAAAGAAAGATGGGGTAAAAGTATAACCATTTCAAAGCCATAGACAATTTTAACAACAGATTCTACTACTTATTTTCAATTTGGCAACCATTATATTAGCTATGGCATAGGGAGACCAAATATAAGTAGAAAACAGGAAGCTCTTTCACATTGCAGGCGACTGTGATGGGTATTGCAAACAAAACCTAGTCATTTTTATTTGTCCCTTTCATTGTGCTAATGAGACTCTCTTGCTCATAAAAGGGTTTCACTTGGCTATTGAGCTTTCTGCCAGTTTAGAAATTGGCTAGTACTATATAGTTGTATTGTATGTTTTAGCACCTGTTGTTATGGTCATTACTCAGGGATAGTGACAATTGCCCTTTGGTCTTTTGTACATGTTGTTCTTTCCAGCCTCTCTATGGCTTATTGTTTTTCGGGCTCTGAACCTGTCATCTTCCCAGCCTGAATAATTCTCTCGCTGTAGGACAGTTAGTGTCTCATCAGTCAAATACTTCACTCTGGAAGTGATTTATTCAAAGCCGTGGGGTTTTACAAAACTATCCAGATCACTTTCCTGAATGACACAAATGATACCATTACTAAATATAATACAGAGGGATTTATTGCACTGTCTGTTTCATAATAAACCGCATGTTCTGTGCATTGCATGGTATCAGTTATCAGTGCTTTCAGTCCTGTTTATTTCAGTACCTGTGAGAATGCTGTGTGAGGCCAGGGGACAGAGAGAGCACTGAGTGATGGGCTAACATGCAGCTGGGAATGGGCTGCACCCAGAGAGCACATCCCCTAGCAGGACCTCTGTGAGCAGAAGGCTCCATTAAGATGGCATGGGCTTGCGACAGCTTCATTCCTGCTCCATGATCTCACGTACCAAATCAAAGGATCTGTGTCAGTGCTGAATACATGCGTGTGTTGGGTCCCCAGCTGCAAGAAGCCAGGCAGGAGCCAACTGTGGGAGCCCTGCAAACAGTGTGAAATACTTGGCAGGTCTGAAGTCTAAATTCAATTATGTAATGGATGTGATTACCACAGACTAGCATCTTGTACATTCACTCACATCTTTTAGATAAAAGAGATAGAAGGCTGTAACCACATTGTGCTTATTATGCCAGAAGCAATATACAGCAAGAAAATGAGCACCACCAGATATATTCAATTTCTCTGCTAAGGAAGGAGAGAATATGGTAATAATATCCAAAAAAAGGTGGAGACTGTTATAACAAGTCTCCTAAATACAGAAAAGAATTCTTTACTATAAGAGAAATGAGAGGTTACACTTCATGACAGAATGCTTTTATGAAACTGGCCATAGCTGTCAAGTCCAATCTGTAATTAATATATTGTGCTGAATCATGATCATATAGATGCATTTGGGGGTATTTTGGTGAATTTAGTATACAATTATTTTGATCAATTTAGACAGTGTTAATAAAGATTTTTCCTGTTGTTATATTTACAGAATTATCCAGTTATTTATGGTCTAGGACCTCGCAGTCTGGTGGACAAGGCTTTCTATAGTTTTGATGAACACTACGTTCATTTGTTTTGAAGTTTGTAGTCCTTCCCCTATACATTGCTTTGAACTTTCCAATGAAAAGTTTCAAGCAAAAAGATGACAAAAAATATGGGAAGTTAGCAGTGCTCCCTTCCTTTGTAAAGAGAATGAAATCCACATCTCAGTTCCAGTCATGGGTTTGAGCTCTGTTGACTGTCTAGTTTGAGGTCCAGCCACAAACATTTCTAACTTCCCATTAGGCAGAGAGTAAAATCTTAATTTATTAGCTGCATTACTAATCTTCCCTTACTGAAGCTGTTGTTTGTCAGACCACTTTGAAAATGAGGATTTCGGGTTTTTGTGTCGATCTGTCCTGAATTTATTTCTTCTCTTTTTGTATGGAATAATATAAATCAAACAGGAGTTTTTAGGCAGCTGATTGTTGCTTCAAAATGATAGAGGCAGTACAAAAGGAGATATCATTATTTGTCGGTTTTATCCTAAAGACATGAAAAATACAGGGTCGTGGTCTATTAAGTACTTCCCCTTTCTCTACAAACATTGTAGCCAGATAGTTGGAGAGAAGTATTCCATAACTTGCAGCTTGATAACCAGCTTGATGATTCTTTAAAATCATGGTCTAAACACACCCCAAAAGAATGGAAAGTGTGTGAGAAACAATCAAAATATAGATATTTCCTGGAAAATATAACTCATATTTTTATCACATATATCTAAGGGTTATAACTGATTACCAGGTTTGGCTGTTGGTTGGCAGAGCAGATGATATGTGCTCAAGGACAAAACTTGTGGGTCTGGAGAGAACTATAGGTTGAGTCAGTGATGCCTGGGACCAGACTGACCAGCATTGAAAGCACTTTCCAGCTTGCCAAGTACTGATACACCCAAAATTTGAAACTGAATACCTGATGGTTTTTGGCTTTTTTTCCATTGGAGTCCTTACATTATTATTTTAATAATTTCAGTGTATTTTGTACAATAGTTTCCTTTGTTATTCTATTATTTTACAAGTTACATACAAACTGGGGACTAGGGCCTCCAATTTAGCTGCCGGTATTTGAATGTACTCCATATCCTTTCAGACATCCCAGAGGATCTCAGGATCACTGAGTTGCCAAATGTAGTGTATGACTAGTTCTCTCTCTACAGTGCCGAGAGAAAGGCCATGGTGGGTTTGTAAGAAGCTAGGACATCTCAGAAATCACCAGGTGCCTGTGTACAAGTATGTGAATCAGACCTTTGTGATGGACTTTATCTTGTAGAATTATGTATTTATATAGAGCACAACATCCTACAGTCTTCTCCAAAAGCACAGCTATCAAAATGCCTAAAGAATACTGGACTGAAAATGAACTTAGATTAATTAAGAGCTTTTGCAGTTTTTTTATTGTTGTTACCTAGAGTCTTGCCAAAGAGGTGGGAACACATATACCCTGAAAAACTGTTGGGATTATTTATATTGTTATCTAGACCTATGCAATTATTTAATTGAATTTAATTTCAACATAGCATATTCTGCATATTTTCTAATCTGTATGACATAATTTTAAAGAAAGATACTGACAAATGCTGCAACCCTTCCAGTTACCCATTATCTGGCAGCTTCTTCAAAAAGTCACAATACTTGAACTCTGTGCAGAAGAATGTGGAAGGCTGGAAGGCATTCATGCACCAGTTCAGTGGACTGGTCATGGCCTACGATTTGCCATGCAGATCTGCCAGCACAGGCAGAACTCAGGGCAGAATCTGACAAATGGGCAAGCAAATCTGCTCTGCTGTGGGGGGAGATAAGCAATGCTGTGATGAGACACAAAAATGCAGTAATGTCAGAATTGTGGTCAGGGAATATCATAAGCACTCTATCTTGTCTATACTCAATGGAGGGTGGGGTGGGGGGGCAGGAAGGAATATGTATAACAGATGGCCTGAAAGCAGCAGTTTTGAATTAATCAGGATGCAGGATTATGAGGATCTAGATGACAGATTTAGTGTATAGATGCAGATATAGAAGCTAGATATGAGAAGTATTACTGTGGTAGGAGTAGCAAACCATGCACATAGGCTTAGAATTTAGTTGGAAAGGACTGTTAGAGGTCACCACATACAGCCCCTTGCTCAAAGCAGAATCAGATTTCAAGGTGCAGTGGGTAATCCTGCTGAACTTTGAGTATCTTCAAGGATGGATTCCTGCTCTTTCTGGGCAACCTGTTCCTGTCCTTTAGTACTCTCACAGAGGAATTTTCTTCTGTATCCACTCAGATTTCCTTTTATTGCAATCTGACAGTCATCTTTTCCTTGTGCAGCTCTGAGAGGAGTCTGCTTTCATCTTTCCTGTGGACCCAGTTAGGCAGTTGAAAGCAGAAACTGGATTCCCACTTAGTCATCACTCCTCCAGACTGAACAAACCCAGAGACCTTAGCTTCTTCTTGTATGTAGTGTTTTTGTTCCCTTAAACATCGTGAAGTCTGTCTGCAGGACTTGGTCCAGTAAGACTGTGTTGTTGTTGTACTGTGGTTGCCAAAACTGGACATGAATGTCAAACACTCTGTTCTGTGAGCCAGGTGGCTGTGCTGCTGCTCATGCAGTACTGTGGCATCAGCACTGCTGCTGGACTGACAGCCAGAGCCTGGAAACAGGGAAGCTGCAGAGAAGTGGTCCTTGTAACTCTGGTTCCTGAGAAACATTAAAAAAACCCACATCCCATTAAAGCCCTTTTGTATGTATCATGATGTTGGATAATTCATTTAAAAAGACAATTGAGAGTTGTCCTAGCATGGATGAGCTCCCTAAATTGTGTAAAGGAAACTGTAACTGTAGTGCTCAAGGATATGTGGTGGTTCATCAATTTATTTTTTTTGCTAACAAAATCTGAATTTAGGGAATTCACCAAGGCATACAATGCAAGGAAATCTGAATAACAAGAGAAAAGTTATAAAAACCAACAAAAATATTGAATTTCATATCCAGTGGGGAAAAAAGCACCATATGTATTTTAAATCCAGTTTATCTGAAGTCTAGTGTATGAAAATTCAGTAGGTCCATCCATGACTAAAAAAACCCAAATTTTTTTTTATGAAGTTCCCCATAAAATGGTACAAAACTTTATCTGTAAATATTTTGAATGGGATTATTCTTTGTTACTTACAGGATACGAATGCAAAGTATGTGACTAGCACAGTATAACTAATGGTGTTTATTTTTACAGGATTCAGGCAAGAATCATATATATTAGGCTTGTTTCCCATTTGTAGCACTATTGTGAAATTGTTGAATGTGTCTTGAAAGATGCTGAGGACTCTCAGTTTCCACTGTTGGACTTCGACTTTAATTTCAATATATATTTTAAAGGACTATGTGAGCTCTTAAGATGCTTAGTCTATTGAAATAAACGTGCCTTAAAATATTATTCTTTTTCAATACAAAACAGATGGTGCAGATCCCTGATGTAACTTAATCTAAAGCAGCCTTGGTCTTTGTCTCTAGTTCTGTCATAATTTATTTTCTTTTGTACGTTGATTCTATTGCAGACTGAAATCACAAGGCAGAAGTCAGAGGTATGTGGAAACCTTCATTTCCACTTTTTAAATCCTGACCAATAATACTTGGTTGAATCTTTCATGCTCCCTTTTGACAAGTATCATGGAGGATCTCTCTTGGGCTTTGCATCAGATTAATTTTAGGCTCCATCATGATTTCCTTCTTAGTTTAGTATTTGCAAAAGTTGCTGTGCTACTAGATGGCTACTTTCTGATTCTGTGAGATGCCGTAGTACCAGCTCTGGAAGTAAATCACTCTGGATTTTTTTTTGTTGTTGTTTTAGTTCTGATTAATACTAGCATAAAATCAGAATTAGACCAGCAGAATTATGGTGGATTTGAATTCATTTATATATTTATTTATATTTCAGTGACTCCACTTTTAATTCTAGGTGATATACAGAGCTAAAAAAATGCAAAATTTAATCTGATATGCAGTACATTAATAAAGTAAAACTGCATTTGCAGGATTTAAATAAACCATCAGTAAAAGCTGCATGATGGAATTTTAGTCTTAAATAAACAGAGATATGAAAACCAATGTCCTCAACCCATTTCAGGGTCTCTAGGATGGCAGGTCTCCCAGCTCTCCCTGCTTGCAACTTTAGTGTCTGTAGTGCCATACAGTTTAAAGCAACAGAGAAATGAGCATAAGTGTTCAGATGCAAAAATGAAGATAAAACTGCATATATTTTTTCACAGGTCTAAAACACCTATCCTCTGGTTGGCATGACAGAGGCTACTGTCTAATGGCAAAGAGCTCTCTGCTATGTCCACATTAGTGAGTAATTTGGTGCAATTAAAAGAGGAGTTATGGAGTTAAACAGTTCTGAGGTCTGTACATCTACATTACGTGCAGACCAGGGGGTTTTACTGTGCAGCAGTTTGGACTGCCAAATCCCACAATCATCATGACCACACATGTGACCTGAAACTCTCTGAGGCTTTCTAAGTTAGATTGTGTGCTGCAAGGAGAGCAGGCCTGCAGGGGAAAGTAGCTGGTGCTGAGGACCAGACTCAATGTGTTTCAGAGGGTGTATTTCAAACTGAATCTCATCTGATCTTATGCAATGAATGTCCATTAATATCTGCTGTGCCCTAGGTGAAACTGAGGTACATTTTCTAGTTTAGTTTCACCTACAAGGAATCCAGTTTAGGCTCCATGACACTCCTCTGCAGTGCAAATCAAAGAGTGGGGCAGCCAGGAGATCTGCTTCAAACACACACTTGTGATGGAACTGACTCACTGCAGTGTCTGGAGCAGCCAGAACAGTTACAGTCTTGTGTGTCCCCAGCAGGGCTGAAGTGAAACTAGTGGCCATATGGACCACCACCATCAGGTTTGACACCTCTGAAAGGAAACCCAGTTGGTGTAAGCACTGCTCTGTGGACTGCAGCAGTGTGCTGTAATTGCATTGCTTCGAAACACAGCATTAACAGAGATGCAGTTGTAGCCTGGATTTTGTGGCAGAACATTCCATTCTTCTTGGCATCAAAAATGGAACTGGAGCAGACCAAGCCTCTGCACTGGGACTTGTGAGGCAAAGATGAGAAGGATTTCTGGAGATGGGTTTGAAAATTAATCTGTGTACAGACGTGACAATCCAGTGCCTTGACACAGCCCTAGGCATTTAATGAAATTGTACACCATGAATTTTTCCCTCTGTAGAACCATGGTGGAAGAACTTCCTGGATTTCTGAGCCCCTTCTAGCCTGAAAGAACAGGGGCAGTGCCCTCCTGGAAACAGGGCAGTGCTTCATTCCAGAATTTTGGGTATAGGGTTTTTTTATTTTTGATGGCTTGGTTGCTTTTGTTGTTTTATTGGTTTATTTTGTTTCGGGTTTTAAGGAGTTTTTTTGTTTGGTTGGTTGGTTTTAGGGTTTTTGGTTCTTTGTTTTGTTTGTTTATTTGTTTGGTTTTGTTTTTTGTGATTTTGTTTAGTTTTGTTTTGTTTTGGGGTTGTTTTCTTTTGCCAACATAGTTGCCATTAGGTAAAGATTCAATATGAATGTTCTTCAGCTGATGGTGGGAAAAGGTCACAGGTGTGTAATGGCTTACAGCTGAAGTCTAAACAGGTGGCTTTGAGTTTACTGACTATTACAGCTATTATGAAGAAGACAAAAGTCTTTAATTACAAATTCTTAGCCTGAAAAAGTCTTATTATAAACCACACTCACTTTTGCTTTTTTTGAAGTATTCATCTATCATTCTTTACACATTATAGTTTGTTCCAACAAATTATAAATGGTACCAAGAATAATTATAAGTCAGTAAGTGTAATATTCACCTCACAAGCAAAATAAAGATTTTTTAATGTATCTAGACTATATATTAAAATGTAATGCAGTATACATTTTAGCTAAGTAATGTCATAGGTAGATTAGAATGTGTTCATGTTCTGAGCCTTGTATGAGACATCAGGACAGTCCCAGTAGAAAACTATTTATAATTATGGAAAGTGATAGGCAAAGACAACTGTTGTAGTAATGATTAGTGAGTCATTCTAATTTTATCAGATTGCATTTTCTTGATTTTCCAGTTTTTTGAAGCTTAGACTTCAAGTACTAAGAAAGTCGTTCATCATATCATATTCCCAGTGATTCCACTGAAACCAACACAGACAAACATACTTTTATTTAACTTTGAACATTTTGGAAGGCTATTTCCACACTAAATTACCAGTCATTAAGAACTGTTTTTAAAATACAATGATTTTTGATCCTTGCTGCTATTCAGAAACTCTTTATTTTACAAACTTGCACAACTAAACTTAAGAATGGTTTCCAAAAATGCTGTAGCTCAAACAAGATTTTTTAAATAGTTAATTCTATCTCTTGAAGTATTTTGTTTTGTTTGATATGAATCTACACTCCTGCCCTAATGTTTGCTATGTAATATTTCTATTTTCTTTTTTTAGTGGCATAGACCTGACCCATTAAACAAGTCATTAGACCACATTCGCTGTGTTAGAAATGGAGCAAAGAATTTTTTACAAGTATTAGTTTGGAACAAGAGTATGCATAGAAGGGATAAAGCCAGAAACTAAAGTTCTTTAAAACCATAATCATAGAGACATATGATTTGCTTGCATACAGTGTTTTACAAATAGTTTTTTTGTAGCAATGCTAGTGTTTTTCCTGTGTAAATTAATGGCAACATATCTGTTGATTCATAGAATTTCAGGATTAGATCTAAGTACTAAGGTAATTATAACAAAGACATGTAGGCTTACAGTAAAACAAAGAAAATTCTAATCTATTGATTGATACATTGTAGCAAGCATTTAACCAGCTTGGTTATTAATGGCTGTCAGCTAATAAACACCACCTTAATTAGTTTAATCAAGTACCTATTCAGAGTAGTGACACCAGAAATTGTTAAGTGCTGTACAAGCTGAATATGCCAGAGCTCTCCTGAACAGCCAGAGTGTGAGTGAGGTCAGGCCAAGCAAATCTCTGACATATAACATATATTGTTATTTGTTTGTTTGTTTGTCACCCCTCACTCCTCATCCTCTCAGAGAATTAAACCTGGCACAACTTGCTTTTAAACTTGCCCATTAACTTCTTAATAGAAAAAATGTCCTACATTTGTATGGAGACTGTCTTTTTGGAGAGGCAGAGGTAGCAGAGTGCTAAGGAATGATCAGCTTTTGCACTTGGAAACAGCTTTTGTACAATAGAAATGGTGTTTATGTGCACACACAGCAGTGTGCAGTATGTAGGGAGGGCAGATACTTGCAGGGGGGCTACAGGAGAGATGGGAGTGCATGTGCTGCACGTCCTGGCCTAATAGTGCAGGAAGCATGGAAAGACGGATAATCTGCACTTAAAACAATGTGACCGAGACAAAAGACAACAATGTTTGGGATCACCAGCAAAGGATGAATTTCAGAAGCTTTTATCTTTGATGAAATGTTGCTTTAATTGTTTCTCTTTGTGATGTGTCTCATTTCTGATGGCTGTTTGTGTAGAGAAGTAGCAATGTTCAGCACTTAATGCATTGGATGGAGAGATCTGGGATTTATCTGACTATGATTCCCTGTGTGATCTCCAGTTAATCATTTCCTATCCCTGTCTCAGTTTCCTTATCCGTAAAGTGGAGTTAATAATCCTTTCTATCACCCAGTGCGTAGTGAAGTTAGACAATTCAATTAATAGTTGTAAAACTAATTTAGCTGCTGGGGCAGAAAATGATAAAAAATGTAAGGAATTATTCATTAATGTGGTAAGATATCACTGTCTAAATCTAAGGAAAAAATACTTTGCTTCACATTTTTACCAAATTCTGCTAACTTACTTGCATCACCATTTGTCTTTCTCTTTACTTAACATATTTGTATTAGTGCAAGCAATATCATTTCATACAGAATATTGTATTAGCTAACAAGATTAAAGGTATGGGCCATATGCTACCTCAGTAGAAAACCAGTGATTGTAAGTTTGAAGTTGAGACACACCAAGCTATTGGGTGAATTTGGCTTAGTCTTTTGGTTTTACTTATTTTTTTAGCCAAATAAAATATTATCAGACCATGGACTACAAATTGTATTTCTGGTACTAATTTAGTATATTTTGATTTTTCCATTTTAATAATCATATATCCTGAAAACTGTCAGAGACATTAATATAGCTTAAAGCTTTCTGTTTACTAGCTAGCTGTACAGGCTTCCATAGAAGTAGACAAAAATGCATTGTGTCCTTAGATGATTGTTTCTCTACATGCAATTTTGTGTATAGGAGGAAGGCTAAAAGCAAGTACAGTGCTCTGTTAGCTGCCTGGCTTCAACATGCATGTCGCAATAAAGAGCAGTAAGGGGTATACTCATGGAAATAGACCTTGTTGAAATTATAAGGCTTTACAAAAAGATTAAGATATTGCAGGGATGTGAGAGAGGAAAACATATATAATCATAGAATCACAGAATCATAGAATATCCTGAGTTGGAAGAGCCCCACCAGGATTATTGAGTCCAACTCTTGGCCCTGCACAGGACACACCAAGAATCACCCCATGTGCCTGAGAGCATTGTCCAAAGACTTCCTGAGCTCTGTCAGTCTTGGTGCTGTGATCACTTCCCTGGGGAGCTGTTCCAGTGCTCAACCACTCTCTGGGTGAAGAACTTTCCCCGATATCCAACCTAAACCTCCCCTGACTCAGCTTCAGGCCACTCCCTCAGGTCCTTTCACTGGTCACAAGAGTGAAGAGCTCAGTGCCTGCCCCTCCTCTTCTCCTTGTGAGGATGTTGTAGACCGTAACGAGGTCTCCTCTCAGTCTCCTCTTCTTCAGACTGAACAGACCAAGTGACCTCAGCCACTCCCCCTAAGGCTTCCCCTACAGACCCTTCACCTTGGCTCTCCTTTGGACACTCTCTAATAGCTTTTTATTGTGGTGCCCAAAAATAGCCCTTCAAAATGCTGGGAGAATAGATTGCAATATCTGTGATGAAAACTTTCTGGTCTACACTGGCAGTACATGAAGTGTCTCCTGATAGAGATGAGGATTGCTGGATCTGCTCCTCCTTGCTTTCCAGGCTGATTCCATCTTAGCCCCAGGCTCAGCAAATGATACTTTGTAGGAATGCAGAGTGAGATGCAGCCTCTCATGCATGAAATATCAACTGAAGTGGCCAAGATACAAAAGCTGCTATGACCAGATCTAAGACTCAAGTGTGCCTCCCACATTTCAAGCTGAAGGATGAGCTTGGTGCAAGAGCTTGAAGTCCCTAGGGAACAAGACTTGGATCATTCCTGAGCTTTGAGTGATTAAGGCAGAAAGAGCAGAGATCAAAGGGGATGGCAGGGAAAGTCAAGCTGTTGCATATATCCAATACCTACAGTGTTAAGAAAAGGAAATGGTGTAATGTATGTTCCTAGAATGGTGATGCAGTGTTGGTTTTGTTTATAGCAAATGGGTAAACAACAT
>VRYO01002734.1:17994225-18046686 GCA_009812075.1 Sialia sialis
GGAGAGGAGAGGAGAGGAGAGGAGAGGAGCTTGAGGGAAGTGATGAAA
Source organism: Sialia sialis (assembly GCA_009812075.1). Classification (NCBI taxonomy): domain Eukaryota; kingdom Metazoa; phylum Chordata; class Aves; order Passeriformes; family Turdidae; genus Sialia; species Sialia sialis. The sequence goes on from VRYO01002734.1 coordinate 17,994,274, forward strand.
AGATAACAGGTTTCTTTGACTTATTAAAAGCAACTGCATTTCTTTAGAAAATTATAATAATAAGGACTGTATTTAGCTTCCAACACTTCCAAAAGAAATAAGAAAACAGATATATCTGAATAAACATATATAAGAGAATAGATGTAATGTCTTGCAATGTTGATGTTAGCCATGCAAGAGAAAGAATAAGTGACAGCAACTCATTATGGTGACATGCCTTAATTTTCAGATCCAGATATTCTTAAAATAGTACTTGCAAAGTAAGTACTAGATGAACTGAGAACACTAACAGAAAAAATAAATGAAATTATGCCTTTCAGTATATGAAAAATAAAGCATTACATGCTTCCCTGAGCACTTATTTTTTATATCCAAAAAAAAGGTAATGATGCAGGAAAATTGGCATCATTTTCTGAATATAATGGAAACTCTGAAATTGCTTCAAAAATTCATTAAATGAGGCCTTAATTAATTGCTTAGACAAGTAAAGAAAAAAGTTGAACTTAGTTTTTTGGTATTTCTCTTTGGTACAGCTACTGTTTCCATTTCAACCAATGTCTTGAAAGTGGCAATTCACTGCAATAATCTAATCTCAAGAAAACACAATTTAATCTGAGACCAGAAAAATTATTGATGTTTATTATAATCTATTAAAAAATGTCTGTGATATGAAGAATAAGATATTCTGTTCTGTAAGAAGTGAATGGTGAGCCCAGGTGTGCAAATTTGACAATTATTTGAGGTTAATTTTCCTTTATGTTTTTTGCTTTTGGGATATTCATTATCCAACCAAGATTTAAAGAGACCACTAAAGTATTTAGAATCATCAAAACTTCATAGCAATTTGTGACATAAATGTAAGCTGAACATGTGCTTCAGATGCTTGGGTTTTATCTCAGCTATCACCACTTGATTATTCAGGTTTATTAGTTAGTCAAATTACAGAAATGTCATTGAAGTCACCTTGTAAATGTCAAGCTGAATGTCAGCTGACAGCTGAAATGGTGACATTACTGAAATGCTTCATATGAGGAGACTTTTTGTCACAATAAAAATGTTTTCTGTCCACTGAGACAGCAGTGACTCAATGGTACGTAATTTTACATGTACAGAAGAACAGAAGGGATGGTTTCTGCTTTTGAAGGCTGCAGAGGAAACAATTTCATGAATCCCAGTATGAAAATCTATTGTAGAACCTCTTCAATATTTCAAGTTGTACACTTCAAAATAATTAATTTGTATGTTATTTAATATTACATTGGTGACTTTTGATGAAATGAAATCAATAGGCTTGTGTTCCAACTTCAGTGTTCCTTTTTATATATTAGTACAACCCCTAATTTGGGGATGAGGGGGTTAATTCCACCCTATTTATCTAATTGTCTACCCATGCTGAAACAAGCAGAGCAGCAGCACTGCACTTGACTGTAAAGTGGTGGAGTTTTTGATTCTGCTGGCGCACTGCAAGGCTTTTGGGCCATTGTGCAAATTACAGCATAATGCAATACCCTAGAAGAAATAATTATACCCAGCCCCTGTGAGCCAGAAATTACATACAAAAAAAATTTGAGCCTTTTAATTTGGTTACATATAGCATATGAAATGCAGTTCTTCCAAAGCTAGTGGAACCAGGAGGAGCAATATGATTATGACTATATTAATAATTTTTCCCATTTAAAAACTGGGATCAGACCTGAACATAACAAAAAGATGAAGTACAATTTGAATGCTAGAGGCTGGTATGCAGGATAATATGAAGGGGAAAACATAGTTAGCATATTAGTAACTGCTCAGTGCCTTTGCATGTCCTGAGTATCTGCTCCCTAAGCTGCCCTTTCAACAGCAATTTATACATTATAAGCATGACAGGCAATACTGAATCATTCCCCATTTTTTTTTCCCAAATCTTTAGAAAGGGTAAGAAATAATATTACTGGATGTGTGGTGGAAGAAGATGGTCTTTGTGGTTCTTTTTACCATCCCTTTAAAATAAGACATGAAAAAGCTACTTTGCTTTGTTATGGATAAGGCACATTCTGACTTGTTGTATACCAATGTGGTTCTCATGTGTTGTGAGTACCTTTGCTTTTGACAAATTTGTAGCCAGCACTGTAGCAGGTTCCTATATTGCAAAAGATGAAGGCTATATTCTCATTAATTTAGCAGTATTGAGTTGCACCTTATTTAGCCATTAGCATTCTTTGATTTTAATAGTAATATTTGGAGAATGAGGTGTTCAAATTTGGCCACTTGCAAGGGAAGGATGCATCCAAGCCTCTGAAAGTGCAAAAAAGCAGTAATGTTTCAAAGAGTACTAATGGGACACAGAGGCAGGGTGCCACACTGGCCTCTGAAACCAAAATTGCAGTATCATCATGGTGTGCATATTTGTAAGATGTCACTAATCTCAGAAGGCTGAAACTTTTATACAGTAACAACATTTTAATTATATGTGATTCTCAAAATTAGTGAAATTACAGTGAAATAGGTCTAAATTTCTACTCCTAAGACAAAAGAGTGGAAGAAATAGAAGTCTGCACATCACAGGAGGGGAGCTCTCAAGAAAATTTCAAGATACTCCATTTCATTCTCACAGAGGCTGAGCAATTAACCCACACCTTTAATCACAGTATAATAAAAGAGATACAGAGATAGAGAAATACAGTGTCTACAGAGAAACAGAAATGTGTTGAAAAAATTGTTGACTCTCTCTGCATATCCAGTGGCAAACTCAAAAGCTCCAAGTTTACTGTTTGAGAATGTTTACTGAAAAAGAACTTACTCCTAAAGATGGTGTTTTAGAGGTGTGGTGCTGATGAGATGGCTCCTGGCTATTGTGGCCAAAACACACCTCAGTGTGCCTAAGGCTGTGATTCCCTGATAAACTACCCTGCCTGCCTCCTCACCTCTTTTGTGCTGGTGTTGCTACTCATCTGATCCACAGTGCACCAGTTCAGGAACTTAAACAAACACAGAAAAATGCTGGTTTTGTGAACTGGATCTCCCCATGCTGAGCCATGCAGCAGTGGTAGCACAAGGAAGGGAAAGGGGAACAGGGTGGAAGGGGTGAAGAGTTGCTAAATTGTGATGGAACTGCAGCATAAGTGAAAGTTAAGACAAAAGGTTAGTTAATGACATGTTTTTACTTGTTAAGATTAGAAGGGACCTCTGGAGGTCATCTGTCTAACCCCTCTGCTCAAGCAGGGACACCAAAAGCCAGTTGCCCAGGAACACATCCAGAAGGCTTCTGAATATTTACAAGAGGGAAGTTCTTCAGCAATTATGCAAAGAATAATGTTTTTTATTTCATAATATGTTTCCTAGGAGTAACCTGAGTTCATGTGAAGCTAACAGATAGATGGTATGTTGCTACCCTGAAAGGAATGAGTACATGGCCAAGTTGTTTTACGAGAAATGCTTTGAATATCTGCCAAAAGTTTCAGATTTGGGACTCACAGAAATTTGGCTTCTCCTCACATGAAAATGCTTTAAGAATCAAGTAGTCCAATTTTAGCTTGGGAAAACTGTTTCCAAAGATTTTAATCCAGACAACAATGCTTTGGAACCCCAAATCAAGTCCTTCTCTAACATCAGTTGTCTCAGTAGGTACCATTAGACTTGCTGCTGGTTTGGCAGAAATGAAGCCTAAGCTTGCAACATGACACCTCTCCTAGTAGTAAGGTATGTGTTTGTGTTGGCATTCCCAGATGGCAAGGAATTGAGTATTCTCTGCAGAAAAAGGGAGGGCATCAGAGGGGTTTTTTTAAATGGTCTTTAAAGCTTGTGTGTCATCCAGAAAGACATACAAAACAGATTCCAGCCTGAATGGGGAAAACTTGACCAATTTTAATAAAGCAGGCCAAGCCATAGGTTGTAGACCGTTTCAGATGATTATAGGGAACAGTTGTCCATATTGGCTGAAATTCAGAGATCTCAAGAAATTAAGAATTTGAATCATGTAAATCAGCTGATAAACAAGATAACTTTTTAGAAAATTACTAAAAGGGTTGAGGACTAAAAAGAATTAGTAAACCTAATTACTTTGGATCAGGTCTCTAAGGGTTTTGACAATGGTGTGAAGAAAGAAGCTTGAACTTAAGTATTGAAAAGTCACCAGTGAAGGCTTTTTTGTACATAAACAATAAAGTCCTTCACTGGGTAAAGAGGGCTGGGGGAGAGCAGTGGCTGTGGCCAGACCATCTCACATGCCAGGATAAGGGGCTTCCCAGCAAGCATAAAGCACTGCCTCTGCCTCTTGGCAGGAGGCAAAGAGGAGGGAGCAAGCACAGGAAATCAGATTAGCCCATATTGTCACAGACTGGCAAAGACTTGTGCCCTGTTTGCCAGAAGATACTGATTCATGTTCCTGACTGCCATTTACTTGTATGGCCAATTTATTCAACCTCTCAATATCTGTTGTCCCCATCTGCTGAGAATCAGTTAATTAAGAAATCAACTGTAATTTGTTCCATGCTTTAAAAAGCTAATATGATACATAAATACTAAATAATACCAGTAACTTCCTTTGGGATACATTATAAACTTTTCCTAAGATAGCAACAGGTCCTATATGTCCTGTTAGCTAAACTTCAGGTTTCTCTCAGCAGAAAAAGGCTCGGCAGGCAAAACATCCATTCTGGAAATTTCCACAGTGTTGGAAATGTGTCCCTATCTGGAAGCTAACAATGCCCAAACTGGTTGTTTCTAGCTTTAGAGATGGGAGTGCACGGTTTTATTTCATTTCAGGCATTAAGGCTGCCTGCTCCCTCTTTTTTCTTTGCAGCATCTTCCCATGTTGTGGTCACCTGCTATGCACTGAGACCCTCCTGTATCTGACTTGATATGGGCCCAAAGGCTTTCTTCCTTTTAAAATAGGGCCTTTTCTTTAAGCCATTGATTTTCATTTTCAAGGCAAAATTAGTTTGCCAGGACCAGTGTAAGTAAATCCCAAGGCACTCAATGGATCTCATGCTTTGGGTAAAATTGTCCTCCACTAGAGTGACTTTCCTGAGTAAAAATCTAAAGAACTAGTCCTCAGATGCCATTATTCACATTTTCTTTCTACCAGCTTGAAGTACTTTTACCATAGGATAGCTCTTTTTTAGTTAGTTCTTTTTATCTGAATGTTTTCCAAGTGCACTTCTGCTCAGGTGATGAATGTGTAATCCATGACACTTTCCTACTTCTCAGATCCCTCCTTTGTGTATATTTGGTGACATGACTCTTTACTGAAGCGGTTAAAATTTTGTTACAGTGCTTCACTACCTCCTACAGGCCAGAGCTCATCTTTCTGAAAGGACTTTGGGTGTGACCAAAACTCTTGACTGAGGTCCAGCCCAGTCAGTTCATCAGTGAAGTCAATGTGGGCACCATTTATGCTGCTGAACTTTGAGAGTTGGAAGTAAGTGGAGAAAAAGAGAAAAGGAATCTTCAACTTGAAGGCTGATTTTTGAGATTGATCATTACTTTTAAGCTTGAAAAATTTCACATGGAAAATACGCCTGCCTGGTTATGGACTAAGATTTTAAATCTTACAATTTTCTATTAATGTGGAAATCAGTTATGAAACTTTCCACGACAGTGGTGGAACATTTAGAAACTGAAGCTTTAACTGGTTCAGCCATCAACTTTAATCCCTTACGCTTATGTTATTTACATGGCTGTAAATTTCCACATATATCCTACATTCATTTTACATTTACTGTATCTATCCACTTTGTTAAACTGTAGCCTGACATTGTTATTGTTATTGCAACACTTGGGAATAATCTCAGGACTACAGTACCGAGAAATTACTTTCTCCTGTAAATTTCATAGGAGAAGATCTTTATCTTTTTAATGTTTACTATTGTTATATTCATAATTACTACTTAGGTATTACTGCTATTATTACCTAACAAGTGGCGTGGTTTTTGGAAGAATGGTAAGAATTTAGTATGTAATTTCTTTGTGTACCAGCTGGGATACACTAAAGCTAGACAGGGAGTAATGGTGCCTGTGATACTCCTGTAATGTAGTAAAGAGCTGTACCATACACTCTGCTCCCTGACATGCAAATACTGTTCTCTTAATGGAAACTAAATTTAGATAGAAAAGACTACATATATTTTTAAATAGCTCCTCATCCAAACGATAATCTGACTTGGCTTTTTTCCTGCTTTTCCTTAGAAACTATTGGATGCCACAATATTTCAGGCTTATTGCAATGCTTAGAGAAATACATCTTTCTCCTTGAGATGTTTGTTTCAAGCTAATACTACTTTCTGCAAGTGAACATAAGAAGGACAGAGCCAAGAGTAACCTAGTAACTGATAGCAAACATCCCAGTAATGCATAAGAAAGCAAATTAATAAAATAGTGACAGGATAAGTCATACAAGTTTCTTTTCTCTGAGCAAAAGGGGAAACTTGCTGACAGTGGGTCACTTTGATGATATACTTCATGACACCTGCTGTCCCAGCAGAAGCTATTTAATTTCATTTATAATGTAATTCTTGTTTCAAAAGAACAGTCCCATTCATGGTTTCTCTGCTACTTTGTTTTTTTTAATATTTGATGCCTAAACCTCCAAAGTCATTTTCTTGTCACAAAGAGCAGGTAAAAGAGGAAAGAAAACACCTACTGCTTTCTCCCTCCCTCTTCATTATAATATGTACTTGTCTCTCCTCCATTTTCCTTTTTTTGAGCTCTTCACTGTAACAGTCTTTCTGACTCATGAATTTGTGTGTGTTTCTGCCTAGTTGTGCAAGCCTAAATGACAAGAAATAATAATTTCTTGTAATTTTTAATGGTGTCTTAACACTATTCTTTGGTACTCACATAATGATCTTGTAAAATAGATTCTGCCCAACAATTAGTGAAAAGAGCTGACCTGTTTGCCATGGGTAAGAATGGCTAATGCCTCTACTTTGCAATGCTCAGCAGCCAAAATAATACAGAAAAGGACACAAAAATATCAGATGACGTAGTTATATTTACTGGTGCTTTCCCTGCTTTGGAAATAGAAGAGAATCCACAATCTGCCTGGTTTTCTTTCTTCCCCTTTTTTTTCAGCAGGACCTGAACAGAAACCATGTGGTCTGCAAACAGTGAGTAGGATGGAAAAAGGTTTCTTGCCCCTTCATAAATATTTAAGCACATCTAATTATTTATTTCTTTTTTTTTTTCTTTTACAATTTTCTGTGAGTAAATATAAGTTCTATAAGTGTCTGCAATAGGTCCAATGTCACCAATACTGTGATTCTGTACTCAGTACAGCCTTTAGGCCTTGGAGCCTTTTCCTTCCATGGGGTGGGAGTTTAAAACATTTCTTGCACTTGAGCTCAAACCATAATTATTCAAGGAACTGAAAAACACTCTGGAACATGTGACTATTTCATTTGTAGACAGCTTCTGCTTATCTTTGCTTCAAAGCAAAAACAAAGCCTCTTTGCTTCCTTGTTGTCTTCTTCAACACAGGATGGGAGCTCTGCCTTAATTTTTGCAGGACTGTGCAGTAGCTAACATCAAAGAGCTGACATTTTCATCAGTATGAAAATTCCTGCAGTGCTGCACTTAACTCTGCAGTTTGCAAGCTTCTCAGCTACCCTTTCTGCTTGCCTTGCAGAGGAAATGTGGCTGCAGCTTCATCTCCAAGTGCAGAAACAGTGACAGCATAAGAAAGCTGAGGGCCAAATTAGCTGTGGTTTGTGGTATTTCTTCTTCTGCTTCCATTTTCTGCCCTCTTATCCTACCCTTCTCACACGTGTAAACCCATTTACTTTTGAGAGCGAGCTTTGGGCATATATTACTTGTTCACCTGTGATTTCAGCCCTCCCCCCTAACACCCCCATCCCCACAATGAATCAATCACCAAGTCTACTTTAATCACAGATAAGATGCTCTCCTGGTACTAATCATTGTAGCTTCTTTGATTTTAAAGGAGCTATGCTCTTTTTTTCCTTTTGTGAGAAAAGGAAGTAGCTGGGGTTAAAGTATGCTCTGTGCTTAGAAAATACATGCTTTTTTGCTTATAGTAACACACACAGATAATTCTATACCCTCACTTCCTCTGTGTTATGTCAAATGTCATTCCACTGTGCTGGATTTTGCTCTCATGCAAAATAAATACAAACTGGATTCTTGGACATAAAAAACAAAAAGTAATGAGAGTACAGTAATTTCACGATTATAAGCCGCACCTTTTTCATTGAAGAATCCAGCCTACCCCAGTAGTGCGGCTAATCATCAGGTGCGGCTTCTTTATGGACAAATCTCAGCAAAATGCCAACCCAGAAGTGAGAGCCGCCGGGGAGGGCGCCTGGGGCTGCCTTTAAAGGCTTCTCTGGTCTATGAAAACTGTTTGCAACTTGAGCACCTGACACCAAACCCCTGGGTGGCGGGATTCTGTTACTAACTCGTTACTTTGTAGCACATGGATCCTCGCTTTAAAAAAAAAAAAAAAAAGAATGTGGCTTATATTCGAGTGTGGCTTATATATGGACAAATCCCATGCTCTATCCGGCTACCCAGATGTGCGGCTTATAATCAGGTGCGGCTTATAGTTGTGAAATTACTGTAGTTAAAAACAACACAGAATACACTAATAACCAATTAAGCTATTCTGAATCACATGCTTATATTGTGTCACTTTAAAATAAAACATGACTCATATCATTTGGCCATATTTTTACAATTTGCCCCCAATGAAAAATGGGCCAAGTCTACTTTCATTTACTTGTCAACATAATACTGCAATGTAAATGGTGCTGGTCCTAGCCCAAGCCATATCTGGCTTCCCAAGTCCTCTACTACCTATTAGTAGTGATGGAACATAATCACCTTGGAGCAAACTAACACCTAACTCCTACCTACAAAAGCTCCTTTTTCCTCATGGGACCACGGGCTTTCTCCAAAGCTGAATTTCTGGAAATTATCTCTGATAACAAACCTGGAGATGGGCTGCTGAAGACTACTACGAAGTTTTCTATGACACTGTATAATGATCAAAGCTTTGTCTGCACACAGGTCACAGTGCTTGAACAACACTGATAATCCCTGCTGATTAATCTCACACCAGGACTCTAGTTACTGACACCAAGCCCCACATGCAGACTGAGCAGTGTCTTATCATCCCCATGATGGCCAGGAAGTGCCACCTCGGCTGCTAAAGCTTACCAAGAAAGAAACCTTGGGCAAAGAAGTATCTCCTCAGCTCTAAAATAACTGTGATGATTCTGTTTAGCATACTTTTTTAAACCAGAGCAGGCAAAGCACTACAATACATGTAAAAAGGTGCTCTTACAGTGTAGCAACTTCTCCTAAGAACAGGAAATAACCTAGTTTTGCTAATAAAATTGTTTAGCGTAAACAATTGCAGTTACCTCTGCACATGGATAACTATTTACATTAAACATTACACTACTCATCTAATGACAAAACATCAGCAAAAAAAGAAATGTGTAGATCAGGCCTCATATGCGTTCTGTCAAACATGTAGAGGAGCAAAGAGCTTCAGTAAACTGAACAAAACCACCACCATGGTCTCACAGAGCAGTGGTGGCCTTGTGGCTTGCAGCTGCATAAGCCTTCCAAGGACGAGTCCAAGCACAGGTTTGCAGCACATTTCCATGCACTCAAACACCTTTCTCTTCAGTCCTATAGCATTCTGTGTAGTCTCTTGGACATGTCATTAGAATCTCTTTTGGTCTTGTGCCTAAGCAGCTCTTACACCGATCTTCCTTCTGGTCTTATGAGAAATCAGTTTGTTGTTCTCTGAAATCCTTTGAGCTTTATGTAGTAATTACAAAGAAGTTAAATGAACAAGTACATCATCTAAATTTCCTGTTGTATTCTGATATTTACTAAACTGATTGTTTGCATTTATTTCATAAAATAGTAATATTTAAAATATCTTTTGGCATCAGGGAAGTATTTTTAGTAATGAAAAGTGATTTAAGGAGATTACTATGTGTAGTTTTCATTTTCTCACAGGATACTTCTCAGAAAACATGTATTTTTCATGTAAATCAAAAGATTTTGAGACGATTGTTATCAAGGGTAAAAATGTCTCTAGCCACATCACAATTTACTGAAACCTAAATATTGCAAGCTTTTTCACATTAGAATATAAAATTTCCATAAAAGAGAGACCTGATAGGTTTTAACCCTCTAATAGCATATTAGTGTCCATTGTAGGTTTTTCTAATTGAATGAAATATTAATATATTACAAAGAAGCCAGAAAGAAGGCAAACAGACATCCATCTTTGAGAAGGACAAGGAGCTCAAACTCAGCTGAGCTACATTCCCTGGGAATGTTACATACTGAATCTCCTACAAGCATTTCCAAGCACAGGAAAGATAAGAAGGTGATTGAGAACAGCCAGCACAGAATTATCAAGGACAAATTATACCTGAACAACCTGATTGCCTTCTGTGATGAGATGACTCGCTCTGGGATGAAGGGAGGAGCAGTGAATGTTGTGTACTTTGATTCTAGCAAGGCCTTTGATATGGTTTCCCATTATCTCCTTAGAGCCAAATTAGTGGGATATGGATCCTGTGAGTGGATGATAGCAGGGGTAGAAAATCAGCTGGACCACCATGCTGCAAGAAGTGCAATCAACAACACAAAGCAGAACTGGTGACTGGTTGTACATGCGGCCTCCCTCAGGGATTCATAGTGGGGATAACACCGTTCAGTATCTTTATTCATGTCCTGGGTGGTGGGATGGAGTGCACTCTCAGCAAGTTTGTAGGCAATATGACATTGGAGGGAACAGCTGTGGTTCAAAGAATCTGGACAGACTGGAGAATGATCTGAGAGAAGCTCATGAAGGTCAAGGGCAAATGTGGTCTGGGATCTTACATGTGGGACAGATTAAATAGGCTATATTAACAGCAGCATAGCTGCTTGTCTGGAAAGCATTTATTGCCCTCTGCTCAGTACTTCTGAGGCTGTGTCTGAGGTGTCTCTTTGGGGGTACCCAGGACAAGAAAGGCATTGACATGCTGGAGCAGGTGCAGTGGAGAGTCACCAGGACAGCTATGGAGCTGCATGAGTGCTTGTGAGAGCAGACTGAGACACCTGGGTGTGTTCAGCTGTGAGAAACGAAGGCAAAGAGAAGGTCTAGTGCTAGTTCCAAACACCAAATGGGAGAGGAGCACAAAGACAGAGCCAGGCTCTTTGCAGAGGAGCCCAGTGAAAGACAAGCAGCAGCAACCACAAGTTGGACCACTTAGAATCCTTATTAGATATACTGACAAATATTTCCCCTGTGCAGGTGGCCAAATACTGGAAAGGTTGTAGGGTTTCCCTCTCTGGATATTTCAGAATGGATCAAACCGATAGGCAGTACAATGCTGACCATGGGACTTCTTTCAGTGTCTCTTAGGCAGATGTTTACCTGTTACTTTGTTTAGATACTGTTTAGATACATGGGAGACCTGATTTTCACAAGGTCTACTACGCCTTCAGAGTTCAGTTATTGTTGTCAGCACTCAGGGTCTTAGTATCTGAGGTTGTGAATGGAGGCATTCAAAACAAAAGGATGTTTCTATAAATTGAGCTTTGAAAACTCTGTATCTGACTTTTCCGTCACTTTCAGGAGAATTTCTAGGACTAACCTAATTGTTATCAGTGAAGCATTTCAAGGTCTCCAGCAGAAGAATGCTAGAAAATCGTAAAGAAACACTGGAAGAATGAACAAGTATAACCTTTTCTCAAAACAAAACCTGTATTTCCAGGGACAACTGTCCAAATTAGAACACGTGGGAACAATTGTGATTCTGTGACAGCTCTTCAGTTATTGTAGTTCCTGTGATTAACCACAGCACAAAATGCTAAAAAGGCAGATGCTAAGGAACCTGCATTTCTGGGCCATGAATTGAAAATTCTTCTTTGAAAATTTTGAAAATCATAAATATAAGAGCCAGAGGAAAATAGAACCTATTGTGTCTGTGGTTTTCTACAAAATTAGACAAACTCTGCAACAAGCATTTTTTATTAAAGGATGCACAATTAAATACTACATCTTATTTCTCAATCTATTATTTAATTGTGTGTCCTTTTATGCTTTAAGGGTTATTAAAAGCAGATAGAGGAAAAGCTTAACATTTTTTCAATACAATAAAGGGCATATTTTGAAAAAAAGAAAATAAAGAAAGCTTTTATACTGGCACGAGAGCAATTAATAGATTATTGAATATTTATCACCTGATGTTGAGCAAAACACCTTTCAAGTTGAAGAGTAAATAAGAAAATGTATATACAGAATGTTCTTATTAAGCTTATATTTGATGTTTTTTTAAAAATACCATGAATTTAATAGTGAAATATATTAAGTTTGAGGAGTTTGCTAGGGGGAAAAAGAGATTTATATATTGTATATACTGCCCTCTAACCCTCCAGCTGCAGTAACAATGTACAGGAACAGTTCAGCAATTTCCTAGCTGATAACACCCGATAAAAGAGGAGTTGAATCAACAGAGAGACACTGGAAAATCTCAGTTGCTCTAGAAAGTCGCACACAAACAACTCACAAAGCTGATCTGCAGGCCCTGCAAACCTAAAAAGGGTTAAAAGCCCTTTCTACAGAAAAAGGAAGAGGTTAGCCCTTAAAGACCATATAAGCTGCAAAACCTGGCAGTTGTGGCTTGTTAAACTGCTGGGAGGTGGAACTGGCAGCTGTGCTGCCAAAGTGGGGAAGTCATAAAAGGGAAGCAGAGGGCCCCAGAGGGAGCAGGACAGTTGTGTTTTGTATTTCTCTGCCTTGGAGAATTGACTTTGTTTGAATGAAAATGGACACTGCTACTGCTGGATGCTGATTGTGGGGACACTGAGTTGGCTTGTTTATGGAGAGTCAAACAAGGTGAAAATCAGCTGTCCTGGCTTCCACTGTTTTTAGAGTTGTGACTACAGGAGCTGCACCTGGCTGCACTAATTTCCCAAGCCTAGACTGAAGTGGAATGCTATTTTTTCACCCTTAAGAAAACCAACCAAACAAAAAAAAGAAAGCATCACTTATGTTAGATGCCAGATCTCAAATTGGAGCTGATAATCTCTTTGCAGAGCTTTGGTTTTGTACAGTGCTTCCTGTTGAGTAATAAAAATAAACTGGTAGTGCTTAAAAGGAAATGTCAGAATCCTTTTGGCTTAAGAAATTATTACATTTATCTTTGCATATTAATTTTAACAATTTTGAATTTATATTTTAAATTTTGTTCTGTAGACCATTTGGAATCTTCTGTAATAACGTGAAATTCTGTGAATCCCATAGCTCTCAATAGCACATCTGAAAATTGCAGGCAATGCTCTCTGCCTGTAAACATATGTATCCAGTAATCATTCCCCCATACAGATTGACTTGTTCTTCTGAATATGGTGCAACTAATGAGTATGCATTTTAAATAGCTGGTTTTCTATTTCTCCTTTTCTGTTTTACAAATGACGGAAAGTATTTGTCTTTAAAATATTTGGTCTGTCTTTTTGCATTTCCAAAAAAAAAAAAAAAAAAAGCCAAAAGGCAATGATTAATAATTTGACATCCTTGTAGGTTTTGGGCTCTTGAAGAATATTAACTGATTTCAGACATTATTTATTTTCATCACGTCTTTAAGACATGCTCTTTTAAAAAAGTGGCAGCATTTTAGAACTACAGGGTAGATTTAAAGTAACCCAGCTTGGCTTGAAGTGACATGTGCCCAGACCAATTTATGGAGTAATGGAACAATTTATGAGTCTGCCTTAGCTGAAATTAGTTTCTATGGCAGTTGGCCCAGGGAAACTCTGTGAGCCTTCTGTTCTTTGCAGCTGCAGAAAATAATTGTAAAGGGAAATATTACCTTCCAGTAGCTAGGCAAAGCCTCACAAACTATGTGATATCCCTGTCCTTCAAACTGGAGACCCTAACTCACCAGCAGAAATGCTCTGGGTGAGCAGTGAGAGAAAAAGCAAGTGATTACTATGCTTTTTCATACTGAAATAAAGTAACAAGTTAGATTTATGTTTAAACAATAATGCTAAACAAAACTCAGTGGCAAGCACCAAAAAGAGCACATAGGTTTTAGAAGCAAGCTTGCTAAATCACAGTTAATCCCAGGCCTTTCTTAAAATAGAAGGTGAGGGCTCACACTCTTGTTTTAACTTATTCTAACCATTTATGAAGTCAGTCAGGGGAAGCCATTCATTAGCACAGTCTGGCTAGATTACTTATTATTCTTCTCTTCCCCTTGTCCACCAGCTTCCAGTTGGGAGTATCTTGCACCAAAAAATGGTACAAAGCAGAAATTTTAGTACTAATGGCAGAAAAAATGGAACAGACTGGAGAATGCAAACTATAATAATAACAAACAAATAATAGCAAAGCCAACTTTGTTATGTTTTACAAGCCTAAAGGCTCTTCTTTTTGGTCTCCATTGATGCTTCTACATACACTCTGTTCTACTAAAGATAGTAAATTACTTCAGGAGAGACAGAGTACATTCTGTGCTTGCAAAAAGATCAGCTTAGTCCACTGGTGGCATCACACCTCTTTAATAAGGTTTCCAAGCAATGTGAGCTTGCCCTAGTTGTGCTCTCTTATTCAGCCCTTGTGGAGTGCTAAAGCTTTACATTCAATTATGAAAAAACTGGACATTCCAAGTCTCAAACACTTGTATTTATGGAGGGGTGGATTTCTTTAAAGTTGAGTAGGAACTGCCAGTAGGATTTGAAATGCACAATAACCCAGAGAATTCATCTCCTCTTCTATAAGTGCTTTACATGGGAACAAGATCCTGACTAGAATTCTAAGATGCAGCTAAGGATTCACTGAAACTTCAAAAGAGGTTTAGTCCTAGCTCTCATTTTTTTGTTAATGTCTGGACCACTATCTCAACATTGAAGTTAGTTTGTTCACCAGTTATCTGTGAAGTGAAACAAGCAGTGTTGCCTGCAATGCAGCATGAATGCAGTTGTGGAGATATGTGATCCAAGAGATAGAATGATAAAGTCATTTAGGTTGAAAAACACCTCTAAGGACTAGTCCAACTATTAACCTAGCAGTCCCTAGTCTATACTAAACCAGATTTCTAATGGAAATGTCTCTCCATGGGCATTACAGGCAACATGGTATCAGGTTTAGTCCTAGCTCTGAAGTGTCAAAGAGAGTCTAGAGCTCCAGATGAAGGGAAGCTTGAGAGCAGCTAATAGTAAGAAGGCTGTGCCACAGGGATAGCTTGCCTGCAAAATCTCTTTGGTGGCAGCAGTGGCTGAGGGGCCTGGTCCAAAACTCAGCATAACTTCTAGATGTAGGTTTGAGGTTATATTTGACAGAAGAAAGAGACAACAGCTGCAGCTGGCTCAGGGCTAGAAAGTGACCGTCCCAGGGAAGCGTAGCTGCCAGAAGAACTTGGCATCAAGAACTTCCTGGTGTGGGCACTGGCACCACATCCAAAGACCAGCATATGGTTTGTCTGAGGCTTAAGGTTGGAGCTGAGAGACACACAGGACCTGGAGCTGCAGATGGAAGGAAGCTAGAAAGGAGGTCTTTAAAAAAAAGGTGTGAGGTAGACCAAATGTGGCAGGGAGAACATTTTATTGAGGGCACTGGCTGTGGGTCCTGGTCTAAAATTTGTGTTAGTGTTAAGGTGGGCATTTGGATAGAGAGAGCCTAGAGCTGCAGATGGAGGGAGTCTAAAAAGGAACATGTCAAAGGAAAGGGTAGACTGTGAGAAGAATGTGGCTGTGACAATCTTTTGGTGTGGGCAATGGCTGGGGACCCTGCATTGTGACTCAGCATAAAATTATGTTTGCCCTCAGGGTTAGTGCTAGAACTGGGGGAGAGAGCCCTGGAGCTCCAGCTGAAGTGAGTTAAAGGAAGACTGAAGGGGAAGTCTAGGCTGCAAGAAGTGGACTGGGAAAATTTTTACTGTGGGCAATGGCTGGAGGACCTCAGCCTCTGTTCTATTTTAAGGGGTAGGATACAACTGAGGGAAAGAAGAGCGTAGTGTAATCAAGTTTTGTCTCTTCAATTGACCCCTGAGTCCAGCTGCATGTATATCATGGATTCAGTGGAAAACCTGTGCCCACAGAGGTTCCTAAGGGAAAGGCAAGTACAGGCAACCATCCTTGTGGTACTTAAAACTGAAGGGAACAAATCTTTGCCTCAGACTTTGTCGTGTAGATAGCCCAGGCCCTTGAATTTTTTTAATTCTGCTGTAACTGTTATGGTCAACATCTTTTGTCCTTCTGATAAAACAACCTTCTTTAGTGAGAAGTCATTTTTGCAGCAAAGAGCTCTTCAGAATCTAAGCCAAGATGACAAGAAAGTTTTCTGGAAAAAATAGCAACTTCCTTCTTCAGCCTTCCTCAATAAAATTCTACTAAAATGTGTGCTATGTATTATTTATTGTTTATAAACCAAAGTACTTCACTATATGGATTTACTCTGGAAAGATGATGAAAGACATGTATGTGGCAGATGTTAGTCATGTTGATGTGTGCAGCATTGCACAATGCTCAGATGTCATGTTCTAAGTGTAATGGAAGGGATAAAATGGGTACTGAACTCTTCCGAAAGTCTGACTTCAAATCTATATTTAGGCATCTAAGTGACCTGCTTTTATTTAGAGGTGCTGACTACTCAGCTGCTTCCATTGACTGCAGCAGAATATAAGGGATTTTTTCGTTGTTGAATCTATTTTCAAGAACAAAAATTACAGTTTAGTATCTCTGTAACTGCTAAGTAATTCTGCTGAAAAAAAAAAAAGGACAGAAAATTAAACACACCTCTGTTTTTCCCTACTCTCCATAAAATGAAGGAAAGGGACCATATTAAAAAATCCCAGTTACTGTTTCTATGCAGGAAGGAGATTAAACATTACTGCTTTGGATTCCAGCATGACAGATAACTTTGCTGTTGAGATCACAAAGGCAAAAGAGAAATGGAAATGTGCAACACATTTTTAAATTTATATAAGCCTCTGTTGGGGTTCCAGACTCATATATTCACCTTAATTGCCCTGAACAGCCACACTTGCGAACACATTCTGCACAGGACCTCCACTTAAGCTCAGGTAGGACAGTTTAGGTCTTTGCCTGAGCTACACTGTAGGTGAACCTGTCTCCAGCCCTGTGTTCTGGCTATACCTTGGACCTCTCTTGTGGGCAGCTTGCCTGCATCTCTGTTTCTGGCCCTAGACAGACCCTGTGCCTACATTGTGCCTTCCTGGATGAACTTGGTTCATCACCTCTGCTCCTCTGTGACTGCTGGTGTGATGTGTGTTCTTTCCAGCACCCTGCTCTCTGAGTGTGGGCCCCTGCCTTGTCATTGAAGGCACTGGTTGCAGTGGGATGACCCTCACTTGTGTTTGTCCACCTCATGGAGCTGCCATGCTCTTGCTTCTCCCTAAGGATCTGGCCACCTTGCTGAAGCAAGCTGATTAACAAAGCAAGATCTGTAGCAGGCAGGTCAGTCTGTATGATTCAGAAGCTGATGTATGACTTATTGTACAGGCACCGGAGATACACGCTGTGTTACCCGTGGGTACTGACCCCGAACAGTGACAGCAGATGTCATTGAGCTCCTCATCATACAGCAAAGCAAAGCATATGTGATGTTTGATATTTCTGAGCTGGTCATGCCTTTGCAGGATGTTGCCTGACCACATCCTCTGTGGCCATGGAGGCAATCAAGAAACATTCTGCTGCGATGTAATAGCACAGTGAGGTCACAGGAGTGTAATACTTTTGCAGAGGACCGAGCTTTCTGTATTTGCGCACACCGGCTGTAAGGAACCACTCTGCTTCGGGAGCCCAGCTGGGCCGGCAGCAGCTGCCAGAGATTTCTCTCCCATTCCTACAGATCCCTTTACAGAGAGGAAACTGGAACCGGAGTAACTATCACAAACTGTACAAAGTTATGGTGTCAGCAACTAGCTAGCTAAAGAGCAGGATGACAGCAGGCTTGGTTTCCCAAAGGACTAGAGACGGGGCTGTGAGGGCGGGAGAGCAGGGACGAGCAGCACCTTTTCCCCCCGCGCAGCGCCGAGGCAGCACCCAGCCCGCAGGCCCCGACCCCTGAGGGGAGGGAGGCGCGGGCGGTCCCGCTGCCCGCGGCCGCGCAGGCGCCGCGCGCGGGGAACATGCGCAGTGGGGCGGCAGAGCCGGCGCTCCGCGGTTCCCGCGGGGGCGGGGCGGGCGCGCGGTGCGTGGCGGGCGGGCGGCGGCCGCTCCCCGCGGGGGGGGCGGGGCGGGGCCGCCGCGCCGAGCGGGGCCATTTCAGCCGCCAGGCCGGGATGCGCCCGGCGTCCCGCGGCTGCCCGCCTGCCGCCCGCTTGCCCGCAGGGCTGCGGCGCTGACCGCCCCGGCCCTTCGCTCCTGCCCGCCCGCTGCTCTACCCCACACCAGCCCCTTCCACCTCTGCCGCCGCCGGCGGCGCCATGGCGGCCCCCAGCAGCATCGTGCCCGTCATGGCGAGTAAAACCAAGACCAAGAAAAAGCACTTCGTGGCACAAAAAGTGAAGTTGTTCCGGGCTAGCGACCCGCTGCTCAGCGTCCTCATGTGGGGGGTCAACCACTCGGTAAGCGCCGCCGTTCGACCCACACCAGCAAGCCCGCCTCGCCGGGGCATCGCACTGGGAGCTGCGGGGGCGCGGGCGGGAGCGGGGCAGCCCCCGCCGGCTGCCGCCCCTCGCCCGGCGGGGCCGGGAGCGCGTTACCGAGCGTGGGAGCGCGGAGCGGCTGCGGTGCCCTGCGCGGGTGATGCGCGGCTGCCTGCGGTAGCCCGTGTCCGCCCTCCCGCCCCGCGGTTCCGCTCGCCGGCAGCGGCCGGGAGGTGCCCGGGAGGGGATGATGCTGCGAGCGGAGCCCGAGCGTGGGCGTCTCATGGATGTGCTGCAGTTGGGGAAAATCCCGGTTATCAGTGGGAACTGGTCAAGTTCGTCCCGTGTCCGTGCAGTTCGCTTCGGCAAGTGTCCGCTGCCGGCGTGCGCGGGGGAGGGGAAGAGGAAGGGCTCGGTGTGGTAAGGCGGCAGAACTGCACCATTTGCCAAGTGCTCCATCACCCTGCGGGGACGGGCGGCTCGGGAGAACCCCCGGCCGGGTGGTGGTCTGCGTTAAAATTAGGAGCCTGGTAAAGATGTCACATGGTTTGGGCATTACGAGGTTCAGGTCGCAGCTTTGCATCTTTAAATAGCCACCGTGGCAGGTTAAAAGCGTGGCGCCCAAAAATCGGGTATCAGGGTAGTCGAGCAAAAAACGTATTCCCTTGTGTTGGCGGAGCAAAGCCTGAATGCTTGTGTTGGGTTTGCATGGGTTACGTCTGCTGCTGAGTAACGAGCTGTAAGAATGTCAGTGTGCGATTCGAGATTAGACTACAAATTTTGAAACAGCCACATGAAACCGGCGGAGCAGCATGTAGTATTTACACGCTATTTCTTTTGTTTCCTGCACATCCATATCTCATGAGATTTTTTTCCTCTGTGGATGTTTCATTAGTTTTTGCCCAAAGCCTGGAGTGTGAGCATCAAGACTGAACCCTGTTAGAGCCGTGTTGAACGGTACAGTGCCTGAAGTGAGGATCATGAGGAAATGCTTTGGCTCTATGTACCAGACAGAGGAGAAGCTTTATTTAGTGAAGTTGAATAGTCTGCTTAAGGGAGCACTGTGAGTCGGTAGGAAATAGTGACAAAAGATTTGAAATTTTCTGTAGGTCAGTTGTGAGCAGTGACATTCTATCTCATGAACTGATGAGACAGTAGTTATTTATCTACAAAGCAAAAATATCTTTAGTTGTAGGAGTGCATGATATTCTGTTTGCCTGAAATGGGAAGAGATGCACACGTTTCTTTTGCTCTTTTTTTTTTTTTTTTCGGTGGCTAGTGTTATAGAAAATTCCCTAACAGGCCTCTTTAATGAAAGAAAGCAAGCTGGTAATTGCAGGGTGAGAGACTTGTACTGAATGGCAGTGTGTGCTAGCTGTTCACTGTCTCCCGGAGGAGAGAGGGGGAAGATCACTGATGAAAGCAGCGATCTTCCTGTTGCAACAGCTCATTGCTGTGTGAGTTCACACTGGAAATACCACTACGTTTAGAGGAAAGACCTCTTCACTGCAAGTAATAACCAAGTAAATAGTGACAAATGCAACACCATATGTGATCCTCGCCATCCTGCAGTCATGTGCTGTAGTGTGCATGGCTCTTACCAGTAGAAAATGTCATAAAGTGTGTTGGTTCATGCACCGAAGATACAAAATTGTGAACTGAAATCCTTTCCTTAGAGAGGCTCAAAAAATGCCAGCAGCACAACAGGCTCGGAGAAAAGTGGCTTCACGTTCACATGAAGGTGATG
Organism: Sialia sialis; assembly: GCA_009812075.1. Lineage (NCBI taxonomy): Eukaryota > Metazoa > Chordata > Aves > Passeriformes > Turdidae > Sialia > Sialia sialis. The sequence continues at coordinate 18,014,584 of VRYO01002734.1, forward strand.
GTTGTAGGTGTGAATATCTCTTATGTTCTGCAGATGGCATTCTATTTCCTTACCCCACTGCAAAATGTAGTCATGAGTAATGCTTGGAGGCCCTGTGGAAGTGAAATCCCGCTGAATGAGAGAGCATGGAAAAAAAGTTAATTTGATGCGTCCAAATTAAACATCTCTTCTTGGCCAAGAATGCAGCATTGAAGCATTGCAGGCTCCTCTGTTAGATGCTTTTCCTGTCATTTTGTAATGCTTTATGTGGCACTGTCCAGCAAATGAAAATAAGTGTGCGGCATGGTTTAACTCTGTTATCATGAATAAAAGTTTCTCATGTAAAAATACAAACAATGTGTGTAGATTAATTAAGAACAGAAATTAAGAATCCTTAGGTTTCTCAGCAGAATAAACAGAAATCCATAAGCAAAGGCTAAAATAGGAACTGAGCATAGATCATAGTTAATGAGGTAGTAATTAAACTTAAAACACAGTAATCATCTGAAAATTTATATTTAAGACTGCCTGTAGTGCCTATCAATGAGACAGTAGAAGTCTAAGTATCATTAACTGTCTTGGGGAATAAGTATATATATTATTAAAACAGAAGCTGAGAGGCAGTTCCTACATTTCTGACATTGCTGCATGTTTTGGAAGGAAACACTTGGTGAAGATAATAAACCTGAAGAAAAGTAATCTTTTTCCTTTAACTTTTTATCTTAGGACTATAATTGATTGAGTTTTGGAGGATTTTCAGAGTTTGGAATTGTATGTGGAAAAGTTAGGGGATGTAAAAACCCCAACAAGCAGTTGTCTTAACTGCTGTCCTGGGAGGAAACATGACTCTAACGGGAAAACCTAAACATTGGTGCCACAAAGCTGAGGACAGAAGTGTGAATTCCTTATGGGGGGGGGAGTTTGCAGAGGCGTGTCCATTGCCCATGGTTCTTATCAATTACCCACCCATTCAAGAAACTGTAAGCAGCTTGCTGTTGCTGTTTAGGTAGAAGTAGCAAGATACCTAATTCAAAACGCTGCTTGGTAGTACAGTCAAGTTCAGTAATAACTTCAAAGGGCATGTGAGAGGAAAACATGTGAACGTTACCCAAATGTCTTACGGAGCAAGGAAAAATGTGTTCACATTTGGAGCTGTAAATTCATTTCTCAGTGCTCTGACATATGCTGTGGAATGAAGCTTGCTGCTAAGTGAAAGGGAAAGCAACTGTGTCCCATTTTGTAGAGCTGATTATAATACTGATGACTTGTAGCAGCAAAGACTAATTGTCAGCGCTTGGATCTTGCAGGCATCTGCATCATTAACAGTTGATTTTTATCTCGGTCCTTTACCCTGTGTCAAAGATAATCTGGCTGTGCTACTGAAATATTTAAACTCACTGGTTAGTACGACTTAAAGCTGTGTTTTTAAACTAGCAGCATAATTGTATATAATTTACAGCTAGTGTGATAAGTAGCATTCTTACCCCTCTATATTGTCACTGTAACTGGATTTCCAGTAACTCTAGGAAGGAGGAGAGAGAAGGAAGGTGGCATGTAACTTGTTTTCTGGGCCTATAAATGAAATCCACAGATTCTGCAGGCACAATGATGATGAGTGTGCTCTCACTAGAATTGGTTGCCTGCTTCTATTAGGAACTTGTTAGGAAAGCTGGGAATTTGTAGGCTTAGGGTCTTCAAAACATCACCCTGAAGGATAGCAGAAAACTATTACAGGTGGGGGTTTTTGTAACTAATTTTGAGATAAAGAACACTGCTGGAGAACTTGCCTACTGTGTCAGCCATTAAATTAAATGTATTTAGGAGAAGAGCATGAATGTCTAATAAAGTTATTGAGTGTAGTGTACAAGTTAAAAAAAAAAAGCAGAAAAAAACCAACCCCAAACAAGCAAGCCCAGCCCCCGCCAGCCCCTGGAATCTGTAATCACCATCTGTTTCTTGGATGATTACAAGCTGATCCAAAAATTTAACAGTGCCTGATTTCTCAATGGCACTTGCTGCCTAATAAGCAAGTGGAGAAACAAGAATACATGGATAAAATTACTTTCCCCCCAGCACTTTGTGGAGTACATCAGGAGTGTACTTTCTGTGGCTAAAGAATTCAACACACAGTGAACTCCTTGACCTTCTTCAGCTGCTCACATGAGGCACTGTGAGCTTGATGCTACTGTTGCACTCTTCCTTGTATTCTTGCTTGATATTTTTAATAGAAGTGGAGCAACACCGGGACAGAATAATGAAAAGAGCTTTGGGACTCTTGTCTATCAGCATACCTCTTGGTTTCCTTCACCTTAGAATTAGAAACTGGGAGGAGAGAGGGGGGAAAAAGCAAGACAAGTAAATGCATCTTTCTACTCCTCTTATGCAGCAAGATATATTTGATCACATTAAGAATGCTTCTGTATCTGCAGAAAGCTATAAAATGTCTGTTCTAGTAAGTTTTCAGTTTGGGAATTTTCATAGCTAGTATAGTGGTCTTTCCTGTTACAAACTTTTATCCAGACAACTACACAGGTAGCTCATACCTATCTTTGTGTTTTAACATGCCACTGGAGAGCTTGTTAGGTAAAGTAGAACCTCTTGGTTGTGGCATAAATCACTTTTCTTAGTCCTGACTTACCTAGTATCTCTCCTAAGAACTTTCTGTCCTGACACATTGTACATGTAGGAAAATGATGCTGAAAAAGTGTTTAGTTCTTCTGTAGGAAGATGAAACCTAAATAATTGAAAATTAGGTGATGCCCTCTGGAATACAAACTCCATGCTTGTGACACTAGTTTGCATTAAAGAAAGGACGAGATTGGTTGACAAAAACAAGGCCTCAGCACTTAGTCCTAGTGGTATGCCTTCAAAAGTTAAAGGATTTGGTAAGTTCTGTGTCCATATTGTTAATATAGTTGTAAATGATGTGAGTGGTGGTACCCTGAGGATATGGAGCCATAATGTTGACTCATGGCACTGGCTGTCAGCACAACAGGCATTTTGGGCTGGGGAGGGCTACTCATCATTTGTCAGGTGGGTTCTTAGTATTTGTATTTAATGCAGAGCATCTCTGCTGCAGCTGTTATGAGTGGTTTTTCACAACAAAGGCCAAATAAAACTAAAGGTATTACTCAAGATTTTCAACAGTGAGCTTGGGAAAAATAAAGCATCTTTTGAATTGTTTAATGGAGGTAGTGTTAGACTATGGGAGAAAGCTCTTTCTAAGAAGCCGGAAGAAACAATGTATTAAAAAGCATCGATTACATCAGAGCAGATAATAAAGCAATTAAGACTATTTTTAAGTAGTCAATTGGGCACTCAGCCCAGATGTTTGCATATAGAAGGAAGCAGAACAGGAAGAGCTGTTTATTGAAAACTTGATTCTTTTTTGGGTGTTAGGCTCTGTGTACTGCAGAAATTAATTTTTTTTTGCAACTGAGTGGATGGACTAGTAAAAATAAATTGTAAATATTATGGTTAGGTTAAGGGTAATAAACACGCCTCCATGAAATACAAATGGGAGTAATATTTCATGTCCTTCTGTAAACTATTGAAAGGTACACATACGATAGTTTCTGTTAGGGATGAGAGTGGAAGAGCTATGAAAGAGCTCTGACAGCAGTTTCAAAAATATTTTCTGTAGTTTCTTCCAAATTACAAGATAAGGTGCTGCAAGGGCTAGGGTCATTTTTTTTTCCCTGTGGGTTTTTGAAACTGAATTTCATTAACCCAGTAGAGAGGGCTGGACAATGTTCTGTTAAACAATTAGGCAGCACGAATTTGTTTTGTTGGCTCAGCTTAGTTGTCTTAGGTCTTATTTGAGCAACCTGCGCCAGATGCCTTAAGAGTCTCCAGGGTATTTATTTTTAATTTCTTGCTCATTAAAGCAGATACTTGCATTATGCCCATTGCCAGAGCCAGTAGATGTTTATTTTCCTCCTGTAGTTTCAGGGTGGCAAACTTTGTGTACAATAACTGACTCACCCCATTATTCGTTTCCTGTTCTACAGTCCTGTTTTCTGTTCTTGAAAACATCTCCTCTTGTGTTGTAGGGATCCATACACTAGCTGTACATTGTGCAACCTCATGACAACTTCAGAGTAATGTGAAACTACCCTTTATTTACATCTCTTCAATGTTATCTTGCCAAAACTGAGCACTTGGGATTTGTAGTCATTTTGGCTTATGGATACCTTGACTTGTTGAGAGGTTAGTCATCCTGGTTAACTGTGAGGTTTTAAAGGTTTGAAAGTAGTACGTGTTCATCTATGTACTCCAGTCTGAGTTCATTATTTTATGCTTACTTCCAAGGTATATTTCCATGTGTTTCCATTTCTTTTACTTGGTACTTACTACACAATATCTAACACAAGTTCTGATTTCTTGTCGTCGTTTTTACTGTTGGAACCCATGTGTTTGCACTTAGCAAACTAGTTGAAGGCAGTCTAAGAAATTGCTGCCTTGCTATGAATGGTAGTGACAAACCTTGTTAGTTTTCATAGTCTGCATCCTACATGGTGAAATGGGTTAGCTTTGAATTGTCAAGATGGTAACTTCTTGCATGTGGTTTGCTACATGATCATCTGTCTTATGATCTTCCTGTTGAGCCTGGGCTGTTTTATAGTAATTAGTTTTGTGTTGAGAGATTGCTTAATAAGGGTGTTGTGAAAATTGCTTGAAGTAGCTGAATGCTCTAGTGATGGATCTCAAACTGAAAAGAAAACATTAGCTTTATCTTCAAAGGATGGGGTTGAATAGTTGCAGTAGAAGTACTTAGTGGCCGTACATGTTTTAGAGTACTTGATTTTCATCAGGCTTGGTGAACACTACCTTGTGCACTGGGGTAAGTTAATTAGTCTAATCCAGCTCTTACTTGTGCATTGTAAGTTCCCAAGACAATCCTAATATTCTTAATACAGAATATATGCATGATCACTTTAGATGGTAAGACAAAACTTATGTGCCCTTATGTGCCATTATTAGAAAGCCTATGGAGCTCCTTGGTGAGATTGAAACTTAAATAACCAGCTGCTTGAGCTAACTGGTCTAGTCTTTCACTTTTCCTCATCTTCCCCCTGATTTCTTATTCATATGCTTATTCATAGGCCATACCTGTGTTTGCATTTTATCAATCTCTGCCATTACAGTCTTCCTGGTTAACAAGTTCAATGATATCTGTCTTCCTTATTAGTTATTACTCATCTCCAAGTAATAATCCAGCAAAAATAATACATTTTGGAGAGTTTTTTAGATGGACCATAATTCACTGAAGTTCATGGTCCAGCTTTGCAAACAGCTGTGCCAGCATAAAGAATGTTGATGCAAAAACAGAAGAGACAGAGGAAAATAACTTCCTTGTGAGGAGGTACCAGTTTAAGCGTAAGGTTAGAGAAGCTACAACCTCCATAATACTAAAGCCTACTAAAGGTGGGGCTGCTGGACTGGTTTCTGTTCTCTCTGGTACTGGTCTGATCCTATGGCAAGAAATGTGAATATGGTAGGATTTATATTCCTCAAAAGGCCATATTTCTAAGTCAGTCCCAGCTTAAAAGAGGAATTTCAGGGAGCATAAAGGGAAGAGTCTGATATATGTGTACTTAGAGTAGCTTAAGGACAGCTGGAGGGACTTGTACAGCTCTAGAGTGGGCTCTTTGACTGACCACTGCTCTCCTATCTATAGCTCAGTTTCATGTGCAGTAACCTCAAGTTAAACTGTTGAAAAAAACACTTGAGAGAACTCTCACTGGATTCTGCTCTTTTAATGAGGAGACCTTTCTCAGCTATCTTAGTCTCTTGAATAATAGTGTGTTTTGAAAAAGAACTGGCTATATGGCACCCGTTGGTTTCTGGTTTTTTCTACAGTCTTGGTTTTAGAACATGGTAAACTCTCTAACTTCATGACTTGCATATCCAGACACTAAATGTCTTCAGAAATGTTGTAATGGTTTCCTAGGGCATCATTAGGGGCTGGAGTTTTTGAGGTTGTTTTAGAGGTAGCTGCCAGCATCTGGAAGAACTTCTAAACAATAACAATTCTTGAGAATCCTACCTTTTAAATAGTCTATCAAGCAGCCTATCAAGTGTGTAGCTGTAGCAGTCACAGGCTTTTTTTGGGGAAGAGAGAGGAAAATACTCCAGCTTGGTTAGCCTAAGACCAGGTAAAAGTAAGTGGCTTTAGTTTTACTATACTGTTTTTCAGTGGCTACACTGAAGTATAATTTTGCTATACTGAACTGAAATTGAGAAATATCTGATTAGTTTGTGGTGCCAAGCCTCAATCATGTTGCCCAGTGTTTTGTAGACCCTTGCTAAGTCATGTGGTTACCAAAAGCATTTTTGGTACAGCAGGTTATGATGTCAGTGTTGCTGGCTGTGCTTGTTATTTGTTCAATGTACTTTTCTTTTCTCTCTCAGAAATGTAGGCTTTCTGTAGTTAGTGTTTATTGGTGTTATGATCTGATGTGACCTTCCTGAGTTGGATTCTGGGTGATTATAACAAAACTTTCTAGAGGAACTAAGAGAAATAGTTGTTCAAGTATGTGGTTGTTGGGGCCCTTTACAATGTGCAAATCTCATGTATTATGGTTTCCTGGAGCTGAGCAAAAGTTGGAAGATTGACATAACAAAAGCAAGGTTGCTAATCTCTGAGCTTCCTGCTTTGGTCTTTCTGACTTTTTGTATTTTGAGCTGAATATAGAGCTAGTTTTGGGAGACCAAGTTGCAAAATACCAAAAATTGAGCAAACAGTTGAGTTGAGGAATAGGATATCTATTTTTACTTCTGGAAGAGGAAGGACTTACCAACATATGCTTTCTCAGCTGGCTATTCAAAAGAGCAGGTTTCTCTCTTGGAAAGACTGAAGTCTCAGGCTGACTTTACTGGAAAGCCCATTCCAAACCTCCTTAATCACTGCAAACTTCCAGGTAAAGGGCTCAGAAGTTACTCACTCAAACTGAAAAGCAGTGTCAGATGCTTGACACCAGCTTCCTGTGCAGTGCCTTGGGGTTGATGCAAATCAGGCTGTTCCTGCTGCTCTCAGTGTACGTTCCCCCTGCCCCCAGTAGCAGATGAGAATTGAAAAGAAATTTTTTTTTTTGTTTAATAATTCTTTTAGGTCTTAAGCAGCAATGTGCTTTCAGTCTGACTCATGATTCACTCTGCACTGTGGGTATTTTAACCAGCCTTCTCCTGTGATGACACAGGGGACCAAACAAGAAAAGCTTTCTGGATATTCTTCAGGCTTACAGAAGACAAGTGATAAAAGTAATTTATGGAACCAAAACTTTAGTGCTTATTAACAGCCCCATGTACCTGCTTGCAAGCAAAAAGCACTGCAACTGCTGATTTTTGGAACCTCTTGCCCATTCTGTTCCTGATACAGCAGCTTTTCCAGCTGTTATTTTGGGCTTCAGCTGATTCAACAATGCTGCTTTCTCTTTCTACCTACAGCTGCAGGCAGTTGTGGCTGGTTATTTCATTTGGGTGAGCAATGTCCTTCAGGCTATGTTGGCTCACGGATGTTAATAGGGTTCAGATGTCTGTGAGCCTCACAGACTTCTTTCCCCCTTGTCGCTCCTCTGCTTGTTCTGTTTCAGTACATCAAAGCAAAACAGTATTGAAGTACTGAGTATCTTGACTATTGCTAGTGCATGATGCTTTTTCTTGGTGTGAGTGCATTTCTCTTCCTTGTCCACAATCTCCCACCTGTGGAGGTTTTTCCCCCCATGTTGCAAAAGTTACCTGGTGTTAGTATTGGTGCTTCTAGTTCACTTTACCAGCAAATTACTCTTCAGACACTTTTGTACTTGATGAATCTTTCAGAGATGTATATTGCAAGTTTCTCCTTGGAAGACGTTATTCCATAGGCTATTTTTAATATTCCTGTCTTGTTGAGGAAATCTCCCAGGCTTTCATATTTAAGTCAAGTTTTTCGTGTTCTGTGAACAACTTGCTGAGATTCCTGGCTAAACTTGCTTCCCAATAAAAGGTTAAACACCTAAAAAGTTACTGGAAGAGCCTGAAAGTAGTGGTTACTCCTGGATGATGCACTGATCATCTGAAAGATTCATTGGGTTCTCATGGATGATGACTCTTTTACAGTGGGCTGCTGCTTGCTAACTACTCTGAAGCAATGTGCCTGAAGTCTTCTTCACCCTGTTGTAAATGCCCTTCAAAAGGTAGAGACTCTTCCCTGAAAAGCCATGTTTCTAACTGTTTTACAGGAGAATGTGCACAATGATGGGTCGTTTGGGGGGTGTCTTTGTATTGCTGAAGTTGCTAAACCATCCTTATAGTATTTGACATGTAAAAATGCTTTTTTTATCCATGTGCCCTAAGACTTACTAGGGTCATGAAAACATTCTTTGAGTTTTGTCACAGGATAGTATACTGCTCTTGTGGCAGCCCGATGCTGCAAAGTTCAGAAATGAAAAACAGATGAGGTGTATAGAAATATGTCTATCTGGCAGACAGTAATTCAGTCACTGAAGTTGCTGTTGCTATGTGCTTATGATTATCTCAATAGCAAGGCTAAAATTCACTGTAAAGCTATATTCACTGCTTAAGAGGTCCTGTGTTTTTTTTATTCACAAGCTAAAGTTTATTTCAACCATTGTATTTTAATGTGTGTTACTTTATGTAGTTGAGTTGGCGAAGATGTTAGCTAGAGCCTGGACACAAGGGCGTACACATCCTTGTATTCAGGTGGTGGAAAGTAACACCTGAAGTAACCTGCTTGCTTTTATTTGGGTTGCCATGGGACCCCTTTTGAATTGAAGACATCATCCAGGAGATCTGTGTCACATAAAAGCACATAACTGAGATTTCAGGATTTCTTGCTTTTCAGTCAAACTTGTATTCTCACCAATAGTGGCCTTTTGATAAGCAAAACTGAAAGGAACCTAGATCATCTGTGTCTTGTTGATAGTCTTGAAATATATATATAGCCTATTCCTCAAAAAAAGGGAGAGTTTGAAATGTTCTATGAATACTTGAATTGCTGGTCAAAGGCTTTGAAAAGAGGTAATTTGGGACACACTGATTTCTGTCATGGGAAGCACTGTATTTAAATAATAAAAACCTAGGCTCTTCATTAAAGAATAGAACATAGATTTGGCTGTGTGGACTTCTGTTGTATAGCTATATACAACAAGACAAGTAGTTTTACTGCAAAGGTTTCCCTGATTTTCTTCACCTGCTATTGCAAACAGACTCAAATAGTGGTGCAAGGTGGCATGGATGATGAAATTTAATACTATGGCTTCAAGTAGGTGGGAGAAGCAACTGAGAGCCAAGATATTAAAGCATGATCCTTGAGCTACATTTTCTCTATTACTTAACTTTGCTTCACTAGCTGGCAAGCTCAGAATTGGTTTGTCAGATCTGTGCTTGCTGTTTTTCCCTTTACTTGAGTAAAAGTTGTTCACAGAAGTTGCTGTGTAACCTCCCATGCTAGGCAGCTCTGCTGAGGGATGCAAAGACTTGTCTTTCTGGGTACTGTGGAGTGTATCTGGAGCCTTGCTCCATGCTTTTGATGCACCCTGCTTTTCCATATCATGCAAGATGGACTAATAATAGTTGTCTAGGTAGTAGTGTTTTTCTCTCTCCTTGAGTGCTTGGTATGTCAAATACTTGAAATATAATTCTGTGGAACATAACCATACAGAGTACTTAGTTTATGGAAATGATCTCTCTGTTGTTGAAGTTTGTATAGTCCAGGAATGCTAAACCTTGTTACAGCATAGTTGTTGATGCAGTTACGCCATACAGCAGTGTCTCTACAATTTGTGCTAGACTACTTAACTACTCTTCGAAAAACGTGCAGTTTTAAGTTTTCAGATATATCTTATGTGTCAGAGTTTGAGATAGGATGGACAAAAGGGGCCAGACAAATCAGGAGTGAAAATGCTCAGCTTTTGGACTCCTTGAACATTAAATAAACAGTGTGCAGTGAGTCACAGCACTTCCGCTACATAACTGAGGGGAGCTTACAAGTTTTTCATTTTTTTAATGGACTGTCCAAAGAATTGGTATTGTTGAATTTTACTGTATCTTCCAGGACAGATAAGCTATTTTCCTGCCTAATTAACTTATTGCTTTCTGAAGTATTTCCTAAAGCCTTGAAATCCTGTGCATTTACATGTATTTACATAAGTAATGCACGAAGGAAAGTACTCAGGAGACTCTTGCTGGTGCTTCCAGTGGAGTTGGCAGTGCTCACTGTTGCACAAGGTACCTGTTTCACAGCCCCCCCAGTGAGCAGACAGCTTTGCAGCCACCTTGGAGGGGCATGGTAAATGGAACAGTGATAGAAGTGCAGTCAAACAAATCCAGCCTGCGGCTCTGTTTTTGGGCCAGTCAAGCTGGCACAGGTTGGGGATGCTGAAATCTGCTCTTAAAGCATTCAGACTGACTTATCAGAGATGTCCATGTTGTGGATGTCTAAAGTTTTGGAATGGTAATTACCACCAAAAATTAAAATTAAGTAAAAATTGCGCAAGATTACTTCAAAGCCAAGTTACGTTAACGACCAATGAAAACCCCACAACACTTAGTCATCTTCAGTTATCCAGGCCATGACTGCAGAATTGTTGCATGACTCTATTGTAAATATAAAATATATCCTGTGTTAGTATAAACATCTTCAACCTAAGTGACACTTTCCTTGTCACTTAGCTCCAGCAGTATGAAACTGAAGACAATTAATCTTGTTAATTTTCTATGGTGATTTACTAATAAACTACTTAAATTATTTATTGTCTTCCCTGCTGCGCCCTCCCCCAAACCCCCTCCCCCTGCCTTCCCCCTAAGGTGTACTTAAGGTCAGGAAGTATGAAATAACTTGACCTGATACCAGTAATACTGCAGTGTAATATCTTCACTCTCCACATATGGAAGAGAAAGGGTGTTTTGCAGACTAGAGGGGAATTTTGTTTGGGGGTTTATGTGGCTTTCAGTTGTCTTTCTCTGATTTCTGGCCAAGCTGTTACATAAAAGCATGGCTTCATCGTGAGTGTGGGCCTCCCTAAAACCTGTCCTTTCCATGGGTGAGCTCAGCTGCCAGCAGTGTGTGTGTGTCTCTGGTCAGCCAGGTCAGCTGCTTGCCTGCTGAAAACACTGTGTGAAAGCAGGCAGGGAGCAGAAAGGATGGGAATGGGATGCAAGCACTGCTGGGAACAGAGGGCAGGAGAGTTGGAGCTGTGTGATGTCTTGTTGCAGAGGTAAGGCTAAGCCTTGGTCTATGCCAGCTGCGAACCACATCCTTTCTGGGACTCTGCTGGTTTCTCTCCCTGTTTGGAGGGTAGCGATTTTGAGACTTGGGAGGTTGTAATGATGATCCTCCAGAGGAGCAGCAATAGATGAAAAAGGAAAATCTGTTGCATGAAGCTTCTGCTTCTATAGGTTTTACCAACAGCCTTATCCTAATAACCCTCTTTATTCTTGAGCTTGTTGTCCTCTAACAACCAATACCAAGTCTCTTAACACTTAATCAGTTTTGTGCTTTCTATGTTAAGAAAAGAAGCAGTAAAATCTGACAACTCTGTTATTGCTAGTTTAAATATCAGTCTTTTAGGGGAAATGTTTTTAGAAGTACATGCAGCAAATGCTAGGCAACTAAAATGTGAAGGAAATGAAGTATAGTCTCTGGTATGGGATTTTGTAAAAATCCCTTTGGAATGCAGATAGTCCATATCCATGGTAGCTTTTGGTATCTTGGAAGTGCTTCTGCTTGTCCCAATGGGAGACACTGACACCAGTTTTATTCTATAGCTGAACCTGAAAATGAGTGTGTTGGACTTAGTCCATCATGGTATTTGGTCTTTAATGTTGTAGGTTTTGCAGTAAGTGATAAGGAAAGCTGAACAAAATGTTCCCCTGCCTCTTTGTCAAGAAATGGGAAAGTTATTCAATTTCTTTCAGCTAGTCCTCTGATGAGAGTCCTTCCTGGCATTATATGAGATTATTGAAGATCTTCTCAGAAATGATATCCTTTTTTTTTTCCATGCTTTGAGTCTCTTTCCTTCTGTTTTTGAATGTGCATCATTTATACCTCCATTGCTGTGTCCCCTTCCAGTTTAAGGTTGTGTCTCTAGTAAATCTTTCCCCTGAGGGACAATTTATGCTTACTCTGAATAGCAATTTGCCAGACAGGTAATGTTGTATTAGCTTGCTTGCTTCTATATGTGTTTAGGGACTCTGACTGTATGCTCCTAGTAGGAGTCTTGTGCTTCTTTTTCAGATGTTGCTTCAGTTTCAGCAACAGTTGCTCTTGGTTTCATCCTATTTTTTTCCTCACTCTTTTCAGTATTGTACCTTTGGCCAAACTGTTTTTTGGAGAGGAGAAAATATTTTTAGGAAATTGAGTACTTAGTTTCTAGTGGGATCTGACTAGTACTGCATTCAGTGCAAAAGGGATAGTCAGAGCTGCCTGGTGGGATGCAGGAGCAATGAGTCTGTCCCCTTGTGATAGGAGCGAACTATTGTCTTTGGTGTCTCGTACTCCGCTTTTAACTTCACTCATACTGGGGACACTTGTAGAGTCTTCCAGCAGTGCTACTCTATACGTTCCTTGAGCAAGCAGGTATAATATCTATATGGGCGAAAAAGTAAGGGCGCTCTAATTGAAATTGTGTAGGTTTGTGCAGCCACTGTGCACTGCCATGTGTTTTACATGATACATCTAACTGGCTTACTAAAAAAGACCTTCAGCATCTACTGTTGGTCCAACATATCATTTTAATTTGCCTTTGTTTAGAGACTGACGTCTCCTCTCTCTGCTGCTTCAATAAGAGACATGCTTCAGATTCAAGTGGTTTCTCTCATGAGTGACCTACTTGTATTTTCTCATGTGGCCTTTCTATTAGGCTGTGTCCCAGCAGTATGAATTGCAGCAGAGCAGCAGTGCTACCTGTGTCTTAATGTACAGGGATAAATACCTCTCATCAAGCCCTTCTCAGCTGTGTCTGTGGCTTTAATAAAAGGAGGCTGAGTTCCAACTGCTTAGTTTATGCTGGCTCTAGTATTTGTCTGATGATCCAGTAACTCAATTCAGCTTGCTAAAAGACCAGAGACTAATCTGGCAGAAAGTCTGTGTTTTGGGCTTTTATTCTGTTCTTATTTTTGCTGGGTTCATAGGCTGAACCAACTTGCTTTCCGATCGAAGGGGTTATTGGTAGAAAAGGGAAAAGGAGGCAGGACTATTCTTACTTGCCAAGTGACAAATCATGTTATTCAGCTTAGCTGGGAAGCAAAAGGCTGGGAAAACCACTGCCTGAGCTGGTCTTGCTGCTGGCTACTGCCTGGGTAGGCACCAGCTGAGCTCAACAAAAGGCATGTTGAATGCCGGGGGTGGGAGGCTGGATTTGGCTGACAAGCTGGCTTACTCTGCCATGGAGCTATGCTGGAGAAGGCAATGAGCAAAGTTAGCACTGCAGTGCTGCATTGTATTGTACAGTAGTCTTCTGAGTTTGAATGAGTTATTCTGACAATGAGTATTTTCCCTTTCTTATGCTGTTAGGTTTCCATACATCAAAACAGACACCTGGCAGTACTTAGGTACTTGCGCTGATGTGCTTTCAAGAGCAGCTTCTAGTCTGTGAGTTGTAATGCACATACTTTGTGCAAATATTCTGGCTCTTCCTTTGATGGCAGATCTTGGTGTGGGCTTGAGAAATTCAGAGTTGAGTTGACTCCACATACCACATGTGCATCAAATACTTCCAGAGTATTCTGGACCTGCAACTGAACAAGTATTGTTCTTTGTGGGATGTTTTCTGCTTGCCTTTCTACCACTGTTTCTGCAAGAGTTTTTCGTCATCACTACCTGCCTTGATTTTTATTTCTTTTCATAACCTGGATGTTTTGATATCTTACCTAAGTAAAATACCATATCAAATGAAGGTCTCCAAAGAGACATCTGCATGGCAGATGTTCTTGGGAGGTATTATACTCACCATTTCTTGATATGTGGCCAAACTGACTTCTCATTTTGATATTAAAGACTTTCAGGTATTATGAGTAGTTTTAACACTTCCTCTGCCTTTCAGGATTCTCTGCCCAACACTGTTGTAAGAGCTATGTATTAGTGCATGCCATGACTAATGAGCAGTAGACTTGAATGAAGCTTCTAGGACAAGAATTTTAAAGCTTGTCTCTAACATACTTGTAGACAGCTCTGGTAAATGCTCAAAAGCTTTCTTTTTTGTCTCAATAGATTAAATTTCATACTTGAATTCAAATCTTAGATGCTGCTTATAGTTTGATGTTAGGTGTCACTAGTGCCTTTCCTACAGTTCATTTGCAAAATGTACCAAACAGGGTTGCAATTTAGGTGGCATTATGTCTGGCTGTGTACATCTGTAGCATGCAAGTGTACTGGTGGTGAGGTAGACAGCTACTTTTTGTATGTGCCACAAAAGAAAATTGTAAATACTGCACCGAGAGTGGAGAATGGCATATTCGAGTAAATCCTTGTAATTTCAGGGGACTTAAAACACAATCAGTGGTCTTGGCAGATGGCCAAGGGCACAGGCGGCTTCTGGAACTCTTCCAGCTGTTAATGGAGTGTGGGTTCTGATTAAATTTACTGTGGCCACTGAGTCTTGGTCTGCTTGTCTCTGTATGTGTTAATGTGCGCTTTTCTAACAATTAATATTTAATTTTAAAATCTGTTTTAATACTCAAAAGCAGCTTTACAGATCTGTCTTCGTGACATAGATCTCTCTTTTATGTTAAGCACAATAAAGATTGAAACATAGCAGCATAAGACAGGCCTTACCATAAAAACTAGCTGTTGTAAAAGCCTTGAAATCCTTGTGCTGGCTTCCTTGCAGCCTCCCGAGAAACGCTGCTGCATTAGTTATGTGAAGTCTGTTCTATAGTTGGCATAATTAACTGATTACAAGAAATAAAATCTAATATAGTAGAATAGTGGCATGGTCAGTGGGGCCTTTGACAAGTCTTCAGGGTGGTAGTTTGGATATGAGCCTGCTGGATTGACTGTTTTTCCATTTTACTTTAGCTGAAAATGTTGCAAAAAGATGGACTGATAGGGCAGTCCCTTATACTTCCAGATATGTCAGTGGAGGGAAGAATATATTAGACCAAGATGGCTTTTAGGATGAGGTTATTCTTTTAATTTGGAAGAAATGGGAATTTTCTTAAACTTCAGACCCCAACGAATAAATTAATAAGAATTGCTAGGCTCATTTGCCAAAGGCAAATTCAGTTCTGCAAGAGCACTCCTGTTAAAAGGCTACAAATGCTTTTTACATCAATACCACAAATAGTTTGAGACAAGGGGAAAGTAGATTATTGTAGCATTTGTGTGAGTGCTGGTATGATCCTACAGAGTAGGTGGCTATATATTGGATTAGTGCACTATGCTAGAATTTTTTTTTTACAGTATGAATTTTTCAGGTCATGGAGTCAATCTAATTGAAGTCAGCAGTAAAAGGTGAGGTAATACTCTTCATGGAGAATATCTCAAACAATTAATGCAAGAACATAACTGCATAAGAGTCTACAAAAATAAATGGGTATGCCTCAAAATTATTTTAAAGGATTGTTGATGAGAAACCTTTAAGACTGTACCTGTAAGAGAAGTCACCCATCTGAATTACTTAATAATTTTTTAGGTTCTTGACTAGGTGATTTTTCTTCCGAATTATTAATATATCATACAGCTATGATGTAACTGCAGTGATGGCATATAGTATCTTAGAAATTCTTCATACCTTCAGTTTTGTTAAATTCTGTAATATTTGCAATGTTTCAGGGTGCCATTACATGTGATGTATTAGAGAGGTCTATGAATCTGACATAATTTCCTTCTGGTTATAAAAAAATATTTATTGCTGCATTTCTTTCTTCAATCTTCTGTTGCTTATGCTGGTTAGCTTGCAAATTGTTAGAAGTGAACAGATGTAAGTCTGTTTGTGTAGCAAGCCTTCAAAGCTCCTTCTGAACTTCTCAGAGTTTGGTGAGACTCCAGAAATAACTGTTACCTCCTTAAGCAAGACTCCTTTGTCTTCACTATACGTTTTTTTTCATGCTGAAGAGATGAACCAAGAGAGGAGGTTATTATGTGCAGGGTAGCACCTTGATGCTTACAAAAATGGGAATGTTTATTGTATAAAGGAGCTGGAAAAAATTAATTTATTTTGAGACTAAGGCTAAATGTCAGGGAGGTGACGAAACTAGGGAGCTGTGTTCAGTCCCTCACTGGAAAGATATATGAGTGTCTTGTTAATTGCTATGGTGTGGTGAGGATTAGATAGATCTATTTCAGTGTATTTTTTTTAAAGGAAGTGTCTACTCTGAAGGAATATTGAATATTGGGAAGTGAAATGTGACTGTCAGTTGGATATTAAATATGCCAAGTACTAAAATTGTTTTAAACACTGAGATTTTGTAGCAATATGGAAGAAATAATAGTTTTGTGGGTAGATCAAGGTCCTGCCTTCGCAGTCTCGAGCTATAAGGTAAACTGTTATGAAATGCATTAGCCTCATTCTAAACACCATTATTCTGGAAACTGATAAGAACTGATTCTACAGCTAATGCAAATTTAAGGTTGTGGTGTAAATTATAGCTATTCACATCTCTTTTCTATAAGTAGTAATGCGCAGTTTGCAGTTTCTGGGTGGCAAAATGAACGAAATTATATCTGAATGATACTGTTCTATCTTTGTAGATCTTAGACTTTTAACTGCTCTTGTTCAGCACAAGTTTTGTTTTATAATTTGAGTGTAATGTTATAGGTGCATATGAATTACTTATGTGGAAACTGGATTTATTCCAGTGCCAATATCTTGCAACAAGAAAGTAAGCTGATGAACGAATAAAGTTAGTTTGTTGGGATTTTTTTGTTTGTTTGTTTTTTGGGGTTTTTTTTTTTTGTATTGTCCTCCCTGCCCCAGTTTGGTTTTGGTGTTTAAGGGTGTTGGAGCCTGACTCAAGTCATGAAAGTATCTGTGTAACATGCACACACTGTGTGATGTGGTCCAGCTGTGCTTAATGCATATCACCATACAGCATGGCTCAAAGAAATGGCAGGTGAGAACAGACTAGCATTTTTTAAAGGAAGATTTAAGTCATTCTAATCTTCTGTACATCATCAAATACATGTATCAAAGTCCATCTCATTCAAAGAGATGCTATAAAAAATAGGAAAAAAGCCTTCTTAAAAGGAAAGTAACCAGACAGCTCTTAAAAAAATCTAGATCTCTCAAGGTGACCTAGACCACAGTGAAGCAGGGGGATGTATGACATGGAGATTGATTGTGAAACTGAGTGCCAGTGTGTGCCATCTAGCAGAATTACAAGAGAGCAGAAGAAACTTGGGTAGCATGGAGACAACTGCCTTCAAAACAAACAAAAAAGCAGAAGGAATGTTCAAATGTGTTAATATCATGAGTCTAGTCATCTAAATGTAGAAATGCTGAGAATCCTGTGGTTAACAGAAGGCATCAAAACTGATAATAATGCTTGCTTCCTACAGATCAGAAGGATTCCACTGCAATTGTGGATGAGGATGTTAATGAAGCATATATATAGTAGATATGGCTTTTGCAGGGAAATTACTTGTCTCTATTCAGTGGGGAGGAAGCCATAGGTTTTGATTTTTCTCAACTTTTCTTTGTGAAGGATTCCTCAGCTGGTGGGTCTGACATGGTAGGGGCAGGATAAGAGTTTGTGGATACAGCTGATAACATTATCAGCAGCAAAGTACAAGGATGGGGTGGTATTCACTCTGGTTCTAAATACTCAAAGATGAAATAGCATAATGCTGATGATGTGTGAATTCTTGTATAAATCTACTGTGTTGCCAGTGCTATAGAGGCTATAGAGAATGGGAGGAGGAGTGCCAAAACTTAGGTAGGGGAGACTGTAGCATTTGTAAGCTCTGATGCAAGTGTCTGACACAGTCCAGCTAGCAGTGTTACTTATTCAGCTATTCACTACTCACTGTCCTTGTGGTGTCTGCTTCTCTTACAGTCCATGTGCCCTTTGTCAGGAAACCTATCTTCTAACTTTATGGAGGCTGATGGAGGGTCAATAACTACGTGGATAAAAGTGATTTAAGGGTCTCTAGTTTCTAAGTGAATTTTGAAAGGGTCCCTCACTAGCTTTAAAGGGAGTTAATAAGCCATAGCATTAGAAGGGATGGTCTTTGTGCTGATAATTCCTTAATTTGTAAAGAAAATAAGGTGGAAGTAAATGCTTGACTGTATCAGTAAAGAAAGTCACTTCTAGGCAGGACAAATTGCTGTAGGAATCTAAGAGGCTAAATTACCCTAAAAGCCCTGGTGACCAGTGGAGAAGTCTGGTGGTTTGTAAAGATTTCCTGAAATTTTTACCTTTCAGCTCACTGCTGATCTCAAATTAATTGGGATAGTAAGGATAAGGTACAGCTGAAAAGAACCACAGAAAAAGTCACATGACTGAATTTCTAGTGCCATTTCTCAGGAGAATAGGTACCTGCATTGAGGAGAGCAGCCCCAGCTTTACCTATAGCGATGGGTGCTAAACTGGCCATAGCTGTGCAGGAGCAAGGTCTTAGTATCTATTATTTACTAGGTTATTGTTATTATTTAGGCGTCAAACAAGCAGTTCTCAGTTACCAGAAGTGGAATACAGAGTGAACTAGAAAAAGTTGCTGTGTTACTGTGTAAATCCAGTTTGTATCAGCGTTTTGAATACTTTGTATGGCCTTCTCCTGCTAAAAGGTACAGTAGAGCCTAAAGCTCACTGGAGGGCATGAAGGATGATGAAAAATGCAGAAAAGCATTGGTGTAGATACTTGACTAAGTGTCAGGAGTTGTCAGGATGGAAAATAGATGATTGAAGGAGATCTGAACTCTCAAAAGTCATGAGTTAAAGTGAGGACTGGGCAGAAAGCAATTTTTGCCTTTTTCTGTGAAAGATGAAGAAGCTGGGTTCAAAACCACCAAGTGGTTCTTCATGCGGTCTTTACAAGATTAAAAACTAACAAATTTATTTAATCTTTGAGCACAAATTGTGATGTACTATAGACTTGCTGTCTACTTTGGAAGAGAAGGACTGAATTTTCAGCTATCAAGATCACAGACTTCTGCTTTGTCAGTGACAAGCTGTCGCTGCTGCTCGAGTTCAAAAATAATGCATATTTTCTATGTTCATTCTTAAACCTGTTACAGCACACTAGAAACTTAACTGAATTTTAATGATTTTACTGTTGTGAATTTGAAACCAATCCAAAATAATTCTGCCTTTGTTATTAATGTTTCTTTTGCTTACTGTAAAGCCTTTCGTAGCTAATGAGTTGAAGTCTGGTTCATATTTGTTATTAAAGTCCAAGGAGAAATATTACTGCTTAAGTGTTGTGATTAGTATTTACTTGTACAGGTTTACATGAGAATGCTCTTCTTATCAAGCTTAATGTTCTCTTCCTCAGTTTAAGCTGTAGGAGTTCAATGAGTTTTATTAGACACTGCCCATCACTGTGAGCAAGATAGCTGATAATCAAGACCTATGTTTAGTCTTTGCTTCACCACCTAATCTTGGTGCTTTCAGTTGCACATCTGAATAATTGAAGAGATGACCCTTCTGAAGGGACAGATGGAGGGAAAGCTCTGCTGAGGAATTTATTATAAGAAGTAAATCTTGCTCTTGTCCTCAGCATACCATGTCAGCCAAAATTAAAGATTGTTTCATTAAAGATTGCTTTCTTTATTTAAATCATGTAGCTGGCAGCTTGGTTAATTGACTTTTTTTAAACATGGGATTTTACAGCTGATGAGTTTCAAAACTTCACCTCACTGCTGTCTCATCCAGGAGTGGCAGTACCTGCTTTGATGACCACTGCCTTGCTTTGGCATATTTGTATTTGTGCTGTGTTAGTTTCACCTCGTACCATTTTTTGAAAACGTAACTAAAACCTGTTCTTGCATGGAGTGATAACATTATTTCCTTTGTGTTGAGATATAAGAATAAGCTGTAATTTTAATTTTTTGTACAACTTTTAGGAGATTTATAAAGTACAAAATTATGAGGAGTGACCTTTTACCAAAGTCTGGGGTTGCCGCTTGTTCTGTTGGAGTCTTAATGAAAAAATATAATGATGAAGTGAAATAAAGGAACTACAATGTGTTGTCAGAGGTGAAAACTATGCAATCTCTTTACAGTGTCTAACAAAACCAGTAAAATCGCTTTGATGCTTTTACTTTGGCTTTAACAGGATCTGAGCAGTTACTAACACGACTTTATGACAAAACATCAAAGCATTAAAGGAAATCAATTAATGACTACTTACCTACTTCTCTGTGATGTTTTCTGCTCAGAGTCCTTTCGTTAATGTGAGAGGGGTTTTTTATTATACAGATGAATATTTTAATTTAAAAAAAGGTTTTCGTATGACAACATGAAATTTAAATGCCTTGTATTCATTATGTTCTTGTGGACTTGTAGTTTCTGGATAGTTTGTGATCAGATTCACATGCCTAGTTATAAAGCAGATTGCATGTAAGATTGAAATTGCTTACACTGAGCTTACAGGAAAAGATGGTTTGAAAAACTAGTAATATAGCTGAAAGTTAGACATAATTTGGTATAAAACCTCTTAAATCTTGTTGATACAACTGTATGCCATCTCGGTTATAAATAAGCTTCCATTATTCTCAGAAGCCTGTCAGTGTAATTGCAGTGCCTGAGAGAGGCTAAAAATATATCTAAGTTTTTCTCTGTGATAGTTTCTCCCTCTTTTTCTATGTTTGTCACTAATTATTTTATTTGGTATTTAAACAGTTGAATCTGCAAGCTCCTCAGCATCAGGCTTTATGGATGTGGACACCATTGGTTCTATTCCCTGATGAAGCAGCATCACAATGTATTATTGAAATGTGCAAAACTGTTCCATTTAGTGGTCCTGAAAAAATGCTGTCTGCGTTGTTAGACTTATAATCTGTAGTTTGATATAAAGGATATTGAGAGTGTTGGAGTCATTTGAGGATACTTAGTGTGTTTTAGGGTCATGAGAGTCTCATCCCTTTGTCTTACCCCTTAATGTGTGCTCTGAGGCACTGCTGCCTTTCTCTTGCCTTTCATTCCTTTTCCCCCTTTTTACAAAGAAACCCAACTGCCCCCAATACTGCATTTCTAATGGGTGATTTAGAGAAATCTGACCGATACCAGATGAAGGGTTTGAGATGTGACTTTTTTTTTTCTTGCTGACATCCTTTCCTCTAAAACTACAACACAGTAGTGTTGCTTTGAGGGCCGTGATTGCTCCAATAATTTGCTATATCTAGCTGAATATTGAATGCACCAGGCAAAGATGGGCAGAAGCTCAGGCTTTTTCCTGGTGGAGAGACTGTAAAAGATAAAGGAGGCTGGTTGAAAATTAATAGACTAGTTTTTAAATAAGTTCTCCTTTAAAACCTGTGAGGGATAAATTCAAGGTATAAATTCAGTTCATGTCCCCACTACCTACAAAATAGTGTCAAGTCATTAGTTCTGTCTGGAAAATGTGAATTCTAAATATTGGTAGAGCAATCACTGTCAGGTCATAGATACGTGAAAATAAGACCTAGGAAGGGATTAAAACTCATTTGGAGATTGTTTTCAAACTTGTGTGTTATATATGTGGACTTCTTTCTGCAAGCATGTAGACTAGACATTTTAACTTTACTCTTACACAGAAACAGCCAGCAGTGATCCTAGAAACTGGAACTTTCTGATAATGCGTTTTGTAAATTAGCAGGAGTTGCTAACTTCAAACCAATGTTGTGGCAGCGTAGCATTCAATAGTGACAGATTTTTGTTTGTAACTGGAGCAAATAAGGATTTTATTTATAGTTTATGATGCTATTGTGGCTTTTTTCTTTAGGTCTTTGTACTAGTAGATACAATTTCTTTTACTTGGGGGGAAAAAAAAAAAGATTTTATCTTTTTGAAGACAGTAACCCAACTATACCATTTTAGATACCTATCAAGAGATGAATTCACCAAACAAATGGTAGGGGTAAGTGCTCATGGCAAAACAACAGCTGAATAAACTGCAGCAAGCAATGGTTTTTGGTTTGTCCAGGATTTGCCATGGGTATGTTTTGGCAGAATGTGTATATTCACTTGACTGCCAGCTCTCCTGGGTCTTCTTCCTAGCAATGGTTACCATCAGCTTTAAAGTATAACATTAGAGTCTGAGCTTTTAATATTCAAGAAGTGTTCTTGAACATGTAAATAATCTCATAAATTCATTTTTGAGTAGGAGAATGAAGAGTGTGGTAAGAGCATAAATATGGCTTATTTTCTCTAATGAATTTATAGCCTCATTTGATATGCATTGATCATTACTGAAATAAATACAGTAAGAGCTAAAACGGCAGAAAAATAGTGATTCCTATGAGAAGGAATGGCTACCATTGTACTTGGTAGAACAAGCCATGGTTTGACTGAAGCACAGTAGAAAAGCATTGTTATAGAATCAGATATCTAAGGCTTTATCTAGTTTCCAGTTAAATCAATAAGACTAACTGATCCTAATGGAGTTCTGATTCTCACTCTGTCCATTTGCGGATGGCTTTGGGGACACAAGGGACTGGATTTTCCTCCCAACTCAATGTGCAAATTTTCTGGCACTCCCTTCTCATCCGATATCTGACTCTCCTGCCAAATGGACTATCAGCAGCTTTGTCTGGACCTAGAGTTTGGACTGAAGAGCCAAGTGTGGTTTGGATATGTGTTGCTTTTAATTAAAGCAGAGATGTGAAGGTATATCCCTGCTGTACATCCTCTGTGGCTCCCACCTGCCTAGGAATTTCCCACTAGGAATTTGTCCTAGTACTTCAGGAGGTAAAAGGTGTGGTTGAAGAATAAAAATATTTTTAAAAGAGCTTTTGTCTAGGTTTTTAAAATAACTTTACAAGGAGGTGCCAACAAAGGCATCATCTAATGCCTTTGTGCCTGTAAGTTACTCAGGTAAGCAGTCATCTCTTAAATGATTAAAACTCCATTTTAAATAAGGGGGGTTTTTGTGTTTAATTGGTTCAATGGGCAACAATGTCAGTATTTTTCTAAAACTGAAAGTGCCAGTAGTGCTACCGTAGTTGAAATTTTGAAGTATTGTATGCTTTTTCAGATTTTAAAGAATAGAATGCTAAACTGGAATAAAAGCTCATGTACAGCAAGTACGTATCTTGATTCAAACTTCAGACTGCTAAAATTAGCTTTGTCTGGCAGAGACCTATTTGTAGGTATTAAGAGGATTTTTTTATTTAAACTTACGTAGCTTGGTAATTGAAAATTTCAATAGTTTTCCTTTCTTGCTCCACATGTGAATAAAACTGAGGTATGAGAGAAGGAAATATGCTGCCTCCAAAGTTTTGAAAGAAAGTGATTAAAAGTAACCAGATTGGGTAGAAAAGCACAGATAACTTGTAAAAAGCAGCTTTACTAAAGCCATTAGTCAAGACTGTTCAGGCAATTATTAGCTAGTTTCAATTTTAAAGCTATGTTTCAGTAAGCTATACAAATTCTGAATTAAAAAGCTACTTTATGATAAACAGTTGTCAGCTGCTATTTTCTAATATTGTAAAAAGCCAGGGAAATCTTTAGTTTCTCTATGTTCTGCAAGTTCACATGCGTGCTTGCACGTACCTCTTTACTCAGCAAAACATAAAAAATAGAATTAATATAGTGGAAAGTATATGTAGTCACTGGTAAATTGAAATTATAGTTAAAGCTCAAGCATTAAGATTAATATGTATTATATAAATCAAGGGCGTTTTGACGTGAGTGGTGCATCACTTGATGTTATACCCATTCTGTTTTATGCAACAGTATTTTTCTGTTCTGAAACAGGCTCTTCTTTGACCTCTTACTGTTTTATTACTGAACAACAAGCTTCAAGGCTACAAATGGTTAGTTGTGACATCCCAAACATGTTTTTCAGCTTGAAATAAGGCTAATATACTATTGGGCATTTACGTGCAGAGTCAAAAGGATAAAGAACAAGATGTGTTGTGTTTTCTGTGTTTTTTCTGTTGCAAAACTAGACCACAGAAAAGCCTGAAGATATCTTGGAAATGTAATCCTTGAAGCATATGTAGACATGAACTCTGTGGTCACTTGAGAAAATTGTGGAATTGAAGGTTTGTAAAGCATAAAGATTGATCCAAATGCAATATAAACAGAAGTGTGCATAGTAAGGATCTTAGAAAACTGCAGAAAAAAGGGTTAAAAATGTGGCCTGTATTGATAACCAAGGTCACCATTCCTAGCTGTAAAATGTCAGGAATGTGCTGTTTATGTCAAGACCAAAAGGCTAAAAAGAAGACCCTGAGGATGCTGCATCCTAGCACCAGGACAGCAGTCATGAAGGAGCAGTATATGCCCCATGTGCTCCCTATTCCTCTTAACTGTGGAGGAAAACCTGATAAGGGACAGACAACCTGACCTAATGCTCACTGAGACTAAAGTTAGTGATTTTGAGACAAAGGACCACCCAGTATTCATGAGTGACTCCTAAAGAACACAAGAAAAAAGGCCTAAGTTAATTTTTTAATCACCAGCTGGGAACCCAAAAAATTTCTGGAGGACAAGACTACTTGTTTTCCCTCTGTCAAAATTTGTGGTGGAAACAACAACTTGATACTTTGGATTATGTGGGAGGGAGAGTGAATGAAATCTGAAAGTGTGAAGGTGTAAAATCAACTTGCTTTTTTCTTTTTCCTTTTGTTTTATCCTCCCTGTAGTTTTGTACTGGGCTGCATGGTGCGAATTGCCCTACAATTGCTTTCTGGAAGATAAATATTCAACTTGCTGAATTTTATTTTACTATTTTTGATGGCTGAAGTTGTTAGGGAACTTAAGGTTTGTTAAAATTGGGTTAAAAGATCCCCAAAATCCCAAAAGATTGGAAAAGCAATACAGTATCAGGTACTTTACTTACAATCCAACTTTCTGCAGGCAGGGAGGTAGGTAGATATACAGGAGCATTGCTAAGAGCTCTGTAGTCTTTATTATACCAAAAAAAAAAAAAGGAATTTATCTTACATTTGGGATTAGTTGTCATGCTGGTAGTATTTACCAGAGGGAAGTAGCACCTTCTCTGCCATCCTTATCTAAGAACATTTGTCTTGACAGCACTTCTGATGAAAAACTGAGGATAAGACTGAGGTTAAGAACACATAAGTTGTTTCCTGAGCATGTTGGTTCTAAAAGATTTCTGGAGAACAATTAAAAAATTTAAAATTGGAGGGCTCTGAGTTCTTGAAGAGGTGTCCTTCTGCCCTCATAGTTACAGCATTACATGAGGGTGCAGAAAGTAGTGAGGAATGCCAAGGGGCATAATAGAGATGCGCCAGATGTACTGGCATGGGAAGCTACCACATTAAACTGTGAGCTAATTAAAGTGGATACAGGAACTTGCAGAACCTCCAATTCCAAAGGAAAAATATGCTCTGATTTGTGGGGTAGAAGAGGTGGCTCTTCACAGATGAGAGAGCAAACACTATCTGTGGATCTGCATTTGCAAGATGCTTTGTGGCCAAATGTAAGGGCAGGGAGAAAGGAAAACTGCACCTCATTCTAGGAAATAACCATTTTTTAAAATTGCTGGAAGTAAAGACTTAATAGTATTTAATATTTCTGTGGCACCACAAATGTTCATTTTACTGTTTAGGTAAGTAAAAATGGTTTGAGTGTAGCTAATTTATTCATGATTGATGAACACAGATAATTCTTACTTGCTTCTCGCTACCATGATTGAACAATGAGAAGAGTAAGGTAATCCAAAATTCTCCGGCAAGACTGTCAGCCACTGCTCTCTACAACCCAGTGAAAGTTTTATTTTTTGTTTCCTCATGTTAATAATGCCTTTTTATTAAAAAGTCTGAAAGACCTCAAGGCTGGTTTATCAACCTTCATCAGGCTCAAACTGCTCCATCAGCTGAAGCAGAATTCCCACTCCTGCAGCGATTACTCCATTACAGGTGTTTGGTCTGCAGGTAAAGCAGGGTTTGTGCTTGTGCTGCAGGGCCACTGCAACTCAGGTCCTCATGCTGCTGCTCAATTCAGAGTTTAGCCACCTAATCTCAGGGAAGGATCTGGTACAAACTGCTTACTCTAGGATGGGTCTAGGATCTTTACTTGCGATCAGCTCTACATCTTAATCCACGTGCATTAGAACCTGAGAAGGTGTTCCTTAACAGAAATTTTACATCTTGCCACCAGCAACATAGACTCTTTTACTTTCTTCACCAAGTTTTACTGCAAAATTCTTGCCCGTGCAGGGTAGTTCTTAGGTCGGCATCTGACTCCAAACTGACAAGACTGGATTGTGGGGGTGGGGGTGTTCTGTCAGTAGAAAAAGTCAGACTCTACCATGGTTCTACTTAGGATTATAATCACTTTACGCCAGAATTTGCCATTTTGGACCAGAGGATTACAATTCTGTGTAGTTGCCCTTAGAACATTTCAATCTAATTTTGTTACTGACTGTTTATAATGCATGCCTTTGAGCTATTAAAAGGAATTTGATCTCTACATTTTTCTTACTACTGCAATTAAAATACTATTGCTGGACTTTTAAATGCATCATAAATAGCAGCTGTAACAAGTTTATCATGCCTCTCTTTATAAATGCTTTTTGAAAATGATGAATGTTTAGAAAAACATCCTTTTATGACTGGAAAATTAGAAGCAATACAGCTTACAGACTAGCGCTTAAATATTTTTATGCATAAATTAGCCTAGGTCTTACAGTTGCCTCTGTATTGACTGAGAAGAGAGCAGAAAGTGGCCAAGCCTGGCGGTGTTTGTGCAGCCTCAGGGCACCGTGTGACACTTAATGACACCATGTTCCTCCCGAGATGGCAATGGCTAGTACAGATCCTCCTGCAGTGAAAAAACATCCTTGTATAAGGATGCAATTGATGATTTCATGAAAGAAATCAAACTAACAATAATTTCCATTGAAATCTCATTTTAAACCCTATGTATTGAGGCCTCAGAGGAAACAATAGTGAGCCAGCTGTAGCATAACCTTTACTCAATAAGTTATTTGGTTTTTAGAATATAGTGCCTTGTTCACAAGTTTCTGTGGAAGCTTAAAAACGGGGAATATGAAATTCAGAGTTAAATAGCTTGTAGAGACTTGAAGTGTAATGGAAATGGAATGGAGTATCAGCTCCCGCTTGCTCAGACAATTGGATACTGTCTTCAGGATAATATGTTTGTGAATTAAATAGCAAGGGCTCCTGCAGCAGGAGTTGATGCAGCTATGACAATGTGCAGGGGATTTCAGTGGAAGATTCCAGATCTGTGCTACAGGGGATCTCACTCCCTTCTTACTCCTTCAAACACCTCCAGAGAGAAAAGAATGAGCTGTTACCAGATGAGAAACTTGCTGCTGAGACTTTTCTTAATCAAATAGTCTTTACTCATACTAATGAGCAGGTCATTTTGCTATCTTAGTAGTGGGTTGCATTTAAGCTCTCTATCCTAAACAATGTTACAATTGTCTGTTACAATTTTTAAAAGGAATAAAAGGAATGTTAATTGTTCTGATATCTGATTGTGGCTACTTCTGAATTAGAATTAGTTGATTTTTAAGCATCTTGGAGATAGGTGCTCACTAACCAATCTCTAAGAAAAACTTGCTACCTAGCTCTCTTGATGCTAGAAACTGCACTCAATTTCCACTTTTACTGTTTCCTTAGGGTTTAAAACCATTAGTTAACAAAGTGGTATGTCTCAGCAATGATGTTGTTTGTGCTGCTTTCTCCTTTCTTAGGAAGTTTTATCAGTGAAGCATTTAATAGTTTTTCTTTTTTGTGAAGTCAGGGGAAAAAAAAATTCAGTATGTTAATCTGTTTTTCTAAAGTTTTGCTTCATTATTCAGAAAATAATGCATGTTGAAAAAGAGATTGTAAATGACAAAGGATATTGTTCCCATTACCGGCAGTAGCTGTTTTAGGAGTGAGCTTGCTAGTCATAGTCTTTGTTTCTGCAGGAGGTGTTCATTGCTTGAGAGTTGATTACTTACACCTTCTTCACATTTTTAGATGCAGCCGAGATAACACTGTGATTGTAGTTCATTGCAGCTAGACCAGGAGTTTAAGCCTCTTGGTTTCTTGTTGCTATTGCTACTCATCCATACGCTTGTATCACAGTCTGTAAAAGTTGGTTTCTTTGTATAATAGAAATAACCAGTGAAAAGATTTCTTTACTTACCTGGTTGCAGAACATAAGTGGGGATTCTAAGGACAAATGGTGCATTACTGGAGTGTGTGAGTGCTGCTGTAAGCTCTGCTGTTCTGTAAACTTTCAAAGAAAAATAGGCAAGGCTGCTGTAACATTCTGCATTTTTCCATGGAAGTGTTTGGAACATGTGATGATTTGATCAAGCACCAGAGCAAACGAAATAGACCTCTGTTTTTATGGCCATCGTCTTCCTAAGAAATATCAAATCATTCTTGTTATGGTATCTTTCTCTTTTAAATTACACGCACCCTTGTCAGAGAAGCATCTACAGCTGATCTGACAACAAGTGGTTAGCAATTAAATGGATCCTTTGATTTCTACCGTGCTGTCAGCTGATGATAGTTGGCTTGAAACAGAACAGAGATTCTTGTGGTATTGTGATCTCTACAGCTCAGGATTGTGCAGAAGGGAAGAAAAATGCTCCTTTTCATTCTGGCATCGTACAGTAGCTGATCAGAGCAGCATAGCGTGCTTCTGTTAGCCCACGTTCATCTCTGATGCTTTAAAAAAAAAACCAACTTTCTAAGGTAATTTCTGGATATTTTCACTGTCCTTGCCATGATTCACTTTCTTGTTGTACCGAGACAAGCTGTAAGAGAGTGACAAGGCAGGTGGCAGTGCTCCTGACTGTTCCGAAACAATTCCAGCAGCTTGCAGTGCTTGGTGGTGTGGGAGTTAATCTCCCAAAACTGCCCTCATCCACAGCCTCAAGGAGCTGCACAAGCCGCCACATTTTCCTTGTCATTGCTGCTGTAGGAGGAACGGGAATATCATCTGTAGTCAGCTTGGGGGTTTGGAAAACGGTGCTTTCTCCGCTGAAATAAACACAGATCAGACCAATAGCCCATAACTGGAATGGCAACTGCTGCCCTGAGGTGTTGTGCTCTCTGGGAACTCAGCCAAAGAGGTGGAACTGGGGGGAGTTCTGCAAAGCCTGGGATACCAAACTGCAGTGGTGATGGGGCTGCAGGAAGGAAAAAAGGAATTTCCTCCCTGTGGAAGAAATGATTCATGTAATGAACAGTCATCTTCTTACACTTGGTGTGTCTAGTTTCCTTGCCAAACAGAAAGTGTGTGAGGGAGTTATAGCAGCTCCCTTTATTACATTTAATAATTATTTGGTAAGACAGGACAAAAAAAAAAAAAAAAAAAAACAGGTCTGCAGTATTTTGTTATATTGCCTGCTCAAAATTTCATAAACTGCATTTCAAAATGAATGTATTATCTGTAAGATAAAGGTTTTCTAGATCTTCAGTTTCCTGTTAATCGGGCACTGGTTTGAAAGTGTGCACTGAGTAAAATGCAGCCAGACTACAGACCTGCACTACTGCTTCTCTGATCCTAATGTCTGCAAGGACAGAAGAAGAGTATTTTGTGGTGTGACATTACCATTCCCGTTTTAGATATATCTTTGTTACTTTGAAATCTTTGGGATAATTAGCAAGGCTTGGCATTTGTTCCTTTGTAAGGAAAAGTCCTTAAACCTTCAGTCAGAGTATCAGAGTACATGCTTTGCTACAGCACCCTGTCGCTCTCAAAAAGCACAGTAGGGATGTGTAAAGGTCAGGATTTGGTAGAGTATACGCCACTGTGCTCCAGGAGACTTGCACAAGTGAGCTTGTTATCTTTTCCAGCAGTTCTGGGGAAAAATATTCATCTTGAATTCATGCTAGCTTTTTCATTGATCTTCAGGAAATGTAATGTGATTTGTATACATGAGAAACTCCTATTGAAAAGTCAAAACAAGACTGATTTAAGTGAGACTAGAAGGACTTGTTAGAATAGCCCACTCTAAGGTTCTTACATCTGTATGTAGTGATAAATATTTATCATGAGAACAAAATTATTGTGTAGTTTCAAGTTCTTGAGTCGGAGGGAGTGTTACTGTTTTTATAATGTGCTAAAATAATGAAATAATAGTTGAAGGCAGACTCAACCCTTCTATTTCTATAACCCTTCTATTTGCTTTGAGGTTTAACTATCAGTGTAACTGGAATCCAACTCCAAGACCTCTCCTTGCTTGGCTGGGCACTTCTAATGGATACTCACAGTGGTGTTACTTGGACTAATCTGTTGCTGCTGCAGGAGCAACACACAATTCTGTGCTCCCCAGAAGTGCAAGCTTTATGGTTTCTGGGATGGATTTTGTGGCCTGGGTGAGGCTCTAAGTGGGCAGGGTTTCACTGTTGTGCAGATGGGGCCAATCTAAATTTTTGCCTGTGTGAGTTCCTATTGCCTCTGTGTAGTCCCAGGTAAAATTTTAGGTGTGATAAGGTTGAAATTGCTTGCGTGCATGTTCTCAGCTTTGCCACATGCTTCCTTAAGTGCTCCTGAAGTAAACTTTAAAAACTTGCCTTGTGTTTCCAGTTCTTGAAGACTGCTTTGGGTTGATCAGTTGGATCTGAGCTACCTGAGGGGTTTTCAAGTTGGGACACAGTATTTTTAAACTAATTTTTAAACTTCCAGAAAGATGAGTGCTATAATCAAATACATAATTTCTCATAAGAATCTTTGATTTCATTGTATTTTTCAGGGAAACAGTGGCAGCCTACTACTGGGGAGTAAAATTTCAAAGTTAAGTGTTATATCTGTCTCCAAACAGGCAGTGAGATGTAACTGTTTAACGAAATGTGATTTTCCTAATACTAATAATTTATTATGGCTGTATGTAGGTACTACAATGGGAGTTATTACATGAGTTAATATCAGCCAATAAATGTGGTGGTTCATAAGGATTTGTCATTCAAGTAAGCAGAAATTATCTAAAGAAGTAAAGTAAAAATCTAATAAAATGTGGACTCCCTGTAGAGCACTAAATACTCCTGTTTAAGCAGGCTATAGAGTGGATTTACTACAAACACTGTTTTTTATTGGGGGCTTAAATGTTTTTTTGTGGGATTTTTTTAACATTGAGGAAAAAATATTTCTGCATTTCTTGGTTAACTGAAGATACCTTAGAATAATCAGATGCTAGAACCTACTGCTAGCTTAGCAATACGAGAAAAATTAATTGTATTAATTCAGTCTTTGAAACTCTTGGAAAGCTCAGCAGACTGCTGGAGCTTCAGAATAATTGCTATGTCATTTGCTTATTTATATCTGTGGTCCAGCAATTTGGACTGTCATGGTCCTGTCCCATTTATCTCCTGGCAAAGTCCCCTTCAGTCTGAGGCAAGAAACTAGTTGCTTAGATCCAGTTTATAACTTGACATAAATGAATGGAAAGCCTTGATATGGGCAGAAGGACTGTCATGGGGTCACGCTCTGCACTGCTCAGGATGAAATACTGTACAACAGTATAATATTTTGCTTAAGTCACTGCTTGCCATCGTGCTGTGTGTCACCCCCCATCCCTCTCTCTCACGCTGCCTGTGGCACTGATGTGGTGCAGTGATGAGCCATCTCAGCCAGTTAACCACTCAAGGGAGAAGGAGGAATCACAGTAGTAGCTGTTCCTGTGGCTCATCAAGGGGAGAGGCACAAGGATGAGATACACTAGATTGCCAGACTCTTTGTGGCTCCCCACCAAAAAACTGGTTTGACATTAGGATTCGTACAAAAAGTGGTTTTCAGGAAAAAAGGAAATAGTATTTTGAGGGCTTTTTGCCATTTCTTCTTACTGACACTTTACAATTTTCATTGTTCAAATTTTGTTATTGAAAAGCAGTTAAATTTAATTCAGAAAGCAGCTGACTTAGCTCTTCCTTGCAATAACAAGATCTGGGTCAGAAAGCCGGGAACAAGAATAACACTGATGAACTTGCAGTGCTTTACTTACAATGCAAAATTGCCATTTTGCCCATATTACTGTTCAGTCTTTTGTTTCCCTTCCAAATCACTGTAAGGCTAGGTAACCTTCTGTTGATTTGTTTATTTTAGAAA
>VRYO01002734.1:18060503-18083539 GCA_009812075.1 Sialia sialis
TCCTAAACCCATGCTGGCTGGGTCTGATACTTTGGCCATCCTCTAAGTGCTGTGTGATGGCACTCACTATAAACTTTCTAGTAAGTGTTCTAGAAGTGTTTCGTCATGGCCACAGTTTGGGTCAGCACTTTCTTTGAAAGTGTTAAGAACAGGAACATTATGCCATTCAGGCAAGAAAAAATTTCTAAGGCCGTTCATAAGGAAAACAGGAGCTCATTAGCCATTCCTGGGAGCAGACAGTGTTTCTGATAAGCTCAAGAGGAGCTGAGCCCAGGTGCTGTTTTCAAGGCTGAGGTCTAACGGGCATTTCTCAGATCACAGTTCAGCCTGCGAAGGGGATGGAGGAGAACGCACCCGCACAAATCCTGATAAAACCTGGAAAGCTGGTAACCCTCACAGGTGACTTCAGACCTGTTAGCCCAACCTCAAGCATTACACTACTTTGAAGATTACATGGTAAATGCAAGAGGAATACATGCAACAACTGAGATGCATCAGAGAGGTGAATGGAAGGATTTCCCTAAACCAAGGAAATGCAGTTCTCACCCATTTGGACCTCTAAGACAATATTCTGCATGGTGCTTACATGTAAAGTTATTACTTCTCCTGAAGGATAGGAGATTTAGGTTGAGGCTAAAAAAGGTTCATTTAGCTGCAGGCTAAGATGTGCTGGCAAAGCAAGTTCTGTCCCTTGTGCTCTCCAATTACTCTGTTGGTCCATGTTACCAAGAGCAACTGCTGCACCACTTTACAAAGCATGGAAATGCAGGTAGTGTGACCTTCATGTACTTCCAGTCACTCTTGGTCAGTTAATTAACTTTTTAAATTAGATTTGTATAATGCAAATAGTATGGCTGCTGTTCGCAAAAGTTTTGCCTCAGGGCTCCAGCCTTCACCTAATGCATAGTCAGAGATGGCCAGAAGGAATCATGCTTTAATGTCATCTTTTCACAAGTCAGCAATTTTCTAAATAACAACATATTTGTGATGTTGGAATATGACAGCACATTAAACCCCCTTCACAGTTGGTCTTCTTTAATACTGTTGCTGCTACTACTAATAATGTGAAATACATTACTTTCATTATACCAGTGTAAAAGTAGGCAAAAAATTGGTTTTTCTACATTTGTGGTAACTTGTGAAAAATAATGAACCCCATCTGATGCCTTAAATTGTTGCTCTATGGCTCTTCATTAAGCAGCTGATTGTTAAAGGCAAAATGGTTCCTTAGGTTTCTTTTCCCATTATACTTTGCCTTTCTGTGTTGGAGAGAAGTTTTTTCTATTGATTTTCATTTTTCAGTTATAGCATTCAGATAAGGCTACATCATCTCCTTGTTTGTGCAACTGTTACTGGAATTTTATGCTTAATTTCATGAACTCATTTTTTATATTTGGAAATATTATACTCAAAAAACATAATCTTGAAAGCTGTTATGAGATGAGCATTATTTAATAGACTCCTTTAGGTTTGTTTTGTGGTTGGTTGGCAAGTAGGATTTTTCTCCAAATCCGAGTAATGGAATTAATGGAATATAAGTGTAATTTTATTTAATTTTGTTCTTCCTTGTTGAATTCTTCTTACAGAGTCCACAATAAACAGATAATTTAGAAACTTAGCAGAAAAACTGAGTTGTATATTTTACTTTGTGTATAGTATTGAACTTACCCTCTTTAAACCTCTCCCTATGTCATAATAAATACCTGGTGCCTCCTGCCATCTTCCTCTTTTTAGTCATTCTTTTGTGAAGCTTTTAGGACAAAGCCAAGTGAGCTAAAGGTTTATCTGTTGCCAGATAAGCATTTTGTTTTTTAATTAGAAAAATGCAGACCAGATGGCTATCAGACCTTGTGACAAGTGTGTATATTTTAAGTATTCCAAACAATAATTGAGGATGTCCATTGATATGAAAGATTGTCAAAGGGCATCAGCCTCCCAGCACAAATTTAAGTTTCAAGAGAATGATTTGACAGTTTTGCTTAAAAAAATAAAATATTTTATCAGGAAAATATTTTATCAGGTTTGTCGCAAGCTAATAGCTTGCAAATTGTTCTCTGAGCTGTGTCCCTTGTCTCGCTGTCTTAACAACTGCATCTGCAAACAAGGATGAGCTCATGTGCAAAGTGTGCCTCACAACTCATCCAAATACAAAGGGCTTGCAGTCCTTGCAATTTCCTTTTGGACTGAGATAGAAGTTAATTTTTGTGTGCCATTTGCTACTAGAAGTGTTTAACTTGTCAAAAATCTCCAGTACAAATAAGTCATATTTCTATTATTCTATTTCCCATTTCATTAGTGGGCATTAAGGTATTTGTACATATTAGAGCATTTGAACTAGCTTTTAGGAGGATGAGGGATTATCATGGCAGACATCATATCTGAGCGGCTTAATTTATTTTTGGCCTTTGATTATTTGGCACATTTTGAAGTGTTAATTTTTGCACTCATTGAAATGTGTAAGGAGATTCATGAGAACTTTAACCAAATCTCTAGTAATGTGACTTAATGCTTGTCTGACAATACATAGCAGCTGTTCTAGATATTCTAGACTGTGCAAATGTCCAAGAGACTCGAAAGACTTAATAGTTTGTGTCAAAATAGTTGGGAAGGAAATGCAGTTTAAGTGCTTTTGTTGTAGGTTCTTTAAACCCTGACATTCCAAACTCTCTAAACAGGAGTGATAACCAAGTTATAAAACCATTTGCATAGATTTTTGGACCCTCATACTCCAAATTTAAAAACTAACATGAATGCTCTTTGAAAACCATTTCTTTACTCTGTTTTGGGACTTGTGTTTGGTATGTCACAATATCCTGTCCAGAGCTTTCTTGAGTATGTCACAATATCCTGTTTTCCACATGGATGCATATATTACAGACCTTCACTGCCCAAGCAGATCCTTTTCCTGTAGAAAACAGCGGCTAAGAAGTCTCATGAAAATATCTGGAGTCTGCTGTGAAATTTTTTATTTTGGTCTTTTTTTTTAATTCAAAGGCAGACCATAAGACTTCAGAAAGGTCTTGCTGCTCTTTTTGATAAAATGTGAAAGCTGTAATTGAGGTGTTCATTTCTCAGTATTGCTAAATATGAAATATATTTAATACTTTTGTGGGATATTTCAGATATTCTGTGGTTAGTACTTTAGGAAAAGTATACATTAAGGCAGTTTGGAATACTTTTGGTTCAGTTGGGCCTACTTTTCTAATATTAAGTTACTGAATTTTATTGAAAGCCAGACATCTAATGACAGGCCTCACTTGAACAGTAAAAACACAAAGCTGCTCTGGTAATTACTGGTAGATGTTTTGAGATGTATAAAATTTAGATTCTTTTATGTTGCTGCCTATTACCTGGCAGCAAGGTGGTTTAAGTTTGTTTGTTTGTTTGGGGTCTTATTTGTTTATTTTAATTTTTTTTTCGGTTCAAATACCTTAAATTGCAATGATTCTAGAGACTCAGAAAAAGCTAAATGCTTTAGCCTCTGTTTTTCTTAGTCATATAATTGCATTAATTTCGGGAGTTGATTCTGAATAGGTAACTGGAAATTAAATATGTAGACATCTTCTATGCCTTCTAAAGTCTAACACATTGCATTTTATTTTTTTTTAAAGCCAGGATAGTTTTTACCTTGCAGGGTAGCAGGGGGAGGCAGGGGAAAGAGATGAATTTTTGTGTGATTGAAATGATGAAAACCTCATTTAAAACAAATTAAGGAGTATTTTGCTGAACTGATTTATTTCTCTACAGCAGAACTCAGCTTAACCTTTTATTTCTCTTGCAAGAATGGGTTTGAGTGTAATTTAAACTGTCAAATGACATTTATCAAATGATGGTTTTGCCCTGTAACAGGCAAATGTCTTCCACAAAATTGATTAGCTGCTGACCTCATCCACCCTTTTCAGACCCTTCAAGGTAGATTTCAAAGAGTTGTAAAATAATCACTTCACTTTCAGTTTATACTTCAGCACAAGGCGTTTACTGTCCTGGTAGCAATACCCCAGTGTTCCACATCTGGGAAGGAGAGGATGTAAATGCCTGCCTATAGCTCTGCCTGTCACCACTCAGCCTGTTGTGCTTTAACCTAAGCCTCTGCTCCTTACAAAACAGGAACAGCTCTGGAAAGGGCTTTTTACACCACAATAGAATGAATAGCATTAAGAAACTGTATCTTCTAGGTGACTGTGCTTAGTGATCAGGAAAATTCTCTGTTTGGTAAGACCGGCAGAGTGTTGAGTATCAAGAGGGTGCTGGACAAATGAGAAATAATAGTCCCCTAGATGTGAAATTTTGTACTCCAGAGAGTTTCCTCTCTTGTGTTCTTGTTCTGCAGCCTGTTTTGTGAGACCAACCCACTAGAAGCCCATAGGCTGCCTTTCATAAGCATTAAACTGCCAGTAAATGAATTAACTGTGCCATTGAGGAAGTCTGTGGCCTGTTCAAAATGAACCAAAAAATATATTTTCTCTCTTCAGATTTCTGTGCAAGTTTCTTTCCCAAAGCAGAAGCTGTGATGCAGAAAGTAAAACCTTGAACATAAAAATCTCAGAACTGCTGGTGGTGTTAAAAGTTCAGTTCTATTTTTATACCCAAATAATTTCTTTCTTCCAAAGTCTCTACCACTCCCACTTCTTCCAAAATCAGTGTTTAAAAATACACAGATGTGTGGAAAATGCACTTGACTTTCTCCTAGAGTAACAAACCAGTTGTAGCTTGTTTGTCTCAACAGATCAGACTGCTGTGAATTAGCTTTCAGTATACAGAAACAGAGCTGGGAGATAAACAACTGAAAAGAAAGTAGCACTTCCACAACTTCTTCCACATCCAGCATCAGGAGCAGCAGGAATTTTCCTGTGTGTGAAACTGCCAAGAGCTGTAACTGTGATTGAGATGTTTTATCAGGCTGTTCAGTGTGAAAACAGCTCATCCCTCCATAGTTTCAGCCAGTCTGGTGGGCTGATATGTTAAATTTAAAGGAAACAGTATTTATGTTGTATAGTAAAGCTGCAACATTAAATGCAAAAACCCCCATAGAGTATGAAGGCTTCAAATAGGAAGAGAGTTTCTGAAGAAACCAGGCATTGCTAAGTAGTCTGAGTGAGATTTGTGGTCTACTTGGGATTAAATTGTGGACATTGTGTATGGCTTTTTTGGGTTTCTTTATGGGGTTTTTTTGGTTGGTTGGTCGGTTGCTTGGTTTGGGGTTTTAAATGTGTAATACCAACTGTAATGTGTAACACAGGTTTCTTGCTGTAGCATCATAGCAGTAGGTATCAGCTTGTATCTGTTGGAAGACAGGATTATTGTTCTGACTCTTCCAGCTAAACATGCAATATATGCTCTAAATTGCCTTTATTATATGCAGTTTAAATATCTCATTGTCTGCTTTGCATACAAGCAATTTATTGCTGCTTATGTTCTGACAGAATGAAAACTAATGTTTAATTATGCATCGCCCTGGTAATGTGGTGTTTAGGGTGAATGTATCTGAATTAAATAAGGGCCATTAATAATGCCTAACAATTTATGATATATTCATTGCTTGATTTCAAATCATATAAATTAGAGAAGCTTATTTGAAATGTCACCAATATAAGATGGCTTTGTGGGAACACCTCTCTGTGTGCTAATTTCAAAATCATTACCAGCTGAGTCTTACTATTTATTCAATGTCCAGTAGGCTTTTATTATTCCCTTATTTGCAGTTTAATTACAACCTCTGTTTTCCTGACAGTGTGAATTCAATCCTAAACCTGCAGGAGCAAAATGAGTTGCAGTCACTTGTTTTTTGCCTGAAAGCTTCTTTTTGCTTTGGCCCTCTTCCACCTCCCATGGCTGAGCTACTGCTCTGAGCCACTATTTTTTGTGTGCATGTTTAAAGGGGCAATGCCAGTCTAAGGCTTTTAACATTCTTCTGTCTCAAAGCCTGTAAGTTGTTGAGAGATGTTTCCAAGTTGCATAACCATTATGCTTATAGTAATATCACAGAAGATACTGAATTAATTACTTAAAGGGAGGTTTCTGGGTCACTTGTTAATATCGTGTGTGCATGAGTTTACAAATGCTATTAATATACCTGAGGTATTTATACATAATATGCATGGTTACTGTGGAACTAAAATTTTAGTCATTCATATTTAAAACAATACATTCTCCAAGGTTATTTTATGGGATTTGAATTCCTCAAAGATATAGCAAGCATTGTCTGTTTCAAAAAAGGCGAACTGCAGCAAAGTTTGGCATTGGCAACAATAATTCAAGGCAATTAAAGGATGTAGGTTGCAGGACGAAAAGAATTTTCCTTTTCAATATGATGCATTTATTATAGAGATGCTGTACATGAGGATTCTCAGAAGAAATTGCAGCTAAATGAATGTTTGATCCTGAGTTCTCTGTCCAGTGAGCTCTTTTTGCTTCATTTATGCTTTGCAATTATCTCTTGTGGGAAATTTTCTTGCTTATGATTTTATTACATTCAAAAGCACTCCTTAGAGGAAAATGGGCATTTTTTATGTAATTATTATAGCTATTGTAACACAGCTTCGTTTGTAATTTGGAATACTGAACTTTCATCCTCACACACACATCTCATTTGCTATTGCTAAGGGAGCTAACTGTTTTTAATGGGTAACATGAAGAGATGGGCATAATACTTGTCAAAGGTATCACATGCATCTTAACACATTTTCCATTGTGCTTAACTTTCAAACACAGAAAAAGAAGAAAAATATTCTTGAGATAATTTGGAAGACTCAAAGTGTTTCCTTTTCATATTTAGTGTCTTTCAGATGTGACTGTTTCTTCACACAGTGATGGCAGAGTGGAGAATTGATCCCTCTGACCTTTATCTTTTATTTTAGCTTTTCAAGAGCTGTTTGGCTGGGTGTTTTGGATATTGTTTCTCCTCCCTCCCCCCCCGCCTTCCCCCCAGTGTGGTTCCAGTTTCCACCAAGATCTAATGACACGGGTGTTCCATTCTGTCTTGTGTGCATTTTCCAGTCTGGCCTCATCAAATCTATCCAAAAATGTACTATTGCACAAAGAACCAGACCTTATACTTGAAAGCTTTAAATTAGTTAATGGTCTGTGCTGCTGGGATATACCATTACTCAGCTGGTGTGCTATACCAAAGGTCACTTCTACCATGTATTCATCACTTGCTTTTTTATTTTCCTATTCTGCAAAAATATTAGAGAAATTACTTCTACTTACCTCAGACTTGGATGAATCTTTAAAAAAAATCCAGCCTTCACCTAAAAACCCAAAGCAACCTACCAAAAATACTAACCAAAAAACCCCAAAACAAATAAAAAGCACTTTGAAAAATTCATACCTACCTCCTGAAAAAAAACCAAAACGATCAAACTTTCTGTAAGTGAGCATTTTTCTGCTTGATTGGGAAATGGGGAGAGTGTACATTCACATCTTATAGGGAACTTCTTAGGAAAAGTATTTTGGACTTTTTTTCTTAAAATCAAAGAATCCCAAAAGTATGCACATAAGACTTTTTCATTCCGCTGTGTAGGTGATGCTTGTAAGGCCTACAGGCACAAGTAAAACTGTGCCATTACATAGCACAAATTTAAATATCCACAGCATGAAAGCTAATCTACAGACGATATATGCAGAGAAACTTCATATCAGCAAATTAAGAAAGCAAGTATGCATAAAAATTTGATCAATGCAGTTTTAATAATTTAAAATGCAAATTTGCAAGCAAACTTTGTTGTAGATAGTTGAAGATATTTGAGTTCAGCATTTTTGGCAGTATTCAGCAGAAGGTGTTCTTGGGATAATTTTTGTATGGAATGTATATGTATGTACATTTCTGCTACTCTTCATTCAAGTGTGAAGTTTGTGTGATCTGGCAATCTGAAAGAGATGGCAATTCTGTAAAGCAAATTCAGAATTTCATGTCTCTGTATTACATCCACGTGCCCCTAGTTTTATTTGTACAGCAGCTAGCCTGGTTCTGCAGACTCGTGAACTGCCTTGTGGCTTCAGGGTGAGATTGATGCACAGTGGTATCAACTTCAGCAAAGAGCAGGTATGTTGGATGTAGTGATTTTTCAGTCAGCATTTTGTTACTTGATGTTGTATTTAATGAGGTGTCATTGTGATTTATTAGGCTTGTACAGCTGTGTTTTAGAAAATTTATTGGAGTTTCTTCTTTCTCTCTCTTTGGAGTGGGGAAAGAACATTCTCCCTGCAACTCTGAGGAGTGGGGCACTTTGAGCTCATCCCAGACATCTTTCTCTTTCCTTTCTCTGCTCTGCTTATAGCTGCCATGCTTCTACCTAGAACTTTTCAGGTCTTTCCAAAGAAGCATTCTGTAAAATTCAACAGATCTTAGCCGTTTTCATGTGGACTGCAAGGATCTGAATGATAAAAATGAGACATAGCAGGGAACATTTCTGGAGCTTTAAAGTATTGAAAGGTAAGGAGACCACTTGACCCATTTGCCCATGTTGGTTTCTTTCTTCCGCTTAAGAGCTAGAAGACTCTTCACTTTTTTCCTATTTTATATAACATCAGTTCTTGTAAAGGTCATAGTTGCAGGGGGTGCATTTGGTTTATTCTCCAGTATTTTTGATAGCAGCTTCAGGGAAGGTTTCTCCAAAAGCCACTCTTAAGCAGGGTAGCATTCACAGGCAATTAACATCTTCCTAGCTGGGAAACACTGGCATATAAGCAGTGCTAGGGAGCAGAGGAGCCCACCTTTGTTGCTACATCCAGCCCCCGTTGTGCATTTCCATTCTTACAGAATTCTTACATTCTTCCTCTAAACCCTGTCGAAAACTGCTGAGAAAAAATGTGCTCTGTATGAGCAAAAAGTTTTGACTGGGTAAATTGAGACGCGTGACCGGGGTGTGGAGTGCCGTAAAAACATGGATAAAATGTATGTCATGGGTATTTGGTGACTGTTGTTGTAATGGGTATCTCATTCCTGGATTGGAAAGACCATTACAAGTTTAACAATTCTGTCTTGTATTTATCATGTTTTACTTAAACTTAGGTAAAGTACGGGTAGATTAATATATGCAGTACTAAAAACCATGCCAACAAACTGGGCCATGGCAAAGTTGTCTACATTTTTTAATAGATATGTG
Organism: Sialia sialis; assembly: GCA_009812075.1. Taxonomy (NCBI): domain Eukaryota; kingdom Metazoa; phylum Chordata; class Aves; order Passeriformes; family Turdidae; genus Sialia; species Sialia sialis. The sequence goes on from VRYO01002734.1 coordinate 18,069,611, forward strand.
GTCAGAAGTAAATCACAAATATAAGTGGAAAAATCCTAATCTGGTGAGTACTGACAATGTTCATTTCAAAGCTAGAAGGAGTAGGTGGTCCACATAAACGTAAGAAAATAAGGGAAGCCTTAGGACTTACATGCACTTTTATTTCTAAGCAAAAATTTTTCTATTGAAATGGTTTGTCCAATGTGATCAAAGAAATGCCTGAGTACAGGGACTTACAAAAACTCATCTGAGTTTTGTGCTAATGTAAGAAACGAACTTTGCTTGTTGAACTGCAGGTATGTACATTCACATGGATGCAAAATTTTACTTTTTCTATAAACAGTTCAAGACACAGACATGTAAGATTACTTCATAAACTTCGGGGGTAAATAGTCATTGCAAGGTGAATTATCTTTGGAAAGCATAGCTTGACTGACGAAACAAGACAATGTGTTGGGATAGGAGACCGTTTTGCTGGCATTGTCACTGACCTTCCATGAAAAGGACACTCCAGGTGTGCTTTTAAAAGCACTTTTTAAATTTCTGAAGGAAGTCTAAATGTGGAATGCGGTTTCTTCTCTTCCAAGGTGGCACTTCTGAGACTGCATTTGATCTGGAAAGAACAACACTGCTTTTGCGTTCTTCTGTTACCTGCATTCACTCCTGGGATATTTGCACAGAAAATAGTAGCCTTTCAGAATTAAAATATATATGTAGCATCTTTGTAAAGACAGCAGCAACTAAATATATTCTGTTTTCTCTAGATCAATGAACTGAGCCATGTTCAAATCCCTGTTATGTTGATGCCAGATGATTTCAAAGCGTACTCAAAGATAAAGGTGGACAATCACCTTTTCAACAAGTAAGTACAAGTAACAGTTTTGTGTAGAAGTGATAGTGGCAGTGATATTTTTATAAAGTACTATGAGCTCTGTTATTTTTCAGTGCATGGGACTGAAGTTTTGATGATTAAGTTAATCCTGAGATAACCACAACCATCTGTGCTGTTCTAAAATGCAACAGCAAAGGCTCCTGGGTAGAATTTTTGCTCCATATGGTTTATTATTGCCTTATGAGTATCTTAGATATTGAAGGTGATCCTTTCTTGGTGTGATTATTTATGGCTGATACAAGCATTTATTTGTGTATTTCGAAAACATTACTTCATCTGCATGTGCTCTTTAAAAAGTGTAGTATTTGAATAAGAATAAGAATCTAAAGCCTATATCAAATGTGAACAATGTTCAGCTTTTTATTTTCCATAATACAAAATCATACCCATCATATAGAGGCTTTTAAAGTACTACAGTAGTTTCATGTAATATCTATTATCTCTTAAAAATGAAATGCCCCATGAGCAGTAGTAGAGGCATCCAAAACTGTTAATATTGGTTTGTGTATAAGCTAAATTTTATTCTAGAATATATGTATATGAAAAGAAAAATTTTGCTACTTCAGGTCTTCTGCTCTACAACAAAGTCATAATAACTTCTCTCTTGTAAAAGTCTAAAATGAACACTACGATATTAAAAATAGTTCTGTATTGAACAAGTCAAATTTTCTTGATGTTTTGGCACTATTAGTACTTTTTGACGTCACGGATGGTATAGTAATTCATGTATAATCCAATCTGAGATTTCATCCTTGAATTAAGTTTAGAGCAGTGGGAAAGCATTATTTTCTTCTTTTGAGTCCATGTTTCAGAATTGTCAAAATACAGTTTGTGTTCATTTTGTCATTGTCGTAGTTCCTTAGCTATAATACAATGCTGTTATAGCAAGCTAATAAACATTTGTTAAACATTGTGAAGAAAAGCAAAATAATCCAATCTCACTAAATAAAGAAAGCATTAAAAGAGAAATTTTAAGATTATTGTTACCCTCAGCTTTCTGTGAACAGCTTTGAGACAGAATTGTCTAGAATTACTTATTGTATATGCACAGTAATAAAGTTGAATTGATTGTATCTTCTTTCAGAGAAAACATGCCAAGTCATTTCAAGTTTAAAGAATATTGTCCAATGGTTTTCCGTAATCTAAGAGAGAGATTTGGAATTGATGATCAAGACTTTCAGGTAAGTTCACTGAGACAAAGCCTAGGCAGGTGAAATGCACATTTATGTTTTCTTTTGGCCTTCCCCAGCTGTCTTCTGGTTCCTGCCCTTCTGCCATCTTTAGTCCTCTTTGTTCCCCATTAGTGTGCCTCCATATAAGCCACATTTTTTGAAGCTGCAGGATAATTCCTCTTGCAATGAGGAAGAAAAATGATGTCTGGACACTTCTGGTAAGAGATTCTGTATTCAGCTGAGTCCCTTAGATAACAGTTGCTTCAGTGTTCTGTTCATGTGAGATGTGGTTTCTGAAATGACCACAGACTTTTTATTTTTTTTTTCCTCTCATGCTCTTTTTGGTTCGAAGAGTGACCTGTGGCCTGCCAGCTTCATCCTGCTTCATGATGTCTCATTTTCCTGTTGTTAAGAGGATCTGGAAACAAATTGCTTGTGTAAAGCAAATACAGCAAACCAAGAAATTGCTCTAGGTTTGGCAGGGTTGTTCCATGCAGTCAGTTTCTTTCTGCCTTTGCAAAAGAAAGTCCTTGAACTCTGCTTCAGCCTGATTTGCCAGTTCTCACAGACAGTTCCAGTTTCCATTAACAGTTCCTAATGCACAGCGTGTCAGTCACAGGGATAATTCCTTCTGCAGTCACACTGCAAGATGTCCTGTCCTAAAGAATGCTTGCTGTGGAGCCCAGTAGTGCTGCCTCTCATACTCTTTTGCTTTTTCAAACTATTGTGATGTGAGCTACAGTTATAAGATATATTATATATTATAAGATATCTTATATATCTTATATTATAAGATATAAGATATATTAAGACATATTAGAGAATTTTAAGAAATGGTTTTAAGTAGTATAAATGGTACAAAATGCATTTGTACAATAACACTCCTATTCTTGTCAATGGAGCAAACTGAATGTTGCAGCCAAAATCTGTATCTGAGTCCTTCAACGATCCTTCTTACCAATTTTTCCCTTTTCAGGATCCAACAATGTCTTAGAAATCCATTGGTGGGTTAAAATGTGCAGGAGTGTAGATGGAGATTGGGTTACAGCCGCTGTAACCTTGCTAAGACACTTTGCCAGTCAGTGGAGAAGAGGATTGTTGGTTTATTTTGGCAGAGCTGTCATCATTGAGTTCCATGATTTTTCATGATTCTATTTATGAAGAACAGTTTAAAAGGAAATGCACCAAGACTAAGGCCAGCAGTTTAAACAGATATATCAAATTGCATTCCTGGTTCCGTTGTGCTAATGGACCAAGGAGGATCCTATTGCTTGAGAAGGTACTTTGATCCCTATATATGAAGATCTCATTTTTCTTGACAAAGGAAGAGTGTCAAAGAAGAAAGACATGTAATTGCTCTTAAAATGGTGATGCCAACTCATGCTTGCTATCTTTAGAACATGGGCTTTTGACATTGCTAGACAATGGAAGGTAGAGTTCAGTAAATGTTAGAAGATTTAAGATGCTATAGGGAGTTAAAACTGACAAACTTGGCATAATCAAAAATGCTGCATTCCACAGCACTGTGCAGTATCTCCATCTGCACTGCTGTTCTGCAACAGAAATTCCAGTTATAACTATGTTGTATTGCTGTTTGGATTTATTAATGATGACAATGATAAAACAGCATTAAGGAACTGTCACTGGATAAACTGTATTTTCAAATTAAATTCAAAAATACTTCTTTATAGCTATGTGTTTTGGTAACGTAACCAATCAACAATCCAAAATAAGAACATGTAACTACATCCTGGTTTTTGATACAACAAAATTATGTATTAGGAAAAGAATCTCATGTTTTTTAGTATTTAAAACATATTTAGTGAAAAACAAGATAGTTAATACTAATTTTAACCTAAGGGAAGACAATGTCTGCCTTCACTATTGCTTTTTTCCTCAGCCCAAGCAATTTATCACTCTGAATTTTTTCTACTGGACTAATCTGATTAAAAAGAAAAGAAATTAAATGCTCAAAGTATTAAAGTATTTTGAACTCACTTTCAAAATTAAATTATTTTTACAGAACTAAACATAAAGAAAATCTGCCTCCCCACATGTAAGATAGAGATTATCCCTATTAAAAGTAGAAGTTGCTTTTATTTTAGTGTTACAGTCTCTGTGATTTAAAAAGGAAATCTAATTTGACAAAGGGAGTTTCACTATAAATACTTTTTTTCAGATAACCTTTATCTTCAAGGAAGTTATTCCAATTATTATTGGTTAAAATTACTGTCTTAGAATCAAACCTGAAATTGAAAAATTATTTGCACTGTGGATGTAAGGGAAAGTTTATGGAAGAAATATGAAGTTAATTTCTCCATAGTTTTTCTTATACTGTGATTTCCAGGTTGGGAGTTCTAGTCAGCTGTGAACAATGTCATTCCCGTTATTGAGCCAGAAAGGATTGGTTTAGATAAATAAACCCAATTACCTTGTTCATTAGTCAGACATATCAGTCACAGTCTTGAAGAACATTCATTTTAAATGCCTTTGTTTTTCAGAATGTTCTTCTGATATCATTGATGAGTTATTCCAGAGGGCAAATAATCCTTCCTTATGAGTAAGCACTAAAAAAACAAAACCTACCTCATGAAAAAAAAGTGGTAGCATATGCTCTAAATAATGCACTATACTAATTTAAATTATTTCCATTGTTTCTCATTTTGTAGTAATTTTGTGGATTGCTTAATACATAGACTTAGTTCACATGCGGAATAATTAATATATGGAACTTGTCTTGCAGAGATCTCTTTCTGTCTCTTAGGCTCAAATTTCACAAAGTCCATGGTTTTTTCCTACAAATAGTCTTGACTTAGTAGTCAGAGGAATTCCTTGAATTGTGTATGGCTTATGCCTTACAGGAAGCCTTTTCTAGTAATGGCAATTACAGTTCCTGGAATGAACTCCCTTCATATAACATAAACCAATTCCCTTTTTTGAGATGTTTTTGGTAATCTGTCATGCATCTGTCTATATTTCATGGCTAGTTAGGCATCTCCAAGAAACATTTAGTACTTAGATTTAGTACTGGGATTGAAGTTTCGTGGAGATACACGTGTAGTTGCTAAGTGTGGACTCTTTTGTGATTGGTGTTTTATAGTGGACAGCAGCATAGAAAATATATTATCAAGTTAGTGGAACCTTGAGTTACATTCAAAGATTGCCTTTACAAACTTGTTAGGACCAAAGAAGTCTTTAGGTTAAGAAACTTTGTTCTTATATTAAAAAAATTCTGAAACAGTTACTGCATTAAATTAAAAATTGGTCTGGCTGTTTTTTCTTAAAAGGGGGAGCACAGGTGATGATGAGTCAGTAAGAATCAAAATTGCATTTGAATGATGGAAAAATAAAACCATTTTAACCACTTACGAAGACCATAAATTATCAAAGGGAAAGAGACTGTGGTTTTGCTTTGTACTGTTGGATGTCACAAAAAAGTACATATGGATCTCTGATTGAAGATTATTTTTTGTAAGTGTCAAAATAATTCCAAAAGCCAGAGCATTACGTAATGACAGATTTTGCCTTGATAGTGTATTATGTATTTTTGTTAGTGATTTCTTGTTTAATTGAAAAGAATCCTAATATTCATAGGGAAGTACTTGAGAACATTAACTGTTTATAGTGGAAAAGAAAAAAAATTATTAGAAAACAGATATTGTAAAGTCCCTCACTAACCATTAATTTCTAATTTTAATTTCTGCATTCCCCCTCACCTTTAGACACTGTGAAGGTTGTTCTACAGAGAGATTTCTACCCCCTCTACTCACCTACCCCCATCCCCTCCTTGCCCAAATAATGGGATAGCTGTTTTTCTTTCGGGTTTCTTCTCAAGTCAGTTGACATACTTTGTTATATTAGAAAATCCAAGAGTAGAGTTCTGTTAGAAGAATTATAGGGTTAACTTCTGCAAAATTGTGAGAGATTAACAGGCAGGCAGCTCACCTAACACCCCCCAACAGTCTGTAGAAAAACAGGATCTACTACTGTTACAGATGCTTCTGCTGCTGTTGCTCTGGGAAAGGAAACTTCTTTTGCTATGCTCCAATACATCTGTTCTTGCTTAAAGTTATTGCAGAGTCCTACATCTGGATTCTGCTAGGCAAAAGAAGAAGACTGGGTTCTTGCCCAGTAAAGTACAATTGCTCATACCAGAGGGCATCAGTGTCCCAGTGTACCTAATGAGCCTTCTGCTGGGGATGAGGGAGAGCCCAGCTGACTTCCCTTGAAGTTTTAGTACTCAGTGTAATAGGAGACAGGCTCAGATCTGACTTCTTCTGTCTGCGGGAGCAGTTTGCAGAGATTCTCTCTACAGGACAAAATTAATAAAGAACTTTTAGCAGCTAGTTCTGTAAGGTCTTTTAAATTTACCTATGCTTGAAAATTCTCTAAGCATTTTTCCATATGAAAGATTGAAATCTAAAGTAATTAATGAGAATTCCTGCTTTTAAGCAGTTTCCCTAATAATAAACCATATGAACTCAGTATCTTTAACTTCTGATAAGGCTGTTAAGGAAACTTTACAGTATCTTCCAGAGCTTTCTATGCAGAAGGATTTGTAGTACAGATAAATAACAAGGCATCAGGAAAATAATGCAAATTCTGGGCTTGTTTTTCCTGATGTCAGTCTTCAATATAATTTTCTTTTGAGATATCTAAACTTCAGAGCATCAAAATTTGTATCAATCTCTAAATATTTTTGTTGATTTTACATATTGATCCAGTCCTAAGACATCATCTTAAGAACTTAAAAAATACTTTGCAATCCAAGATTATATGTTTCTTCATACAAACAAATATTTATCAGAGCTCCTATCTGGTGCTTCTGCACTAAAATTCATGCTTTTATTTCTTGGTCTTTGTTTTGGGACACAACAAGCCACCTCTAGCATCAAACTACACACAGCAAGGTCAGCAACAACTATGTTAGGACTTGGAGCTTATTGCGAAGAAAATCTGTTCAATTAATTCCATAAAATGCATTCAAAATCATCAAAGGAAGAACTGTCTTGTAAAGAAAATACCAGCACTAGTCATTTTATTTTAGAGTGGTAAGTTTGTCAGTGCATGAAAAGTTCCTGGGCTTATCTGTCAGATAAGATTCCTGTGCAGTTTGTGGATCTCAAGTGGACATTGACACCAAGACATTCAGAACTGCTGACATTTTGTTTGATTTGAGTATAGGCAGTGCTGGTAGTAAAGTGTAGAACCAGATGTAGTAACAAAAACTGTGCTGTTTGTAATCTTTCCAGCATGTAAAAAATGTAGTTTGCAATCTAAATCTAATGTTCTAAGATCTACTGCCTTATGTGTCAGCCCAAATAGTAATTTAGTGATGGTGAGACTTAACCTTAATACATATGGCAGCAGAATTTCTCACTTGTGGTTTCTCATAGTTTTCCCTAGAAAACATTTAATTTACCTTGCTTTTGGCTGTTCCTTGCCTAAACTGAGTATCGTTCACAACCAGGCATTCAAACTGGAAAATAGTAATTTAGCATGTGCTGGCAACATCAAAAGAACAAACTGATAGGTACTCCCCGAGTTCTTACAGACACAGCTATTGAAAGGAAGGCTTCAAGCCAGGCTTTGCAGGGCTAAAGGGAAAAGGCTCCCAGAAAAAGAGCCCTAACTCTTTCCAAAGCAAGTGCATGCCTTAAGCTGACAGCTCCAAATCCAGATCTACGGTCTCAATAGGATAACTTGATTTAGGAAAGACCTTCATGTTTTATTCATTAACTTTTATTCAATAAAGTCAAGGAACCCATAAACTTTCTCCTGGAAGGATAGCTCAATGCAGAAAAGAGAAAGTTTGTCTTTCTCCTTTCTCTGTCAAAGTTTTTCACGTCTTTCACCATAGTAATAATCGCTGCCTGAATACAATTTTTTAATAAATGTTCATAGATGTTTGGAGTGTGTACATGCACATCTTAATGAGATCACAGAATAAGCTCCATATTTCTCATGGGTACAGCACAGGACCAGTGGTATCCTGTTTTCATCTTTAGGAGGTCCCCATGACTTTCCCCATAGGCCTTTTGAGAGCCACGCTTATGAGCTGACAAGAAGTCATCATGGAAAAATGTCCATATATCTGGCAAAGGCAGGGAAGGTTACATCCCAGAATGTGCTTGTAGCATGTTACTGGTAGGTCAGGTATGCTTTTCTCCATGTCAGACTCCTTACACACCTTCCAGTGTCAAAGTTCAGTGTTGGTTGGTCATGCTTCCACAACAGGGTTTCCCGATAAGCACCTGCTTAATGGCAAGAATGCACAGTGTCAGCATACAAAACAGACCCAAAAGTCATCCCTACCTGTCCCTGTATGACAACCCAGATATCTCGGGGTTTGGTGCTTCTGTTTTAAAAAAACACCAGTGTTTGTTTGCCTTTCTTCCCTCTACTAGTCACTGACAAAACACTGTCCTGAAAATCATCTCAGAAGTGGGCTACTTGTTTCAAATTACAGCAAATAGCCTTGGAGCATCTATGTCAGTTGTATGACACTGTCTCTTCAATGTCCTTCTTAATCAGTAATCCTGGTCTAATTTCCATGTCCATGATTCCTGAGGTCCTATAAAAAAATGAAGAGATTGGGGGAAGCTCCAGGTTTCTCTTGCTGGGAAGCTGTGCCTGGGCCAGAGAGCAGCACTGTGACTTCTGCTGCAGAAGAGCAGCCAGACTGTGTCTACATCATCCTCCAACAGCCATGAGCCACTGCCAGGCTTTTCCACTGACCTATGATTTCAGTCATCACAGAGCATCATCTGTGCACTTGTTTTTGTCTATTTGTTCACGCACGGTTTGCCCAGAGGCATTCTTAAATAGTCTGAGATGTGATCTGATTTGTCTTTAGGGTACATTGAGGTTGTGAAGCTCATTTTAGTTTTCCACAGCTTTTGGATGAGATCACAGCACCAGAAACCGTTGTTTGCCTTTGTCCAGACATCATGAAATGGGGAAGATTTAAATCAATGAGAAGCTATTAAGCCAGTCAGTTTGAAAGATTACTGTTCTTCTAAAGCTCTACGTGCTTTACCACCAGAATTTTCCTATTGCCCTTTTTCTCTTTCTTAGGAAAAGCTCTGACTCAATGGCAATTTTTATTAGACTCCCTTTTTAAATTAGTTACACAAAGTATTTGTATTACATCCAACACATAGTTCATGTGTTCAAAGTTTCTAGAATACAATCTTGTCTGCTAAAGTAGCAGTTAGAAAACAATGACATTTACATTAGGCGTGCGAGAGATTAGAATGAGCTAATTAAATTGACCTTTAAATCTCTCCACCCTCTTGGAGACTGGGGCTAATCCTTGGCCTCCCACTGTGGAGATAAAAATTCATGCTGTGAACATTTTAAGCGAAGTGGGCAGAGGAAGAAGAGCCTCACCAGCAGTTTGTCTTTGAAGAGGGGGGCAATACTTTGCCAGTTATAAATAGCTTGGAGTTATGGTGTGAGATGGGGGACAAGTTCTTCCTGTATGTCAGTGGCTTTGCTCCATGTGTTTTTTTTCACAAAAATAGTTTTGATATAAAATAGCTCCAAACAAGCTTACCTTGTTACTCTTAGAAATAATCAAAGCCGCTCTGGAAATTAGCTTAGGTTTTTTGATAACTGCTTTTGATATAGTTCACAATATGAGTCATGTCATTATTGTTATTTAATTACAATAGCTTGCTATTTCTGTTGACCAATGGGCAAAGTAAAAATAGACTTCCAAAGGATAAATTATTAGGTAGGGTTTTAGCTGGCTTCTAAAGACTCTTGAGAACGCTTCTTACAAAATATTTGCCTTGATTATTTTGTGTCGTGGATTTTTAAAATGCTAATTATTGCAGAGCTTTATAATAAAAAACTCAAAAATTGTATAAAGAGTAATTAAATTACAGCAGTCAAAATTTAATTGTCAATGAGCGACTGACACTTTTTGTAGTGAAATCTTGCAGAGGATACAAAATCCATTCAAATATTGAAGCAGAATAAAGTCAAAGACTTTGTACAAAACCCGCTTTGATCACCTGCCATTCTGTTCCTGTCCAAATGAGATCCTTTTAATATAGTAAGATGAATACTTATATGATTAAAAAAGGAGTGCAGAACTACAGAGATAAGGGCTGTGTTCAGGGAGGTGGTAGCTCTGAGAAGGAACAAGAGGTTAAAGAGGACAAGAATTTAGCACTTGGGGGACCTTCAGACTAAGAGTAACTGCACCCTAGGGTGGACAGATTAAAAGGCATAAAAATAAGAAAGAGTTCTAATTTCTTTTTGACATCTGCTTGTTTTATACCTGAAGCTAATACTATATATAATTTTGATGCTAGTAGTCTTTAAAAAAGGAAGTTGAAATTTGGATGTAAAAAAATTGGAGAAGTGTCAAAGGAATTTAAGGACATAGAGAATGCCTTTTGGTTGGGAGTGACAGAGTCTGACCTTCTGCACTTGCAAAAAATTGGAATTCAGAACTAAGTAGTACGTAAGTATCTTTGCAGAAAAAGAATACTAGGTGCTTCAGGAGTAAAATAAATATGAATGACTGGAGAAGGAAATAATTAAAATTCAAAATTAGACTCACCTTTCCAGCAACACAAATGGCTAAATAGTAGAAAAACTGCTGTGGTGAACCTTGGTCTTTTGAAGAGAGAAAAAAATCATGACTGCCTTTCCAGAACTTATCTAATCCAAAAGTAGAGAGTTCAGTTTAGGAAGTGCTGGGTGAAATGAAATAGCTTCTGTTGGGAATCCAATTCTGTTAGATTCTAGTTTATGAAATTTTGTTGAAATCTCCAGAAGAAGCTCCTATGAATGTCAAAGAATTGTGGATCAGATCCTAAAAGCACCTATGGAAAAAACCCTTTTTCCTTACTTGATACGTATTTATTGTAGGAAATAAAACTCTCTGCAGATTGCTGAGAGTTTGGGAAAGATGAGAGAGAGGGTCTATTGTGAAATTAAACAACTTTTCAGGTAATTTGCTGAAGAATATGCTGTTCTTGGATGAAATGATGACACAAGGTTTAGGTGTGCTGATTAACTTTTCTTTCTCAAGAGCAATCTGGGAAGTTAAGTACTAGTAAATGGTGTAGCTTTTAGTAATTTATATTTAAGGCCTTTTTTTTAACTTTTATTATTCTATCAGAAAATAATTCTGTGTATGGGGCAAATTCTTTGTGATTTCTAGCTTCTTAGCAGTGAAGATCAAATTAATATTGCCTGCTAGTCAGTGAAGTATGGGTGATTTTTTTAATATTCATTTATGTAAGGGCACTTAAGCTTCCAGCCAGTGACTTGTCAGAGGGAAACTGTTTGGAAAAGAGGGGAATGTATGAGAAATTTATCTAGTCGAGGTATCTATCTGTGGCTTGGCATGTTAAATGTGTCTTCAGTTGTATAAGTAATTACATAAGTAATTTAGTGTAGTCTTTAAGTGACCTCATGAAAGTACTCACACTGTAAAAGTACAAAACCTTTTCTTTCTCCTGAGACCAAAAAACCAGCAGGCACAAGATTAAAACTTCACATATGAGAAGTGAATGGGGAATTGGCAGAACGCGCACACTCAGAGCAGGAGACTGGCAGTGAGTTGCTAAGTGAAGCTGTTAAGTGGAACAGGGTATGCCTGGCTGACAGATGTTTTAATTGTGCCAGAGATCCAAGGCACACCGTGCAAGAGTTGGAGAAGGCTGGGAAAATCTGAAGAGGACAGGGCAGTCTGACCCTTGCTTCTTAGAATTTTGAGCTCACTAATGCTATTGTATAAGCAGCTGATTTTTATTAACTTAACGGGGCTAATACCTGCAATGTTGCACAGCTAGAGGCGTGCTCTGCTGGCTCCTGGCGCGGTAGAGGAGAGCTGTGTCGTAGCAGTAACTGATGGTACAAGAGCATCAAACCTGTGTCTCTTGGAGGGTAAGAGTTGAGCTTTTTTTGCCTCCATCTGAAGGATATCCTCCTGTTCTGGCTTTGTGGCTCATAGATCTGTCTGTGCTAAGTGAGGAGAGGCTCATTTCCCATCTGTTCATATTCCACTTAGTCTTCCCCTAATTAAGAAGCAGAGCCAGAGGGAATTCAATCTGGTATTTGCCATGATCTCTCTCTCTGCATCTCTCCTTTCGCCCTCCCTCAACACTGTTTATATTTTCCTTTTGGAAAAAAGAGATGCTTAAATTTCATTATTTATTTCCTCCCTAGTCCACTAGAGATGCCCCACTTAAGAAGGAGATACTGCTTCCAGGGACCCCAGTAGGTGTCTCTTAACTGAATTTACTGCTGGATTCAAGCAGAGGAAAAGCATTACACTGCTCTCTTTAGACAGGTTCAATCACCTTTGCTTCTAAGGAATTGTGCACAGATGTCTACAGTGCAACTTATCTTTCTTACTTTTTGTACAAATCATCACTGAAATTTATCTGTGTGTTCTGGCAAAAGCTGTCTGGATCTCAGAAACTACCATTTGTATCTCAAAACTACATTCAACAGTAAGAGAACTCTGTACAAAGTGACCAATAGCTGCCTGAACAACAGAGCAGTACAATTCAAATAAAAGTGTATTTTCAGTCTTTCTAATGAGCTCAACTGCATAACTTTCTTATTATTGTCTGCCTTAAGATAAAGTTCGTTGACTTAAAACTTGCACAAGATAACCTCAGAGTAAGTTAAACTTGTTAACTTACCTGGATATATCTAAAGTCTAACTTAAAAGGGAAATTTGATACCACATGTAGTGTTTCTGATACTTCTTACTAATTATACGTTTCCTAATATCTGCACTTCAAAGTGGCTGAAATGCAGGACCTTCTTGGCCATTCTGTATCTTAACTTACAAAAGAAACATTTTCTAATGAAGAATCTCCTCAATTCCAAAACATGTACTATTAACTTGTTAGTATTTGGCTCCATGAGATGCCTGAACAGTGTGAGTCCAACAGGTAAGTTAGCTTCACCTACATCAAAAGGGAAGAATCATAGTGGATTTTAAAAGCCATATTGTTTCCTCTTTGAAGCCCCTAAAATCTCCTAGTTTGATCCTTTCAGTGAAGCTGTTTCTTGATGTTGTTAATGATGATTTGCCAGTGCAAGCCAATTCTTGTCATCTCTCTCCTTAAAGATTTGTTGTTGTCATCACCAGGCAACAGTAGATGTATTTTACTGAAGACTGATTTCTATCTATAAACAAATGTAACTAGTGTAGTTGAGGGACAGGGTATTTTGCAAGGTATCTGGAAGCATTATTTTAGAAGGAATTTGAACTTTTCTCTGTTCACAGAAGTGAGAATTAGCCATTACAAATAAAATAATCTACAAACAAAACTCAACTATGTATTTATCAACACAAGAAAGTGGCAATTACCACTAATCTGCATAATATTATATAATTAGATTTATTTTTTCTGCTTTTTAAACCACACTTATTTAACAAACTTGGCCAAGTATCAAAAGAAAACACAGAAAATAGTAATACTAAATATCTTCCATGTTCCACATGCTTTTAAATTTCAAAGTAACTACATTCTGTATCTGAAAAGTGCATTGTATTGAGAGAGCTATTACAAGAGGTGGGAATTAGTAAAGATAAAGTGTCAAAGAGGTTGTTTAATTAGAGGTTGTTTTTTATTTAAACATATTTAATGTTTAAACATCTGATCTTAATTTATTAGTAGAGACAAAGTATGGAGAGAGGGCACTTGGGTTATCTGCATGTATGGAAAGATGCTGCTTAGCATAAAGTTGGTTAGTTTATTCTGACAAATTAATATGCATGTGGTAAAATGATAGCTATGTACATTCTTAATTAATCTTCTTAATACATGACTACTAATAAAATAGCCATCTACTAAAAAATAAATGCATCACTATTTGTAGCCCATTAAAACATTAAGAAAAAGT
>VRYO01002734.1:18084754-18118556 GCA_009812075.1 Sialia sialis
GGCCATCCCAACAGTTCTGTGTGCCTCCACCAGAGCACCTGGCCAAGCCATGAGCAGCCAGCTTCTGCAGGAGATGCTGTGGGAAATGGTGTCAGAGGCTTTCCTGAAGTTCAGGTGGGCACATCCAGAGCCTTTCACTGATCCCCTAAGTGTGTCATCTTATCATAGAAAAGGTGATTGGGTCAATTCCCTGGTTTTCCTGCATGTGCCATGTGATGGTTCTCAAGATAATCTGCTCCGTGACTTTCCCTGGCCCAGAGGTCAGCTTCCTTCTGGATCACATTTTCTAATGTCCAGTCAATTAGCATCTCTTTCATACCCAGTACAACCCAGGCCTATATTTCACTCAAATATGAAAATCTTTTCATGAAGGTTATTAAAATACACCTTAAGAGTACATGAAACTTTGCATTCATATGTTTCACATTTTCCTTCTTCTTCTCCTTCAGATATTCAGTGACCAACTAGCCAGTACCCTCTTTTGCATCATTTTATAGCTAAACAACTTAAGTCTCCTGCCAGGTTAATTGCTTTCAAGGTTTATGTTATATGGATTACAGAACTAAAGTTCTGTGGGAAATATACATTCAGAATACTGTGGTTACTGCTTTATTGCAATAGTTAACCTCAGAATAATGTACCCTTTTCTGCTGGGAACAATAACAAGTAATTACTCGGTAGCCTTTATTATTACTAACTGAATTATAGCCTAATAACTTAGCAGTAGTTTAATTCACTACATACACTAATGGCTACCCATGTGTTCACTTTTTTTTTTTAATTAAAAATAATTATTACATTGTATCATATTTTCAATTTGTGATGAAGGCAACTGAATTTGTACTTATTTTAATTTTAACTTCTATTATCAGCTCTTCATCTTGAGCTATTAAATATAGGCCTGGAAACAAAACCAAGTTCTGACTGTAGAGCACAAAAGGTTTCTACCACTACCTCCTCAATTCAATCTGAAAATTAGTGGGGTACTGGTACCAAGTGTAAATTAAGAAAATTTAATCAGTTTCTAATACTTGTTTCCTTGAATAGACTTCAGTCAAGTACATAAAAACTTTTCAGTGGTGGAGTGGTGGGAAATTAATTTTAACAAAAAAAAAATCTGAAAACAGGCAAAGAAAACTGCTGTAATACTTGAATTCTCTACTATTTTCAATACCATGTTGGGTGATGGGGTATCAGGACTTATATTAGTTAAAATGGATTGTCCAAAAATGAATGTGGAGAAGGAGCTGCAGTGTCCTTAAAGTGATGTCCTCTCTTCTGATTAGTCTAGAAAAATTGTTGATTTATAAATCTTGGAGAAGCACCTACATCCTTTCTTTCATTATTGAGTAGAGAGGATAATAGAGAAAGATGTCACTTTTTATCATAGACATCAGTAATTATTCTGGTTCATTGTACAAGCCTAGAAATATGCAGAAAGAAGTGCAAAAGATTTATTTCTCCTACATGTCATAATTAAGGTTTTCATTCTAACAAGCCCTTGTGGAGCTGTGTGCTTTTAGGTGATTTACTATTATTCCTGCCACTCCTGAGTATTTCTGTTGAACTAAGTAACCTTGTGGGAAAATGGTTTTATTTCATGTTAAATTGATTTCAGAAAGCACCCCACAGTTGGGATAAATTAACAATGCTTGAAGGCCTATTGAAATCAATGGATCTCCAAAATACAGAAGCATAATTGTGCGTGTTCAAGTGTCTTCTTAAATTGGGTGCTATAGTTACCCTAATTTCTTGGTTACTTTATAGTAATTACTGACCTTCTGTCACGGGGGTTGAATCTGCATGTCCAGCTCCTGCTGAAGTCCATAGAGTGTGTGAACAGATTTAGCAATGGTCACGACCTCCAAGTAAAACACAGGTCCTACAAAAATAAAATTGTGTAGGTTTGGTACTTGAGTGTGGTAGATTAAGTGTATTGATAATTAATCTCTCAAAGCATTGTTCTAGTGCAAATCTGTTTTGTGGCTTAGTTCATGGTGCCTTACCACACCACACAAACATTCATTCTGTAAATGTTGGAGCTGAACTTTTGCTGTTTAGGAATCTGCAATGTTTGCATTTATAAATCAAATTTTATTAAAATTGTCTTTGAAATTAAAATGACTTTTCATCTAGCAGGGAGAAGATTATGCTATGTGAATGTGGAAAGAGGGAAAGTATATTTCAATTTAAGCAGAGATGTTTGTGCATCATGGTACAATGAGGAAGGATAGCAGGGGTTTTGTGCTACAAGTAGAGGTATACCAGATGGTTACTGCAAGTTTGTTTCATGAACATAGAAGTGTTCCAGTAGTCTATAATTACTTGTTTACCCTTTTCAGAGTATGTCCATATTTATGGAAATACACAAAGGGTCCAAAACATCATTATTTTCTCATGGCTATGTTGCTGCTGTTACTACTTTTTGCTTTTGTTTTTTTAAGTGCAATTCAAGTATAGTAATGTCATGACCATAAGGTGTGCCCTTTTGACTAAAATTTTGATCCAGACCTGGAAGTGCACCTTATAATCTGGTGCATCTTATATATGGAAAGTTCGGAAATTTGCCAACCTGGAAGTGTGATCCGCAAGCCGAGCCACGGCAGCTGCGAGCGCCACGCCAGCCGGCGCCGGGGGCGGGCGGGAGTGCTGGGGCCCACGGCACGGGGAGGACACCTGGGGCTGTGTTTAAAGGCTACGCCGATCCGTGAAAAATGTTTGCAAATTGAGCACCTGCCAGTAAACCCTGCGATCCCACGATTCAATTACTAATTTATTACTTTGTTGCACTTGGATCCTCACTGCAAAAAAAAAGTGCGCCTTATATCTGGATGAAGTTCGGGGATTTGTCAACAACCCGTAAGTGCACCTTATAATCCGGTGCACCTTATAGTTGTGAAATTACTGTATATAGCAATTAGCATAAGTTCTTATTGTTGAAGAAAGATGTTTCCAGGCAAAAAGAAGTTGCTATACTTAGTCTAATTTTTTCTGTTTTGCTTTCATAAATTTAAAGAAATCTAACATAAATAGTACTTATTCTCTGAAAAAAGCAGAGGGCTTCTCTTGCTTCTGTTGAAGCACTAGTAATTTCAAATTCCACTCTAAAAATAGTCCTTAATGTCTCTTCTAAATGCTACATAGTCATTTACTACTTTTCTCCTCTTGAGACAGTATGGAGGTAGGCTTATTTTACAAAAGGAGGTATTGTACAGTATTATTTGCTGAACTCTGGATATGAAATCATTGGAATAACTCTGGTATTAGAACTCAGAAACTTAGAAATGTAACTGTGATCTTGGTTATGTACCAGATCACACTGTCTCAAGAGCAAATCCTGCTAGTGTTAAACTATAACTGTGGATGAATCCTCTGTTTATAATGATTGTGGTGTAACGTGTGTTCCTTCTGGATTTTTAATTACTGTATGTTTTCTTCCCCAAAGCTGATAATATATATGTGCCAATGTCCAATAAATTCTCATTAAATGAAGAGTTTTCTCAAGATAATGTTTTCTGCGAATATGTGCTTTACAGAATTCAGCTTGGTGCAGATGTATTGAAAAACATTTTAAAATAAATATAAATTGTTTATGTTAGGTCTAAATAAAAGTTACATACTTTTGTCTGACTTTATGCTTTTTTGTTTTAAATCAATTGACAGAATTCATTGACAAGAAGTGCACCCCTTGCCAATGATTCGCAAGCACGCAGTGGTGCCCGCTTTCATACATCATATGACAAAAGATACATCATCAAAACGATAACAAGTGAAGATGTGGCAGAAATGCACAACATACTGAAGAAATACCATCAGGTAATAAATAAATGAACTCTACCAAGGTGTGGGATGTCTTCTTCAACATTATAATGCAATATTTTTTAGAGTCTTAAAAGTTTTAAATTAATAATTATGGGAAAAGAGTCACTTCAGGCTTTCTCCCATTTGCATCAACAATTTATTGTATATTGTAATTCACAAGGATGGACTCTTCTAAATATCTGCACTAGCATTTGATAAAAAGATATGACTGCATGATAGAGGGATCTTGGAGGTGTAAAGTCCTTTGCCTTACTAAAAAGGTGGTCTTTCTTTTGGCTAGTGGACTCCCAGTCTTGAAGGTTTTTTTATTTCTGGGCCTTCTTGGAAATGTCTGTGTACATGAATGCTGCAGGTGACCTTTTCTTTCTGATCTAGTCAGTGAATGTTCTGTCTTTCACAACAGATTTCAAAGATTTAAAGTTGTTTTATTATATAAGAAGTTAAAAATGTCATATGATGAATGTAAAAATCCTACTATTAAAAAAATTTGTTTTGATAATATGAATTTTCATACACAACAATAAAGTTAAAAGTGAGCAGTGGAGATCCCTCAAATCAGCCTCAATTGCAGCTGTACTGTGCTGGTGCATAGTTTGTGTGGCTGGCACAGAGGGGAGCAGAACCTGGGAATTACAAAAAGCCTTAATAAAATCAGTGCTAGTTTTCTTAGCCCTACATCTGTTTGAATAAATTCTAAAGCTGCCAAAGTCAGAAAAGCCTCTAAAAATCACCTGAAATATGCTACGCAATAGGAAGGGGGTTTTGTCCCTCTTTCCACCTCCCTTCTCCTTTCTGTGGGGTGGAATTCCAGGTAAAGACTTAAGGACATTTGGGATTGGGCTTTTTTATTGTTTAGGTAGTTGTTGTTTTTTGTTGTGCAATGTTCTTGTTTGTAGTAGTGGTTTCTTTAAAACACATTACTTTTGTAAAACCAATTTTAACTTCTGAGGTGGGAGGTCCGAGCATTCTTTCAGGATACTTGGAAATGAGGGTATTGCCAACCATCTTTGTAAATCTCAGAGCGAGATCTCTGAAGACCTTTCAAGTCTGGAGTAACTTGAGTGAACTCTTTTCTCTTTTCCTGTGGTGTTCTTCTGTTTAAATGACATGCAGGACCATCCTGTGTTTGTTTTAATACGAATAAATACTAGTATCAGGTATACTCTTAAGACCTCTCCTAATGACAGTTTTACCAAAGAAATTTTTGAATCTTATTTAAATCTAATTGTATTTTGGGGTTTATTTTTATGTGAGTTTTCAAACTTAAAATTTTAGTTTTGATCTGAAAGGGTTTGATCTGTGAAGCTGTACAGCAAAATTAAAGTTTTAGTCTGTTTCATATTCAGTATTAGAAGCTAGTATTAATGATACAGATTTGGAGATTTAATCCAACTGAAAAGTCATTTTGCTTTTCAAAACAGTAATCTTTTAAGAGTATCAATGAAGACAGTGCTAACATGAATCAATTAAATAATTAGGAATCTTTTTCATTAATGCTTTCAAGTATCAGGGTTCATATTAGGCTAGTTTACAAGGAATAATGATCTGAAATTTATCTCTGCCAGGCACCTAATTTTGCTTTACACTGGAAAATCTTTCATATAATATAGCTCTCACTGGTGCCTCCAAGGGATTCATAAAGATACAACTTGTATTTCTTTTTGTCTCAGAACTTGAAAGCACTGTACAAAACTCAAAATACAGAAGCACCGAAGTACAAAGGCAGTTTAATTATTGGACTTTTTTATTTAAAGAAATTAATTTTGGAGTCTTCAGCAATATACTGAACAAAAGCTAAATTAAATCCACTAGCTCTAGTGACAGCTGACACAGTGTCTTCTGTGCTGCTGCTGGAAATTTAATGCTTGGGATCACTAGGTAGAGCAGCTTGTCCTCCCATTTCTCTAGATGTTTTTCAGGAATGGAAAGCTTATCTTCATTTGCTTTTCAAAGTCCAGCAAGCCCACTGTCCTGGTGGAAAGGTATTATTAATTCTCTTGACCAAGCTGTCCCACACAGATTGGCCTTCTTCTAGCAAACAGTGCAATGCCAGATACTATCTGCTGGCACTTGAGCTCATAAATAGTCCCTACTGTGGTTTTGATTTGGGCCAGTCTTCCAGATAATTCTGGGCAAGAATAAAGGTGTTAATTGAGATGAGTTAATATTCCTACTTGGAAGTTTGAATATAAGCATCCTTTTTTTTAGAGAGGAGCTTAAAAACCTGGATGTGCGTTATTTCATTCCAACTGGAACTGATGCCTGAGGACAGTCCAAGACCTGTCTATTTTCACTGCTGTGGATGTAACTTTATGCTTCTGTAGGATGGCACAGTTGCAGAAGTACATCACTTTTCAGAGGCTGCTCTGGTAGCCCTGTAGAAATCTTTGACATCAAAACAAATTCTCATGAGTTCAGTTTTATTTTGGCATAGTCCCTTCTGCCATTAGTGGAATTGTCAAGTTCCCTCTATTGATTTTCTTACCTTACTCTCCATTGTCTTTCTTGATTGTTAATAATTGTACACTAGAGTGCCAAATACGGAATTTTTAGAGAGAAGTCTGCTTGTCAGCTTTTCTCCCATTTCAGTTCTCTGACTGTCAGTAGTGGAAATTCCTAGCCAAGCTGTGTTTCACAGCATGAGTGTGATTAGGAATGGTTTGGAACTTCTGGTGGCATGGCCCTGCAGCACACCCTGTGCCAGTGTGCTCTGAGAGCAGAGCTGTGTTTGAAAGGTTCAGCCTTCCAAGGAAGTGTGCAGGCCCAGTTAGGTAGTGCAGGGATCACCCTGGAAAGGACAGCCTTTTTCAGGTGCACAAAGTCTACGGATTCATGTGAATTTTAGGCTTTTTCTCCCTTGTTCTCTCAAAGGAGCTGAAGTTAGGTCATCTCTCCATTAAGAACACTGTCTTGTAAACCATTATCTTGCTTCCTCTTTCAAATGCCCAAGAAGGCAGTAATTATCTTCCATTACATCTCACATAAATATGACACTCATAAAAATGAGTGAAATTCATGCCATTTATGACAGATGATCTCTTTCAGATTTTTGTATTTTCCCCTCTGCAAATTCATTCCAGGTTCCTTTCCCTGTTTGAAACTATGAATGAGTTTAATTTAAGCCATAACATTTACTCACCTGTTTCCTAATTAAGGCTAATAGTACAAGGCTGATAGAATCATTCCAAACCTTGAAAGCACCTCTGTCCTTGCTTAGGGAGAAGCCTTATCAAATATTTTCCAAAACTGTTTGAACTGCTTAACAATAAATACCAGAGGAGACATCTATCTTGAAAAGAATGCTGGAGAGGGAACCATCACAAGGCAGAAGTGTGAGACTCAATGTGTACTTCATTGACCAAAACAGCTTTGGCATTTGCAAAAAAGCTGTTGTTTTCCTTTCAAGCACCTTCTTGAACTACAGAGCTACCATGAGGCATCTGGGAGTTTGTGTGGTTGGCAGAGAAATGTAGCACAGCTTTTCCCATGAACCTCCAAAACCTAATTCCAAGTATTAGTTATGTTTTTGGGAAGTCACCAAAGGGTTAGATAGAGACATGTGCACTCCCATTGGCAAGTAGAAATTAAAGTTATTTTATCAGTAACTGGACATAATGGAAAAGTATAGTTCTCAAGCCCCTTCCTCTCTCCATCTGTCTGAAGATGTAATAACCTGTCTGTTCTTTGGAGCTCAGAGAAACTGAGGTTGTAATTACCACTCTGTGTATGTAGGAGTTACTTGCAAATTTAAAAATCCCAAATCTAGATTGGTGTTTTTAAATCATCTAAGATAAATTTCAAGCCCAGGGCTACATGCTAGAAGTGAACTGGGCTTGAAGGAGTGTCAGGAGAAGTTACATAAACAGTATATATGTGTATATATAGTGATTCCAACTTAAAATTGTTGAGTTGTGAATAATAGTCTTGACAATTGTAAATGATACTTGCTATCCAAAATCATATGAGTTTTCAGAAATCATAAGTTTCCAAAATCATTTACCTTGTCTATGATGCCTTTTTTTTAGTGGCAGTCAGGCCCACAACCTCAGACAGATGGTGAACACTTCAGTATAAACACTGATGCTTTCTGTCAACTCATCAGATGAGTCTGACATTTTTAATATTGAGTAAAAACACTAGAGATAATTATTTTCTTTTTTCAAGTTACAAGAAGAAAAAAACATAACACTGAACAAAACAAACCATTAAGCAAACAGTAGGAATAACACCTTTCTCCATATTTAAAGCAGGAAAGCATCCTGTGTTTTATAACTATTAAAGACCATTATGCATGGATCAGCCTTCTATCTACATTTGAAAGGCAAAATGGCCTAGAGCTAGGTTTTGAGCTGTTATGGTAAATACAAATACATACATGACATGCTAAGTTCTTATGCTGTGACTCTCCATTATAGCCAGTTTCTAACAACAGTAATAATTTTTGGGGCATAGTTAAAATACTGCTTTTTGTCACATTTATTGGTAATTTGCAATCAGTTTGGACTGCTTGTGTTATTGGTACATTGTCACTTATGAGTAGAACTCTTCTCACCCCTCTTCAGTGTTACTCAGCTGAATATCATGTACTTATCAAATGCAGTGGAATCATTGAACATTCAAATGAGTCAGACTTTCAAGTATTAGGAAAACTACTGCTGTATGGGCTCACAGATGTAGTTGGACCATTTAAAATTGTGCAGGTTAATCAAGCATGTTTATACCAAAAAGTATTTGAGAGCAAAATCTAGTATTCATTGGAAATACCTCCAAATCTAGTGCAGTCTTGTTTTTAACCTAGACTCCTGACCCCAAGAACATGGACCAGAAAAATCGAGTTAAAACCTACTGCTGCCTTTGGCATTGTTAAGGGAGAGTTCAGCATAGTCATCTGTGATAAGTGTGTTGTCAGAATTTCACCCTGTGTTTAAGGAATGGGTAATACCCTGCTTCCTCCTAAAGGAAAACTTTCTGTTTCATCATATATTCCAAGTTATGTTTATCTATTTCTTTTGGATATATTGTCTTGTGCACAAAGTTTATTAATCTATATAAAATATGTATTGTAGATATTACTGTATTTGTGGATATCTTCTGAAGTACAAATGTTATTTTCAAGGGCAGAAATTAGTAACAGTTGAGTAAAATTTTGTGGGCAGATTTTATAGTATGTGAAATGTCAGAGCCAAGACATCCTGCCCTTTCTAGTGACATTATCTTGCTTTAATCCTTAAATTGGTGTAATAGAGGAGTCCTTTGCTCTTTGAGAACAGATGATGGGCAGGATAGAAATTTTAAAAAATAAAGCAATTTGAGTGTCTCAGTTAAACCAACACCTTTTAAACACTTTCTTTTTCATTAAAATGAGTTCAGAACGGATGACTTATTCCTCATTGCTGACACCCAAGTAACTTCAGTAAAGAAAAGCCATCTCAAAGCGAGTGAACAGAAGAGCACTGTTGGTGCACAAGCCTTCCAGCATAAAGCTCCTCATGAGTGCAGGTCCCCTTTAGGTTTTCTGTAGGCAGCTGTCCGTGTTGATGGCACAGTTCTCCTCCGTAGGCAGGTAATCGTACGCAGAACTGACACCTATTGCACTGCCTGTTTGTCTCCCTGGCAACCAGCAGAAATAGTGAATAGTGGTAAAGGAGAGGCACTGCCCATTTACCAGAGGCAGCAAACAGTGATGGACAAGTGAATGGGAAGAAAGGAAAGATAGAATGAGCAAAAAAGGAGAAATTACAGACATAAATAGATAGAAATAAAAGACAAAACAATATCAGAAAAATACAACCTTAGCTGCTGGAGGGGGGAAAATATGAAAGAAACAAGAAGGCAAATTAAAGGATGGAAAATATAGGCAATAAGGTGAAAATAGGAGAAATTTCACCAATAACAGTTCAGGGCTACACAGGAATCAAGGAACAGCAGCAGATGTGTGTAATGTAGGAAAGAAATTAAGATAGATAAGTATTGAAATAGAGAAACACTTAGTAGGCTAAAAACAATTTTGTCAAAGAATTGATGACAACATAGGTTGGAGAATATCCCAGAAAAGAAAGTGGGGGCTAGGTGCCCAGGAGGCTGCACTGGCATGGATGGGTTTGTCAAGCTGGTAGGTTGCTAAAGTGGAGCTACATTAAAGTTTGTATCACCCCTCTCCACCTCAGTACTTGCACAGATTAATCAGTGGCTTCCTCCCAACTCCCATCTCTGCTTTTGCTGCATATGGATCACAAAAAAGGAAAAAGGTAAAAAGGCAAAGCAAGGCAATATAATGTAATGTTATTTAAACACAAATGTGAATGAAGAAGGATGTAATGGTGACCCTCACTCCACATGTCCTGAAATAGTAAGAGGTGAAGATTTCTGGGAGGTTTGCAGAGAAATGCAGTTGAAAAAAGCCTTTCAGCAGTTCCACGTGAGAATCAAGACACAGCTTCTGCCCTAAGATAACTGACTTGTAAAGCAGCTTTGATGTGAAAAAACAGGAGAAGCAGAAAAAGGAGATGTGAGAATGGACGTGTTCCCATCCAGTCTGTGTTTCACCTGCATCCAATAGAAGAGGTGACCCTAAAAATGGGAAACCCACTAGTGTTGTTGTCAGATGGAATTGCAGAGGGCTGATATGCAAAGGGACCGCACAGACTGGAACCGTAACCAAAAGAAAGCATTGAAAGTCTTCCCGAAAGATGCAACATTTCATAGGTAAATAATTGTTCAAAATAGCAGAATGGTTTTGGCTGCACTGGCTCTGTTGAGGCCTGGGTTTCACCAGCAGGTGTTCTCTATATCTTCATTGGTTTTTATATATGTAAGTTACTGATGCTGTGCACAGCACTTTTCAGAAGAGATCAGTCCACACACTGAGTCAGTTGTAGCAATGTGAAGTATGATGTTCCTGGTAACAGATCTGCAGCTGAGATAGTCTGGTGTGGTGGTAACCTTGAAATTGCACTGCACTTAGAAGAAAAAATAACTGGCCATGTCTGAAATAATGTGGAGTGTTGTGAATCACAAGACTTGTGTATCAAAACCTGTATATTTATTGCTTCGTTCTTTAAATGAAGTTACTTTCTTACATGGTTTATTCCAAGAAAACAGCTTTATATGTCTTGAAAATATGTAACTTTCTGGTGTGTACTCTAGTTTGGCTAACTAATCCTTGCAGTGTATCACGTAAGTACCCAAAGCATAATATTCTGTGAAATTATTAGGGTACAGGAAATTGGCAATAAGTGGAATATTTATAACTCTGAACAAGTTCTCAGTCATTCTTGAGGAAAGTGATTCCACATGTCAATGCTTCTGCTCAAAGTACAGAAGGTGAAGGATATTTCTGATTGCAGACAAGAGGATATAAAAGAAAAACTTGAGCACAAAAATGATTATCAATATCTAGTGCACAATGTCCAAAATGCTTTTAAAGAATTCCATAACTTGCTATTCAGTTTCTTTAATGGAAGTATCCTGGTGACTGTATAGACTTGTCACATTATTGTGCTTGAATTATCAAATGCTATCTTAATCATGATACCAAAATTTGTGAAAATTATATATAAAGGGGTAACAGAGAATAAGCATGTTGTATATTTCTGAATTAATGTTTGCAAGATAGGGCTGTGAGAAATAGGAATGCTGACTTTTCACACAGAATGAAGATAGATATAATTCAGGATTTAATCTGCAACAATGTCAAATCACCCCATAGATGATCTCCAAGTGGAGAAGGAGAAATGGTAGAAACAGAAATTTTACTCTGTGTTTTTCCAAAAAGAGCCAAAAGTAGTATAACTTCTTTGCCTGTAAATGGTATGCATTATATTATCTTTTTATGTGTGTGATACCTTGCTAGTATTGCCATAGGGAAGCAAGAAGCTAATTAGTTAGGTAAAGTTTTACTCTTACTAAGGAATCTTGAAACTGTATTCATACAAAAAATTAATGAGAAAATAGGATCAGAAAGAATTCCTTACTGATTTTCAATTTGAAAAATGGGGTTAAAGAGACCTCGGAAATTTCTTTATTTGAAGTTTGTGCTCCACAGCTGATAAAACATGTCAATATGTTGATGTTATTTTACTGTGTTAATAATAATATTGTCCATGTGCTGTGCAGAAACATGAAAATTGTCACAAAAAAAAAACAGATGGGGTGTTTATTGCAACACTCATTTTAAAAAAGCTGGATTTTGTTACTGCATATAAAGACTTGTATTAGCTGAGTATTGCAGTTTTATTTAGCAAGTCTGCTTAGTAGAATTGTTTTAATGTTCTTTTTAGAAAAAAATTAAAGGAGGGAAGGTCTTTTTCTTTCACTGAGGTTTAGCAGTCCTGTTAAGCATGTACTGGCTTATTTTCTAGGCTCACTTTTTTTCCAGCTGTGAGTGGGAAACTTCAGGAAATCATTCCTAAAAAGCACCTTGAGGTGACTAAATTGCTACTTCCTTTATGTCAAGATGGACAAATTGAAAATCTGCCAACCACAGTCACCAGTGCAAGTCCTGCTGGACTCCCACCCAAACAGATGACACGTTTTGCCTCCTCTGTGATGCAGATATGGGGCATTGATAGTTTCAAAGGTAGGAAGTTCTAGACCAACCTTGTAGATGCTGAAAGCAGGTGGCATTCCTTCCTCTTTTCTTTGTGTCCCCTTCAGGATAAGAAATACTGTCCTAGGAAACACTGAAATAATTTTAGAGGCTTTTCTTTCAATTGCAATGGCATAAGTATCCACAGTCAGCAGTGTGGTACCTGGTCTGCTTTGATAGGGTCTCTTGGAAGTCTGCAAGAGCACAGTCATGTCCCTTTTTATCAAGAGGAGCAATACTAGCAGAGCTTCTCACGGCTTGTGTTGCATGCTGGTAACACTGCCTTTTCAGAAGTCTTTGTTTGCACACTATGATAATGAAACAACAGTGCTAGCAAATGGCAAACCCTAACTTACAAACACGACTGAAGCAACTCTCACTAGTGGCCTTTTTGTCCTCATTACATAGACAAAACTGTTTGGGAGGGGGTTGTATACTGCTAACCAAATCATTTATTTTACGGTATTACAGTGGGTATGGTGCTCATGGCATTGCCATTTTACAGATGGGTGCACTTGGGACCAGAAAGGTTAAAATCTGGGTGTTAGCACTAGCCAGGGTTGAAGAGATAGTTTAAGTGTCAGTAGTGTAGTAGTCACAGAGAGGACGGGCAGGGGGTTACTAGTCTGGTACTCAAGATACCTAGCTGGCATTCTTTCACATGGCACAAACTCTCTGTATGAGGTTCTGCATGTCAGATACACATATGGAATATTGGAACAATAGTATTTATTTTAATTCAAATTCTGTCGTTAAAAGCCATAAGATAAGAACATCTGGGTCCATTGAAGCGTTGAGTAGCTAGGAATTCTGTGGCACTAAACTTGTTGGAAGCCAGATTCATTTTCATCTTGTAGAACATAATCATCTTAAAGTAGAAGTCACTTAGTAAATGCTTTTATAGGAACAACCCTTCTTACTTTTTATAAAACTTTTGAAAAGTACTTACCTTTAGGATCTATGCCGAGTACTTGATGTTTATTTTAAAATAATTAATGTATTTTCACTAGTATGGATTAATACTTTTATGGTTGGATCTTTAACAGAAACAATGGTTAAAATAGGTTGTGTATCTTTTAATGTGTGATAACTGCTTTGTGATGGTGTTAACAGCGCTGTGACTGAAAATCCTCATGAGAGGATTCCTGAGAACTTCAGCTTAGAATTTCTGTATCTTTTAAATACAGAAATCTTCTCAGGTGCAAACTGATCAATCTTTGTGCACTGCTCACAACTGACCTTGCTTTTGTGGCCTTTTACTACCAAACTTCTGTTTGCATTATGGGGCATACAATCATACTCCTTTCCTAATACTCTAATTTGTATTAACTGAGTCTCTGCAGCACCTTAAGATATTTTGGCTATTCAGAAAAAGCATTTTGAGCTTAAAAGTGCTTTGCTGTGAAGTGGCACAATTACATCGTGACTTCATTCTGTGCTTCAGGACTTGAGCCTCCAGTACAGCACCAGGGCAGGCAGAAAGCAGAGTTACAGCCCAAAATGTGCCAGCAAGATTCAGCAGAGCTCATGTGTCAATCAAAACTTGATTTAATTGACAGTCATTAATTTCTATATTTGTTCATTTTCTTTATTTCTTCGTGGGCAAGATTGTTTTCAGGAGTCTTAAGTTCTTGAGTCTATTTTTGTTTTGCCCGTTAAAAGGTGTGTTTGTGATATGTGCAGATTCCAGTATAAAGTTAGTGAGAAGTATTCCTTAAAATTAGCAGAGGAGCCCAGAATTGCAAAATAAGCAGGGTTTCTAGAGCTTTGTTGCAGTATTTGTTACCAAATATTACCTGCCTTTGTTAAACAATTGAAATGGCTTATTCAGTTAACTTGTTCTAAATTTTTCTAAAATCTGTGTTTCTAAGAACTGGATTACTTTGGCACAAAGGAACAGCAGCTTCAGTATGCAATTAATATTTAAAATCTGACTATTGGTTGGATTTCACATTTCCTATTTGGGCCTTGAGTTTTTACATTTTCTCCAAGTTCCTATGTTTGAGACTTGGTACTAACAGAAAGAGAAAAGCTGGCGAGTCCTTTCTGGTTTGCATCATTGTGGCTAAACTTTTCCTTGGTTCCACAAAAGACATAAGTGAATATTTCTGAATAGGTTTAATACAGTATGGGCATTTTTATTCTGGGAATAAAAATTCATCCTCCAATAGTTCTCATCCTCAGTGTATGTCTTCTTTTTCTGCTTCTTCCAGTAGTCTTTCTAGTAGAACAATTACTTGTAAGGAAGTGACTAGAAAAAAACAGGGAGGTTGCAGGTGGCAAATTTTTTCAAGGTTAATAGACCATTTTTAATGGAATATAATGACCTCAAGGAAATATAAGAATTTATAAATAAAAAAGTAAAAGGGAATTTGCGCTTCATTGCTCAGGTCTATTGACCCCAAAATGCAGCCACCACATAAGAACTAGCAGAAAGTTGCTGATAATAAATAATACCCCTTGCTGGTGACAGCACCATAAACGTTCATTGTAATAAACAAATACCGAGAATGGAGAAACATGCAATTTGAATATGGTCTGGGACAGCACAGTACAGATTACAGCAGTGTGATGTTCAAAAAAATACTTGGGTTTTGACATAACTACCAAATATACTATCTGCTACCGAATATGCTATCTGCTTAGGTGTGCTTGATGTGTTAACATAAAAGGTCTGTCAAATGGTGTCTGCTCTTTCTATGAGATTGTCTGTGGAAGTCAAGAGTTGTAAGTTAAGCAGTTCAAGATTTTAATTTTTAAACAGTAACCTAAAAGTAGAATAACTTGTTTTTGCATATTTTTTGAAGGTTTATCGCCACACAAATATTCAGCAGAAAAATGTGTTGTTTCTTGGTATTTTATAGCTAAAATCAAAATATATATTTGTATAATATATGTTAATCCTCATTTCTGTTTTTCCTTTTCATTCTGCAGTTTATTGTGGAGTGTCATGGGAATACACTTCTTCCCCAGTTTTTGGGCATGTACCGGCTTACTGTTGATGGAGTTGAAGTATATATGGTTGTTACAAGAAATGTGTTCAGCCATCGTTTATCTGTTTATAGAAAATATGATTTAAAGGTGAGAAATAACTGCTGATTAAATAACTGACAAAGTAGCTGAAAATCTTTCTATAATGTTAGATCATGCTGATGCTTGAATATTGCTCAGAATTTTAATTAATTTTAAATTGTGTTATGCAAGAGCTAGCATAACTGATTTAATTCTACACTTAGGTTTAGAAAAACTAAAGGATGGTTTTATGGACATTATACAAATGTATCTGTTTGTGCATTTTTAAGTACAGCAATTTAGCCAGGTATGTTTGCTAAATGTTGCTAGTGGTTAAAGGTGAAACCCTTCACACTAGTACAATATAATTGTTCTTCTTATAGGTTTTTATCAACATTATGGAAAGCCACAGTTGATTCTGCAGAAGGCTTTTATAAAACAACTAAATAAATAAACAAGAAATGCTGCTAGCAAAGTACATCACTATTGGAAAAGCTTAATAATTTATCTGATATTTTAAAAATAATTCAAGTGGAAAGGACAAGAGACTTTAAAAACCAAAGCATCTGCTTTTATCAGTAGATTGCTTTTAGTTTTGTTTCAGCAGCTTTATCTGCTCATTTTAATTTTGACAATAGTTAATATGCAGTGCTTATAACAAATACCCAAAACATAGTCTTAGTGTTTCTACCCAAGGGATGGTATTTTAATTTCCTCTGTAAAGTACCCCCATAGAAACCTACTTCTTTCTAATACATTTAATTTCTATGTGCTGAACCACTAAGTACATCTGCAAGCTTGTTTTAAGATGTTCATTTATCATTCTGTGTTAAGAGATTTGTAAAGCTATGTAGTGCACCATCCTTTCCTACTGTCAGGTCTCTGTAGCAATTCCTTAAATAGTTGACTGAATTTGATTTATAAGAACTGATTTCCAGATTGTCAACAATTTACTTTCTGATATTCAGTATTGACAGCAATTGTTACCAGAGAAAGGTTGTTTTTTTTAATTTGAGAGAACTGTGATTTAGAGCATCATAATGTCCTGATGTATTAAAAAGAGCATGAAAGCACAACAGAAAGAAACAGTAATTATATACAATATGTTCTTAACATTGGTGTCAACAGCTCTTTATGTTACCTACCTCTGGGAATTCTTCTGTAGTCTATTTAGTTTGTCCAGCCGGACAGCATTGCTTTAACTTCTTACACAATTCAAATTAAACATCAATATCATATTCCTGAAAACAAACTCCTTCACTGAACAGATTTATAGTAACACTGCATATATTATAAAAATACTTTTTCTTGATATTCTTTGCTATGCTATCTGCAGTTGTAGATTCAGAGACCTTTTTTGTACATGAATATTTTTGACAGCAGCTTAGAACTCACTTTGTAGCAAAAGTCTCTACCTCTGTAGATACAAGAAAAAAAAGACCACAGATCAGCATAGGATTTCAAGGGTATTTTTTTGGCCACGGATACATTTTGTTAAAACTATTTCAATGTCATATTTAACCAAATGTCAAATTGGACATCCTCCCTAGTTTTTACTATTGTGAATCTTTTTTTCTTTTCCTTCAGTTTGTTTGTCAGATGATCTGTTTTCTGGCCTAATAGTCTGTTGGATCACAGAATATAATATAGAAGATGTCTCCTGGGTAAACTAAACTGTTAGGCTTTTACCAGGCTTTATTATCAGTTAAGAATAATTCAATGAAATCCCTGCTTGCTGGGCCATACATAATAACTAAGAAACACTGTCCCATATATCTTTTCTCTTCATCACTTCTAAGTTGTTTTTTTCTGTAAACAGAATAAAACATGCTATAAAAGGGTGTGGTTGGGGATCCTCACATTCTTTAAGCTAGTAGCACTCCACTCCAACACTTCTTTACACAATGCACACCATTTAACCAAACAGCAGAACTAATTTACCCATCTTTCAATGTGCAGTCACCATATTTGTAATTACTATTTTTTGCAGTGCTGTTATGTGATAAACAAATGCTGGGTATTTAAAGGTGTGGTCCTGCTCCAAGAAATTTTTAAGGAAATATATACAGTCTTTTTTTTGTCAGCTCCAGGTTATTCAGAAAGCACCATATCACTAGTTCTAATCTAAAAAATAAATTTAAAAAGAAAATCCAAAATGTCTTTGTCAAGCACTATAAATCTTGTGAATCCGCAGTTGGCCTCTTCTCTTCTTTTTTACTCCATGCTGCTGTGAAATGCATTGTTCTCGTTTGTACTTTATGATCTTTTAAATACTTTTTGTGTTTATATTGTGTGACATCGTTTTCAAATGTGTATTACAAATGTCCAAACAGTTACACAGAATAGGCTACTCCATATCCATACAGCTAAATTGGCACAAAAAGATGAGAAGTCTGCCAAGCAAACTAAACTTCCAGCATGATACACTGGAAAGGAGGATGAGAGACGAGGAAAAGCTCCAGGAATTAGGAGGACAATAGAAGTAGAGCATTTGAGGATTTAATCCATCTGTCCAGTCCTGGACATTCTACCTACTGTATCACCTTTCTTTAAAACATTTCTCAAGTTCAAAAGGATACAGTTCATCCACTTTTTGACCTGTTATCATAACATTTTCAAATTAGCTTCTGACATATGCACATTTTTAGATCCATTTTTTCTGTTTCAGGGCTCCACTGTGGCTCGAGAAGCCAGTGACAAAGAAAAGGTATGGTGCATTTCTGTTTCGTTTTCAATTAATTAACCTTCTAGCTAGACTCAGAACAAACATAACCACTGCTGGTTCTGACCCTTTCCCTTTTTTTCCTGCCATATTCTTCCTTCTTGAGTTCTACCTTATCCCTCCTTTATCTGTCCTCTACTTCCTGCAGACCTTTGAATATTGGCTTGCAAAGGTGTTGAAATTTCAGAGGTAAGTGAGCCAATCCTCTACCTCCTCCTTTCCTTTCCTCTTCTCTTAGTTTCTTCAGGGCCTGTCCTATGCTAGGAAAACATCAGAACTTTGTTCCCTTCTCTCCTGCTTCATCTTTTTTGTCTTCCTCTTTTAATATTGAGATTCATGAATGCTCCATGTCATATAATGGGATTATGTGATGGGACACCACTTCTAAACTGAGTGCAAGGATGAACCAAACCTTGAATTATGAGAACCCTTGGGTATATAAAGCTCATACAAATGAGCAAATGACTGATAGACTTAGATGAACCTGTGGCTATAATGAGAGACAAATTCTGAGCTGAAACTTTGCTCTAAACAGAAATAGATTGTTTTGTTTTTTCTTCACCTCCAACTTCAGTTCTTTTGGAAAATTTAATGTTCTCAGTTTTTCTTTATGGTAGTAGCAAAATAGCCAGATGGTGTTTTAGCAGAGGTTTCTCTGGAGATTCTACAGATAATTGGAAATGGAACATAGTCTCCATCATATAAGACTTCTTAGATCTCAAATTTTAGTAAGGTCTAACAACCCATGGGCCCTTGTTTTCTTAATTTGTCCAAGCACATTCCTCCTGAATTAGCATGAGGTCATTCAACAGTTCACTTAAGAGACTTCATTTTATGTTGTCCCCAAATTCCGTTCAGATAATTTGTTTTTCTCCTAAGCAGTAATTGTGCCATACCTGCCTCTCTGAGTCTTCTACAGATCACACAACTGCGCTGAAGGACTAAATGACATGCGGTAGCTGTCAGTTCTTGCTGCATGACAAACTCTGTGCCAGGTGTTTCCACCTTTCCTAAGGCACGATGGAACACTTAAAATTCTTCTTTCAGCATTAGGCAATACCACAGCCCCACATATGAGCTGCAGTTACAATTGCCAGCATTATCTCTCTTGTGCTGTACCAAGCCCTCAAGATCATGTCTTGAATGGTCTCTGTGCTTTCCTTTGTCATGTGTTTTTGTTCTTGTTTAGTGGCACCTGCACTGCTTTTAAAGTGCAGCTAGTAACCCTTCAGTGTCTTACAAACAATACCTAATGTCATTGAAAACCTCTGCTGTGCTATGGAAATAATCTGGTAGAAAGGATGAGGACAAATTATTTGGACGGAACTGGTTCAGGTTGCAGCATTAACTCTTGGGTTAGTAACATGAAATTTAAAAATATTATGTGTAGTCAGCTCTGCAGGTGCTGGTACTATACATTTAGCAAAGTAGTTTTGAGCAGTTTTAGAAATATGCCTCATAATAATAAATTAATAATAGTACACATGTTGTAGTTAATACGCTGAATGAGAACCTCAAAGAAACAGTGCTTTAACTTTGCTACTGTGTAAGTTTGTGGCAGAATTACTATTGAACTTGCTTATAGATAAATTGAAACAAAATTGTGTAGTTTTATATAACTGCATACAACAATTATTCTGTAAATTCAATGTGAAATCAGAACTTCCATAAGGCAGATAACAAAAATTCTTACCAACTTCACATCTAGAACCTTCCCTTTGATTTTGAATACTTCTCTGAAAGAAAAAGCCTTATGCTCCTAATTCTTACTCTGCTATTTTTATAGTTTGATTTCTTGGGGATGGAGCTGCACAAAGCTTATTGCTGTTGTAGGCAGACAGTCTGAGGCTTTTGGAACAGGTTTCTGTCACTCATCATTCCCCTCAAACCCCAGTGCAATGCAGCAGGAAAGTCACAAGCTTGCATTCAGAGAAAAGATTTCTAAGAAGGGGAATTATTGGGTAGGCTTCTACATTCATAGAGGGAACAACATTTTACACTTTGAGACTCTTAGGGATTCAAGCAAGGAAAAATTAGTATTTTGCTCTTTACATGGGTTTTGTTTAAGTTTTGGAGTCTGCTGTTTGATTTGAAAGGTCCAGAATACCTTTTGCCTGTGGATTGCAGATGTTCAGAAGATTTTTCATCAGTATGGTCTGAATCTCTGCAGTAGGCATGACAACAGATTTATTCACTTAACCTACTTAAATGTTTCTAAAACACTGCTTTGAGGTTTAAATAAAAAGAGTGTTGTATATTTATATGAATAGACAAGGAAAGTTTGATTCTGAAACTCTGAGCAGTGCTAAAGAGCTGCTATCATGAGAGGTATCTCTGCACATGTGCCACAGATTTCAGGACCTGAAATATGTGTAAATGTTTTATTGCTCCTGAGTGGCAAGTGGAGCCCTGTAGCATGTTTTTTTACTTCCATTTTCTCTTAAGTAAATATCAGTTTTTCAAACTTTTTGTGGTCATCTCTGAGAATCACAAATCAATCTTAAGATTTGAAAATAACTGGAAAAACTTTACTTGGAAGAGGAAAGGGGAGTTGTTTTAGCAAATTCTCTGAAGAGATTTTGGCGTCTGCTATCATAGAAGAAATTGCCCTGAGCAATTAAACAAAACCAGACAATCTGAAAACCTGAGCTGGTGTAGTAAATTATTAGCTTATTTTGAACTAGATGCAAGCAAAATCATCAATTTGTTAATATTATCTTGAAATGACATTAATATTAATAAATTTCAATTAATTACAGTATAATTACTTATTATAACTGCCTGTTCATGTATGAGAGTAATAAAGGAAGCTCTTGGTACTAAAATGTATGGCTAAATTGTCTCACAATGGCTAGTTTTTAAATGGACTTTTAAGTAATCCGTATTTCAAATGACAACATTCAAGTAATCAAATGGTTTTCAAAATATCAAGAATGAAATATTTACGTCTCTTAAAGCTGCAGAAGTCAGAAAACAGAAGAGCAAGTCTTTCAGTCACATTGCAATGCAGACTGCAAATTTTGGATAAATTACTTTATAAAGGCAAATTTGGTGAAATACGTGTTCTTGAGTCTTCTTCCTATCAAACTAAAAGTTATTTACTCAGTTAATAAAGAAGAGACAAATATGCAAAAAGATTTAATGGATAAGAAGTTGGAGAAAATGGTATAATTCTACTTCAGTTTGGTAGTGTAACATAGGTATTAGTATTGAAACATCTTTTAAATCAGGTTTTAGGGTGAAAAGTTGTCTGATTTCCATCGTGTTTGCAGTTTACCTGCTGTTTGACTGTCTTCAGCTGATTAATACCCTAACATATGGATGAGCTCCAAAAGTATCACTTCCATACTTTGTGATAATCAGTGCAGAAACAAGCACCATTCCTATAAATTTCACCTTAACACACATTTCCCTTCATTTGTGTTACAAATGGTACTTTTAATAATAAAGGCATCACTTTCTTGGCAACATGAATCACAACATGCACTTACAGATGCCTTGGACTTTAAAAGAATGGTGTGGTTCAACAGTTGTCATATTCTGACAACTGCTCCTTTTTGGTTTTGGGCTTTACTACTCTTTTTAAAATTTTTATTATTTTAATAGTGGGCATTTTCTATTCATTCTTTGGACAATCTTGCCCTCTTAAGTGAAATGAGGATAATGCAGAACTCCCCTGGTGGTCTAGCTGCTCACAGTTATGCCATGCTTGCTGTACAACATCAAATTAGCAGTAACAGCTGAGTCTGCTTGTACTGATAAAAAAATGGAAGCTGTTGCTTGTGAGTAAGCAGTTCAGGATGAAATTTGAAGAGGAAAAATAAATCCTAATTGAACTAATGCCTACCACATTTCATCTTTCTCAAGCAATTTCAGAGATTATTACATGTTTTTAAATCAATCTAAAACTGGTTGCATTGCCAGCTCTGTCATATGTGTTGTTTCATAAATCACCATTCATAAATGCAGAAAAATTATAGTAAATACAATTGAATGAAGGATATTCTGGTTTCTTTTGGGGAAAAGATTGTCGTAGTTCACAGCTATGTTGCGTCTTAATTAAATTGTATGCAAAATACAGAGCTGTGATAATTAGATTGGAAGTTGTCACTAGGCATTAGCTTTGTGTTTTACTTTATATATTGCAACATAAAGTAATTAACTGATTTTTTAGAGGAAAGTATAACCTAAGGAAGAAGGGCTTTAGTAGAGGAGCATAGCAACATGATCACTCAGTCTTGACTCTGTTTTTTTACTTATGGTGTTACTATGTAAAACTTTATTCAAGGTAGATGATTCCAAAGTCTGATCTATTTTTCCCTGCTGTTTTACAATTGCTAATTTCAGAACATTTTTGTATTTATCTCTTATTAGTGATTTCATTCTACTTCACAGTGCTGATCTCACACAAGAGACTTGTGAAGTGGCTTAGATTTATTTGTGAAATTAATCTAAACGTTGTAATCTACAGAGATTATCTACAGAGATATAACACTCCAGTTTTTCAAAACAAATCACTAGTTTGCCTTTGTTTGGTTTAGAGGGATGGGGGTGTTTTGTTTCATTTTTGTTTAGAAGTCTGCTTTCCATATGTTAAAATCATTTTTAAAATAACGGGAATTTTGTGTTGCGTTTTTTGTTGCATGTTCCTTTTGCAGCAGGAAGACATTAATGTTAGGGATAATTCTGGGTAGATTTCCTTGAGCACTGAAGACAGTTTCTTATTTTGGTATATGCTTGAGTACTTAACCCTTCTACAGCACCTTGCTCTATTTTTTTTTTCTTATAGAAAATGCTTGTTGTACTGCCTAAAGTCATTGCAGTGTTTCCCCTCAAACCCTGTTTTGGGGTTACAGCTCCATTTCCATTGCCTTTTACAGACCTGTGATGTCAAGTGGAGCTGCAGACCCTTTGTGTAGAAATCCCTGGCTGGGGCAGAGCAATTTGTACAACAAAAGTTTGGACCCGGCTCTCAGAACTATTGGAAGCAAGATACTGTGTAATTCTAAAGGAAGTTATCCTTCCATCTTGTAGATCTAGTGACTCCAGAATTCAAAATCATCTGTTCCAAAATACTGCAAACTATATTCAGTATAATGGCTCTTCTTTTTTTCCAAGCACTGCCTTCCATGTATGCTGATGAGCCCAGTACTTAAAAAAATAAGGTATATATAGGCCATTTGCTGTTAAAAAAGTCTAGGCTGTGGACCTTCACTCTTGGCAGATGTTTTACAGAATTTTCAAAATTTATAAATTGTAAGCCAAGTTTTCCCATTATTAGCTGTGTGAATAATGTAACTTGTGACTAGTTCCAGAGAAAAAATAAGACTGCTATGCAACATTTCTCCTAAAACCTAAATCTTGTCTTTGCTAGATGAGAAGTTGCTGCCAGGTCATGAGGAAAATCAGTCTTTTTCCTTTTTCAGTCACTTATTTGGAAACTTACCTGACCTACAGCTATTTTAGCAAGCTGCTTCCAAAATGTTAGCTATGACCATTATTTTTCATGTCATGATGTGTACGAAGTCCCTTTGGGGGTAACAAAATTGCTAATATTCATTTAAACTCATTAGGATGCTGAATTGAGATGCCCTGAGAAATATACAAAAACTATTTCATGTTCATTTAGAAATAAAACTTCACCTGGTTCTTACATTCCAAGATTTTTTTTAACTCAAAACAGTATCAGCTGTTACACTATACTTTTCTTTTGAATGAGGCTTTACACATTCTGTCATCTTAGTTACTAAGAAATCTTTATTGATTTTCAGCCTTTTAAAGGCAGTGAAATCTTCCTGCCATTAACATTCCCTGTGACCATGGTGAACTTTGGAATGGAAACTTTGAAATGCAAACCTGAAATGTGCCAATAACATATTTTTTTAATAAATAAATATTTTATATGTGGAAAATCTATTGTGCCTTTCTTGTGTCTTTAAGTAGGAGGTTAAAAAGTGGAGATGGTTCAGAAAGAAAATCTATTATTAATTTAGTGGAAGTAGTTACATGCTCATCTCCTGTGCAGCTCTTAAAATATTTAGTTCTTTAATGACAGTAATATGTTCATTATAATGAATTACATTCTAGGAGAATCATTTTCCAACAAGGATTTTGCTTCATTGGAAATATTTGAGACATCATAAAAAATTAACCGTATCAATTATTTCATAAAGTCAATTTTTTTTCATTCAGATGGTGTTCTAAAGTGCCACAATGGGAATCTATTTGTGTTTATTTCAGCATGTAAGAAATGAACATAGTGGGAT
Source organism: Sialia sialis (assembly GCA_009812075.1). Lineage (NCBI taxonomy): Eukaryota > Metazoa > Chordata > Aves > Passeriformes > Turdidae > Sialia > Sialia sialis. Next base: position 18,109,164 of record VRYO01002734.1, read on the forward strand.
TTTTCCAACATGAATGAATGTATTATTAATTTGGCATAACTACAAGAGCCCCTCCTAGTTGAATATTTCATAGGTTTTGATTCTTAAATTCACAAATCAATTTTAAGACAAATTTCAGTTAAAGTGCTACTAGAATCACTTCTACTGGTAGCTGTCATTAGTAATATGTGGGACTGCAACAGTGTCCTAGGGACTCTTCAGCTTTAAATAAATAGGGAGAATAATATTGCCTAGTACTCAAAAAAAACCAGACAAAAAAACACTTTATCTAGTAACACCTATAAAGGGGGAAGAGAATAGACTGGCAGGCATCATGCAAATAATGTAAATAAGTAGAGCGCAACCACTGGCACAGATCTTTTTCACTTCAGTTGCTTAGATGGAACCCACTGCTTTTACTTTTGTACTTTTTCTTAGCTTGCTTCAGAACTGGCGTTTAACTTGCCAAGTCTTTACAACTGTGGGTATTTGGGTGAATAAAAATTACCTCAGATAAACATTGTCAGAGGGATGATTGTGGGCTTGGGGAGCCTGCATACAAAGCAGTGATGAGTGAGTGTGGCTTTTTGGGCGTGCTGATTCACTGTCCTTGTGAGCACCCCTTGGGTCTTGTGATGACAGGCAAGAGCTGCAGCAGTGTCAGCTTTGCTAGCTCACTTTTATTAAAAATAGATCAGAGACAAGGTTAAAGTAAAGTATGGCACCTGCACAGGTTGGCTTACCAACCCTAGGATCTTCCAGAAAAGACACTGCTTGTAATTTAAGTTTATTTTTACTACCGTAGGACTGTCCTCAGTGGCAAGGCAGCTTCCCCTCTCAGGCTGCTGGTGTGACTGGGGCTGTGCTCTGCAGGAAGCCTGCGGCAGAGCCTGGAGGCAAACAAGCAGCTCAGCATCTTAACCACAGGCACATCCTCCCTCTGTGCTCATCCTCCAGCTTTAAACAGCACTAGTACTGGGGCTTCTGTGTTTATGGGTTTGTTTCATTTTAACCTCTGCCTAATTTAATCAATAATTTGGATATACTAGGTGGAAAAATAATCTGGGGGTTTTTAAGTGATTTTGTGCTAAAAATGAAGGAAGATTGGTTTCCTGCATTCTTTTCATTATTGCTTCATCTTAAATTATTTCATCCAAATCTCCTCTCCATTCTTAAGCATCCCACGCACTGGATTCCATCCTCCAGTGTTGGCAACATCCCTGGATCCACAGTCCCACCCTGCAGAATTAGCCCTGTCCATGGGATACTTTGCTCAATTGAGTATGGTAATCTCTACAGCTGTTAGCCTGGAATGCTTATCTGATGTTAGCCCTGCTCCTTTTTGTCCCAAACCTCTTACTGAGTAGGCCAGAAAGAAAATCAATGCATACTGTGCAGTCATGTTGTAAACAATACATTGTGAGCTTCAAAAAGTGTCCGGCATTGTCTCTGAGTAAAGCAGGACAGCACTGCTGAATGACTTCTCCTTGGAAGTGGAGTCTGGGACAGATGAATGGTTATAGCTTCATCTCAGCTGCTTGGGTGTTTATTTTCCTTTTTTTTAAAATATAAATAGAGAATCACTATTAGAGGGTGTTTTAATGTATCAGAATGTTCTAGATGCAGGACAGTAATAATTGAGAGCAGCCAGACTAGGACCTTATTTTTTTTTAAACTTCATAGGCATCAGGATGCTATGGATTTAATAATGGATTTGTAACTATTATAATGTTATTAATTTCTTAACTGTTTTTGAGCAGTTGTTGGAAGAAAAGGATCATTTCTTTTAAAAAAAGTAGCATTGTGGAATCTCAAGCAACTCACAAATTCCAGGCCCAAAAAATGAATTTGGACAGTGGGGAACTGAGTATTTTGGGCACCTCAATGCATGGAGCCCAACAGTGAAAAGAGCTTTTGGCCAATGTGAAAATCCATAAGGGCCTTTTGAAGTCTGCTGTGGTGCTCACATTTTAATGCTGTACTTTCCAAAATATATATTGGAGTGGATGAAAGAAGCTCTCAGATTCTTTTCCTTGTTGGGTCACAGGAAGAAAATAAACTTCATGAAAAATACAATCTCCAGTAAGACACTAAGCGGTGTCTGACTAATTAAACTTATGGGAAACATTCCTGTAGGCTGATGTTAGTTGCCTTTTATTCCTAGCAGAAGGACTTTCAGATGAAGAGGAAATTATTTTGTTCAGGGCACTCACTAGTTCTTAGCCACTGACAGTTCATAGGAATTGCAGCACTGATTGTTCTGAAACATTTTCTTTGAAAAGGAAACCCGTTCTTCCGTGCTGTCGATTAAAGATGGGGCAGGGAGAAAGGCTGTTCATTGCTCTTAATGGGCCAATTTTTTAAAACCTCTGATTACATGAGTTAGTATTACTTCTCGTTTGTTGGAATGTCCTGAAGGAACTTATTGATTTGCTGGACTTTTTTGAGTAAACTTCCAGTCACTGCCCATTAAGAACAGAGCCCGTTTGAGGTGTTGCAAATCACTTCATGAGGGAGTTGAAGATAATCAAGTTGCTCCAACATCAAAAATATTCAATTACATGTGGAAGAGGAAGTGGTCTTCTCTGGCATTTGCTACTTATATGCAGAACTTCATAATTCACATTCATTTGATGCTTTCCAATAGTTATTATTAAGCACTTGTAAACATTCACAATAGTTGTGCAAAATGCAGTCCAGTCTGACATCCTCTGTAAGAGGTATAGATTGTTTTGACTTCGCTTATTGCCAGTTGCTTTGACAAATGACATCTTGGAAGAAGTTCAATGCAAATCTGGTATTGAGTGGAGGTTTTGTCTTAGCTACATTTGCTGCCCAGTTAACACAAACCTTCTGGCTGTTTCAGGAGGGATAAGCTAAGAGCTCCATGGGTGCCCTGGAGGAGAGGCAACTCAGGGATGCCTCCTTGGACACAGGGGCTGCCCCAGGCCAGCAGCTTCACCACACTCCTCTTTGCAATCCTGCTCTTACAGGAATTTTGGTTTGTTTTAGGCCAAAGAGCTGCCGACGTTCAAAGACAATGATTTTATTAATGATGGCCAAAAGATTCATATTGATGAGAATAACAAAAAGATGTTCCTTGAGAAACTCAAAAAGGATGTTGAGGTAAGAATGTGCTTGTTCATGTGATTAAAATGTGTGGCAAATTATGAATATCCCAGGAAATCATACATGTAATTCATTAATAAAAGCTCTTGTTTATAAAACTGTAAACACTGACTGTTTAAAATTAAACACAATTTAAACTTTCAGGAGTTGATCACTGCTTTGCTGATGTGATAAATGGCTTGCTGCCATAGCTGGTTGCCATGCATTGTTCCTGCCTTGATGATGTGATGTTAAAATGATGGTACTGCTTAGTACTTTATTGCTTTACAAGCCTAGTACTTCCAAATGCCCCCGAGAGAGAGGTGAGTATTGTTAGTTGTGTTTTACAGGTGGAGGTCCACCCGAGCTAAGGCCAAATACAGACTGTAGTCCATAATAGAGGAGGGGCATCTCCCCTGCTCGCAGCTGTGCATGCCCTTTTTGTTTCATACCAGTAATCCAGTTTTAAATCATTCTTTGTATCACAACAGTAGAGTGCTTCAGGAATCTAAATACAGCAATTGGATTCTCATTATCTTAATGTAATCTTTCATATAAATTTGGAATTTATTTGGCTGAATATCATAAATACTTGAAAGAAATATGTTAATGTATAAATTTAATGAAATATTTTTACTGATTTTGTTCAGCTAATAAAATAAATATCAGACTAACTTGTTCACACAACTTGCCTTTAGTTTGCATAATTTAAAATATTTTTCCTAAACACTATATTTTGCAGCTTTATACTCAAAGACTAAAATCTGTTTTCAAGTAAAAAGGCAATTTGGAAGAGACTTGGTAGCAAAATGTGTCTGTGACTTAATAAGACTTTCAGCTATTTATATCAAAAGAGCTCTGTGAATTGACTTTCCAAATTCTGCAGATCTGTATCTCATTAGTTGTACAAACCAAAATACTGTTACTTTAGAATTTACCCAATAGCTTGCTTCTGAGGAAATCTAATTTCCCATCATACTAACAGTGGGAAATTTATGGTAGTGAGGATGATGAAAACATAAATACTTTCTGAAATATCAATGTGTGTTTATTTTATATTTAAAATACTGTGCTCTACTGATGTCACAGCTCCAGAGATAAGTTTATTTGGGTTAAAATTTTATGCTCTTTTAACATGTACTGCTGTTGCTGACTAAAGCTTCTACAGTAAGTGGGTTGCAGATAGTATCTCGAGTGTGTGGAAGGAATGTGGAAGATACATTCTTCCCCTGAAAAGTAGACTGTGTATGATCTGTATCATTTACCAGACTGGGAATATAGTGGCAGATTCTACATTATGACTTTTTATGGGTTTGAGGTTTATACAGAGAGTTGTTTAATATCCATGTAAACTAGTGTGAAGTGATCTGGCTCCTGATTTTGACAATGGTGAGCTATTCTTTAGCCCTGTTTCTCTCTTTGTTTTTTTTTTTTTATTAGATAACTGATAGACACCCTTTGTAACCACTGTATAAAAGCTCACATTTCACTATAATTAAATGTGCAGCAATTAGTATATTACTATCTTATCAGACAGTATTTATAGTTAACATATCATGGAGTATATTCTGACCTATATAGCTTTATATCTGTTCTTGTTTTTTGTTAAGCTTTGTTTCTGTATTTCTCTCCTAATCAAGTCATATGTCCCCTTCCTGTGTTCAAACACAAATTATTACTGCTTTCTTTATGTCCCCTTGTCTGTTTTCCCATCTCCTTATTCCACTACAGGTGTCCTGAGAAAAACTACATATTTTTTCCATTTAAAATCAGATTTTCTTCCTTGTGCTGATCTCCTTAAGTCTTTTTGTTATTAGCAGCAGCACACTTTTTTCTAAGAGCTATTCTCTTCCAATTTGTAACTCACTGTTTTTTTTCCCAAGAGTCCCTTCTCTTTCATGCTGTTCTGTATTATTATGGTAGATTTATTTTTTTCCCTGTGTTTACCAAGTAGTGAATAATATGCCTGGAGTTCTTCCACCCCATTGCCTTTGGCCAGTCTCATCTCTTTGTCTTGTATATTGTCTCTGCAAACTTAGATCCTGTCCAGTCTTGTGAAGAGTCTGTTGTTTTATTATATTGAAATAAATGGTACTGAAATAATTAATAAACAGTTTCTTCTTCCTAAAACCTCCTATCAATCTCACAATATTTCTTCTAGCACTTGAATTTACAGTTATCTCCATCTCATCTCTTTTCTCAGAATCAGATTTTGACAAACTGGAGTTTCTCATTACCCAGTATTTTCATCACCATCACTGTCTCTGTGCCAAAGTCTAGCTCAAATGCCTTCTTCCCTGGCCTGCTCTAACTTCCTTTTTATAGCCATTTAGAGTTTATAAAAACTGAAGCAATTTTTATTTTCAGCCCTTTCTCTGTATGCCACGAGCATGGACTTCACAAGTTTGAAATCACAGCTCTGTCCTGCATATCCCTCACCCCCTTGAGCAATTTATCCCATTTTCCTGCTTTTATGCCTTCCTTATTTCCATCCTCCTCTGTCTGCCTTATCCTGTTCTCCTTAACTAAAATAACTCTGTGTTTGTACATGGAGTGTATTCATCTTTCAATTTCCTAAAATCTCCCATCCTTATTCTTTATTCAAAACCACCCTTTCATTCACGTATATGTTTTGCTTTCATGATATAAATCATGATCCTGTCACTGTGAAGAGAATACAACATCATTTCATGTCTTCAGGGTGTGAAACTTCACAGCTTTCCACTGCAAGAATATTAGAACACTTTTCCTTGATTCTTTAATAAGATTTAAAAGGGATTGGGAGGTTGGGTTCAGTGCCAGATCATAGCAAACTCTACACCTGGTGGCACAGAGGCTGCTCTGGACATGACAGTGACAGAGCAGTCCCCACCTCAAGTGCTGTGTGTGTTCTGGGGCACCACAACATAAGGAAGATATAAAGCTGTTCAAAGGAGGCCAGAGAGGATGGTGCCACAGCATCAAGCCTGACAGAGTTCAAGAAGCTTTTGGTCAATATTCTCAGGCACATGGTGTGACTCTTGGGGATGTTTCTGTACAGCGGGGCCAAGAGTTGGACTTGATGATCCTTGGGGGTCACTTCCAACCCAGGATGTTCTATGAATCTGTAATTTAAATGGAACGTGAGACAGGAGTAACACATGTCAGCTTGCAAGCACACCAGTCTTCACTACTCACAGATTTTTTTTCCCTGAGGTTTTTGGAAGAATGGGCTGCAGTGTAAGTTTGAAGTAATTTGTATGCTGCTAATGCATTTTAGTAAAATGAGATATCTCTTTGCCAGCTTTATCATTTAATCTTCCATTTTGCTCTCTCTCAGAAGTGCCTTAGAAGTTTTTCTCAACTGATGACACCTTTGTGTAACTTCTGTTTGTAAGTGGAGCTTATGTTTTTCAGCAATATTGATAGACTGCTATTATCACTTTCTAGTTCCTTGCTCAGTTAAAACTCATGGACTACAGCTTGCTGGTTGGAATTCATGATGTTGAAAGAGCTGAACAGGAAGAAATAGAGTGTGAAGAGAATGATGGAGAAGAGGAAGGTGAAAGTGATGGGACCCACCCCATTGGAACCCCTCCAGACAGTCCAGGAAATACACTGAACAGCTCACTGCCTTTGGCTCCAGGGGAATTTGATCCAGCTATTGATGTTTATGGAATAAAATCTCATGAAAGTAAGCAGTAAGAAATATTTTTATGTCAAGGTGATTTGATTCTTGCATCAGAATCCTAAAGTTCTCACAACCATATAAAGGCAAATGTAAACTGAAAAACAGAAGTTCACTCTGTGGAAAAGGAAATTTGCTGTTAGGTGCAGCAGAAGGGAGAAAAATTCTATAATGCTTAGCTATTCCTGCTTACCAGTTCTTCAGCAGTTAATTCACGGGATTTTCATCCCTTCCAGGAAGCCTAGTATCTATAATTGGTCTTCTCTGGCAGGTAACACGGTTAAACACAATCTAAAAAGAACGAAAAAATAAGCATTCCAAGTTATATTTCAGTTTTTTGGTTGCTTTTTGAAAATTTGTGCACTCATACACAATTTCTGTGTTGCAGCTAAGAAAGTCATAATAAGGAGTGTGTAAGAAGCCTGAAACAGAGTTTAATGTTAGTGTGTAAAAAATTAAGTATAACTAGGTACCTGTGGCTTGTCAAGACAGGAAAGTTATCTTTTCTTTTTGTTTATGAACATTGACATGAATAAATACATGGTTTTATTCATAAAGAAAATAGGATCTTGAGCTGCACCAAGGGAAGTTTAGGTTAGATGTCAGGAAAAAATTCTTCTCTGAAAGAGTGATTGGTCACTGGAACCGTCTGCCCAGGAACAGGGTGCAGTCACCATCCCTGGACATGTTTAAAAAAAGACTGGACGTGGCACTCAGTGCCATGTTTTAGTTGATGAGGCAGTGTTAGGTCATAGGTTAGACTTGATGATCTCAAAGGTCTTTTCCAACCTAGTTCATTCTGGGATTCTGTTTTTTGAAACAGAAGCATTACCTTTCATATAAAACTTCATTGTTTTTCCACAAAGATGAAATCTGCATTACTTTAACTGAGCAGTAATTCCTATTTCTGTATGCTAGTTTTTTATTGTACACTCATCTGGGGGTTTTGCATTATATATGAATGCAGTTAAACTCTCAGTTAAGGACAGCTTGAGCTTGTGGTTTTTGTGCATCTTGATTATGACATTTACCTATCTTAGCTGCTGAGTCTTAGCAAGTCTCCTTTGTTAGAGGGAGTTGTTAAGATTGTTAAGATATTTCAGAAGTCCTTACTGCCCTGTGTTTGCTGTTGGCAGATGCACCCAGGAAGGAAGTGTACTTCATGGCCATTATTGACATTCTTACTCATTATGATGCAAAAAAGAAAGCTGCCCATGCTGCAAAAACAGTAAAGCATGGGGTAAGTATCTGGGTTGGTTTCTTCCTATATTTCATTCATATTCATGCTTTTTTGTTTAGTGCCCTGATACAGGACAGCTCAGCAAATCTAGGGAAAGGGGAAATAGCTCTGATTTTTTTTCAATTTTTTTCAATTTTAATGTGCTATAAAAATGTAAATATAGCAGAGTAACTACTACACATTGCATACTGAGAGTGGAACTCCTTTTTCAGCTGTGTGCACTGCTTTCTCACCCACAAAAAGCTCTAGTGAGATGCTTTTTAAGACGTTGTCCTAAATTTGTGAGGTGCACCTTCTTGCAAACAAAGCTGTTCACCACTCTGTGAAACCTGTCATGAATCTAATTTCAGATGCAGGGCCCTAATGATGGTTTCATTATTTGGTACAGCCTGCTGAAATTTAGTTCTTCAGCATATAACATGGCTCACTCTAGAAGACTTCTTCAGAGAAAAAAACCCTACAATTTACAAAATCAGGCATAAAAATAAAATTTGTATATTAAATACTCAGACACTGTTCAGTGAAGGCTTCTGTTTGACTGTTATGTAATTTTGACTGAGATTGCTGCTTAGCAGCAGACACCAAAGAGCCATGGCAAAACAGCCCAGTCTATCAGTTTCATGATTTATTTCTACCATTATCACTCCTGTGGTGATTTAAAATTCAACTTTCATAAACTTCTTAAAAAGGGCATATTCATTCTTGAGGCTAAAATCTCTTTTGTGTCTATCTATCTAACAGGTCAGGGCATTGTGGGAAATTTTAGGCAAAGGGCTCCGGGCTTTTTACTTACAGTAGAGAATGATTTGACCTGCAAAGGCCTGTAAGAGGTATTTTTTTGTCTCTCTAAAGCAATGCTCTCGTTACTCTCTGCTTTCTGGGCAGCTGAAAGTTGATGCAGACCATATGCAGCCATTATCTGGCAATTATTACTGAACTTTGAAAGCAGCAGACTTTAAAAACTCACACTTCTGGCTTAAATAACAGATAGAAATATATTGTGAGTAACAGATATGATTATTGAAGCTGATTGGGATTAGAACTTTTCACGAAACTTTACTTTCATACATTAATTTTGTATATTTCTTTGTCTCCATCCTGAGACACATGACACTGAAGTTCATTGATTAATTGCATGCACGCAACTTTCCTCTTTTGTAAAAGAGGAAAAATAAAAATAAAAATGTGGGTAAGGCTCTGAAAAGCTCAAGTACAAATATGAATTAAATCATTACTTCATTGAAATAACAATCGTCCGGAGTCCAGATTTAAATGAGTCCAGATTTAAATGCATAAATGTTGAAAAAGTGTTACACTAAACATACATTTCAAAACAGGCTATGTAGCATTCAGGTAACAATGCATGTTACACAACTGTTGACATGCCAGATGTAATTAT
>VRYO01002734.1:18119556-18171744 GCA_009812075.1 Sialia sialis
TAAAAAGAAAATGTTTCAGAAATGGAAGATAGCTGTTACAGGGGTGAGTACTGACTATCAGTGTCCTCCTGTGAAGTCTAAAAAGGCACCAGTAAGATTCTACTTGAGGGCCATGACAATCTGTGTTTCTAGGCTCTGGTTCTGATACTGCACATGAAATTTATTAACATCCTCAATGACAAAAGCATCAAATAAAGCACTGGTTCTTCCTTCTTTTTTCTCTCCTCCCAATTCTCTGTATAGGCTGGTGCAGAAATTTCAACTGTTAATCCAGAACAGTATTCAAAGCGCTTCTTGGACTTTATTGCCAACATCTTGACGTAACCTATCGTGTTACATAGGACAGACACAAGACCTGGGGACAGCAGCAGTGGCTACAAGTGTAGGGAAAAAAGGAACTCGGAGAAGCACTCATCTTACAGAAAGCAACCCCTTTGTTTACATCTGCTGGCAAAGATGACTGAAGTGGGGTGGAGTACTTGCTTTAACAGCTGCCTGATATTCCCAGCATAGTTCTAGCTATTTCTGACTCTTTTGTGTGTGCAAAAAAAAATTTAAAATAATTTAAATAAATAGAACAGCTTACTCAGAGTGCACTGTGACAGTAATACTCTGATGCTACCAGCTGAAATTGAATAAATGAGCAAAGAGGTGTGGGGTGGGGGTGGGGAAGAGTAAATGCATGTTAAACCTACAATATTGATAACAAATTGTAAACTGTGGATCAGTTTATTTTTTGAAAAAAGATACGTGACAGTATTCTTCACAATGATGATGATGGCGATAATAATGAAGACCTTACTGCGAATGTTACACCCTGCACACTGGCACTCCTTAAAAACACAGCTGCAACAGCCCTTGGTGCCAGAGGCTTTTCCCATTTGGTTCCTAGCAGTTGGGTTTTTTCCTTTTCTTTCCTCCCTCTCCCGTTATTTGTCTTCTTTTTCAGCACATTGCATCAGGAAGTTCAGCTTCTCAGACATCTGAGAGCTGGCATCTCTTACCTTACAAAGAGCTAACATAACTCATGCTATATGTACATTTTTGCTATAGTAAACTTACATTAAGGGAAAACTTTGCTTATTTCTCTTTGTTACCTGAAGTTTTCATTTGTTTTATATTCTTGCAATATAGGAACTAATAATGTTACAAGTGTAAAGAAAGCTTATCTGAAGAAGTGCATAGTTTTGGGCAATAGTAGCTCCATCTTCTACCCATCCTGAAAGATGTGCACACTGATAGAAATTCCATTCCCTTGTAATTTACTGGGAATTTGAAGTTTAAATGCTTATGTTGTACTGTTGAAATAGCGGTATTTTATTATAGATTATCCCTTGAAAAATGAACCCTGAATTTTACTGTTTACATTATTAGGAAAGCAGGGATATTTCTGAATTTCAGAGCCGTGTACAATATAAGACTTTTGAGTTTACATGTAAAGTTATTTTGCAGTACAAATGAAGTAATGTTTGTCATCTTCCAAGAGGTAATGTGCAGTAGTGTACTAAAGTGAATGTCTAGCTCACCTCCATGATAGACTCTTTTACAATAAAATGCGAAAGGATATTTTGGGGGATTTTTTCCCATGGTTGTCTTTCAGCATCAAAATGACCTGTCCTACCATTTACTCAATTTTGATTGTATAGTACATTGCCTGAAACTGTGCTGATCATGTTTAACTTGTTTAAAATTTTTAAACAACATTGTATTCCTTCTCCTCTTGTATTTTTCCCTGAAAAGACTCCATGCTTGAAAGAGACAAATTTACATATGCTTCAAAGTTTATCTACTTATACACTGTGCTAAAGCTGTGCCTTTAAAATTTCTTTATTGAAATTGTTAGATTTTGTAGGCAACATAAGAGAAGTCAAACCTCCCTGTCATCGTTTCTAACTGGGATCAGGAGTGCCAGCATGCCTTCTCCATAACTAATGTCAGTGCTGCTCAGCCTGCAACTGTGCATAACCTGTGTTGTGCTTCACTTCAGAGGAGCCCCTACAACAGCAACCCCTTAATTACACTCTCTTCAGCGGCCAAAGGCAATACTGTCCCTGTTGCTGTGTACTAATTCTTGCTTTCCCCGACCTTTCCCACTGGGTTTTTTGTTACGTTTGACTTAGTGATGTCTGCAGCACTGTAATGTATGTGTATACTTTTGTATTGTATGTATTTAAATAAGTTGGTACTGTGGCTTGGTTTTTTTTTTATTTTTTTGGTCCTCTCCCTAAACACCCTAGTTGTCCACGTTCTCACCCAAGTTTCGTTTTCTGAAGCTTCTGAAGGTATGAGGCCACAGGGAGACCCTGGAGTAAAAATAAGGTACTTGGAGTACATATTTAATTACGGCCAATGAGTGTACAATTTTAGACATTTACAGCAAAGCATTCTTTTTGTCTGTGTAGCATTTTTGTCACTCACTCTTGTTGATAAACTGTTTATTTGGACAGGGCAAGGAAGACTCATTATTGTGTATGTTAGTGCTTAGATTACACTCCAAACATGAGCAAGGCTTTATAAAATAAAGCACTTTGATGACTCACTAGGTAAATCCTTTGTTCTTGTGTTTGACCTGTGGTTTTGATTGCTTACAGATGAATTTGGGATGTTAAATGCCTGTATCACAAAGGAGAAAAAGTAAGACAAAATTTAAACTTGAAGTTTTTTCACTGGATTTTAACATGTTTCTTCCATGCTTACTTGAAGGGGCTTGAGACATTTAGTCTCTGGAGCTTTGGACCAAGACTGACTCTGAGAGTGAATACTGAGGTTTGTAATTGGCAAATCTGTGGACTAAATCCTTGTATTAATAACAAAACAGGAAGATCATCCACAATAATTAATTGATAGAAGGATTGGCAGAACTATGCTAGCTGTGATCTTATGCTAAACCAATTATTTTAAAAGTATTTGGGATGAAGTCCAAACTTTCATGGGAAAAGAGGGAGGGATTTCTGTTCTAGAATTTCAAGATTTTGATTGTTGCATGATCTAGCCTGTGCTGCACATTGTGGGCAAATGGCAGAAAAGTGTTTTTTTGTCTTTATTCTGACTTAACTTTTAATTCTTTTAGTACATTTGTCACTTTCTGATGTTTTTCAGTTTATTGCACAGATATAGAAAAACAATATTTTCAGCAGTATTACCTGTAAAATACGCGACTGAATTAATGATAAAGATATACCCCAAAGACAAGGCAGCTGAGGAGCTGTTCTATTAAAAGTAGGTGAGATGATAGAGAGTGGAGAGATTCAGCTTCTTAATTACTCACTTAATGATGTCTCTAGTAATCTAAGGTTGCACTTCACACAGCTGCTCCGGCTGCTGAGAGTTTAGTGTGAGCATGGTGCTCAAGGAATGCTGCTCAAATTACGTGGACTATTAGCCACGGTGGGCAGCAAGCAGCTGCAGGACCCTGTTTTTGGCTGAAGTGTGTATATGGCAATGTGTAAGAAAAGGATGTCTTTCCTGAAGGCAGTGATGATATTCCATGTAGGAGATCCAGCTGGCCCGTTAATGCAAGGACTGCAATTAAAAAATAAAATAAATAATTAAATTAAAAGTTCTTGGAAACAATGATTTTCTGTGTCAGCTATATAAACTAGAGGTATAATCTGAATTTCCAGCTCTCTCCCTTGTGCCCACTTCTTTTCCAAAGTAATACTAGTTAGAAAGTCCCTGCATCAAGGGGACCATTGCATTCTGATGGTCTCAAAGCCTGCCTTTATCCAGTGCCTGCTTTCTGTATGTGCTGTCCATTTGGTTTCTCTCAAACTCATAAACTTAATGGGGGAAAAATACAAAAAATAGAAAGACATTAAAGGAGAAGTCTGTTTCATCTCTGTTGTGATTTCTCTATGGCAGGTATTGTTTCTGGCAATCAGCATGCCCCTTAAAATGCCAAGTGACAAAGGCTTTGTATGTAAGATAAGATCATTAACAACTGCGTTATTAAAACTATTAAAAAAAGGTCTGGAGAGGACTTGAAGAGGTAGTTATAGTCTGCCCCAAAGCAGTTCAGCTGTAAATAAACAGTGGTGGAAATTGGATTAATCTCTTCCAGGGAGGGTAGTTCCATGACTTCCCTGTGCTATCTCTTCCCATGCCTCACTAGCTCTATCATTATAAAGATTTTTTTTCTAAAATCTTACCTGACTGTATTACTATGCTTTAAGCTCATTAATGTTTGTTCTATCTACAGTGGACCCTAAGAACAATTTATTCTCTTCCTCTTCCAGTTTCTCTTAATGTGATCCTGCCTCTATGTACTGAACAGTGTAAATATTAGCTTTTGCAGATATTAAATTGAATATTGCCTCTCTTACTTAAAAAAATTATCAGAATGGCTTGAACAAAGCAGAATGGCCTATTCCATTTTCTCTCATGCCTAATTAAAGAAGAAAAATAGGTTTCTTCTTGAATTTCTGTTTTGAGAATTTTGTAGCCATTCATTTTCCTTCTACTAAAAAAATTGTCATAATTGCTGTTTGTACAAGTGCGGTTTCAAAATGAGCACAGCTAGTCCTCGGCTGTAGTTGTTCCTATAACTGCAATAAAATATTGCTTTTCACTTTTCCCAAACTAAATAATATCATAATCTTAACTTTTCTCATCATATTCCCTTTTCACAGTTTCCTGTCTCATCTCCGTTAGTGATAATCAAATAAAATAGTTAATTTGGCCAGAAATATTAAGACACAAAAAATACACCTTTCAAGGTAGCATAAAGTTATTCTTACCCAGTACTCTGAATATTTGAAGGCATTTGCCTATATGCTTTGAGCTTATAAAAAGCTTCTACTTTGTTCCAACTCTATTTGATTCGTTCATAGTGACTCATTTTGTTTAGCAATGTGTGTCCTATTGGAATAAGTGGTGTTTGTGTAAGAACCTTGTGTTTTGAAGAGGTTTAGCACTTCCAGACAAGCCTGGAAGGTAATTTAACTCATTACGTTTCTGGTATTTCACCTTGCCCAAGGCCAAAGCACTCTACTTTCTTTTCCACTTTATATTTTTAAGTGGATGCATACAAGAATATCTCAGCCACTCTAATGTCTAGAGTGCATGTGTCATACCAAGGCAGAGAGAAGGGCTGACTCCAGTGGCTGGGTTGACAACAATTCTGTTTTGTCTTCATCACCTGAGGATAACAGGGTCATGTTTGATTCTGGTTAAGAGAAAATCCTGTGTTCCCAAGATGTGCCTGTTTATCCCAGCACCTTGGATTTGAGTGATGCAAGAGAATCCTTTCTGCCAAGTAGGACTGATTAGTTAGTGCCTACTTTAACCAGGCACATAATGCTAAATTGAACTTTACACTCTGGATCAGAGCCCTATCTTTCACACTGTGGAATTGCATAACAAAACAAAACATTTTCTGCCTTGAAAGTCTTCACTCTTCTCTTTCAGTTCAGAAGTCATAGAAATTTATTTGTACATCAACTGCAGACTTTCTATTTAAGGTGTTAAAATATCAAATTGTACTGTGCAATGATGCTCATCTCTTCGTAGAGTAGAATGGAAATAATCTGCTTTTAGTTAAGCAGTCATATGCATTCTGGCCTGCTTAGTACTGCTTTGCTGCTTCAATCAGCCGAGATCTCTGTGGAAGGAATTACAGTGTTTGATCTGATTACACTGTGAAGTGCTCTGGAGCAGAAGTTTGCAAATTGTGTTTCGCATGCCACAGGCTGCATCATCTCTGTGCTGGGCTGTTTTTTCAGCCCAGGATGCAGGAGAGTGGGATGGCACCGAGTCAGATGAAAGATGGAAAACCTGAGTGTGTTTGTGGCCTTGAAACTGGAGCCAGCAGTACACTGGTGCTTTTGGAGGTCCTGGTCTGGAGGGAGAAGAACATGCTTTGAGTCCAGTGCAGTGACTGGGCACAGCCAGCATGACTTCATGAGAGGAAAGTCCTGCTCATCAAACCTGATTTCCTTTTGTGACAGGGTAACCCAGATGGTTGATCAAGGCGAGCCAGCTGATACAGTGAGATTTTTGGGTTTCTGTAAAGCTTTCAATGATGTCTCTCACGGTGTCCTGCGCAAGATGTCACAGTTGGATAAATGCATCATGTGATGGGAGAGCAGCTGGCTCATGGTCAGGCACAAAGGGTTACAGTAAATGGAGACATCAGACTGGTGACCTGTCACCAGTGGGGTTCCACAGATTGTAGTAGCAAGGGTTTTGGGTAAGAGGAGAGCACAAACCAAAAGACTTTTTCTGAAGTGGCAAGGAAGAGACAGTACTGAGGCCAGTAAAGAAATGAAGCTGAGAATAAGAAACAAAATACAAAGAAGCAACACAGGATGTATTCCCTGGGTTAGGCATTATCTGCATCTGCTCTGGGGTCAGTCCCATATGGGAGCAGAGAAAAATCTCAGACCATAAAGATTATGATGTAAAAGGAAGGGCATGAATTACTATGTTGACAACACCATACAAGCATTTTACAATAATTACCTTTTCACCTGAAATAATGGGAACAGTGCTATGATGTAAGATTGGAAGTAGAGCAGTAGAGTGAATCAGAGAGAACTGATCAGCCTAGAGAACAGATTACAGCAAAATAACTACATTACCTAAAAAAACCCTAAACCCACAGCATATTTAAAAACAGTGTAATAAAATGTTCAAGGAAATACTCCGGTAAACCAATTAAACTGCTGGACTTGGGTCATACCATAGTATGTTGGTACAGAAAAGACTGAGCAGGAAGATGGCTATATGGAACATTTCCATCATCAGAATAAGCTCTTTCTGTGACCCAAACCAGTCTGTGGAAATGTTTTGTTTGGATGGGATATTCTTAGGACAGAAACATTTCCTTGTGCTCTGTGTAGCCTGTATCTCTCGTTTTAACTCAGCCTCTTCATCAGACACAGTCCCCACAAACAACTTGTGCCTTTGTTCACAGTGCTGGGTTGTCTGGCCTAACACAATTGTTCTCATGGGCACCTTTGGGCAGGGGAGAACTGATAGAGGAACAGTGTCTTCAAATGAGAAGATGGGTGTGAAAAGACTGTCCTCTTAAGGTCCACTGTGAAGCAGCTCTTCCTTCTCAAGTACTGGGAGTTGGCTTAGAGCCCTCAGTTCAGCCTTTAAGTTAGCAGACAGGGCTCTAGCTTGCCTTCTTTGGGGAAGGTTATCATGGCTCATCAATTCACTGGATGATGCTGCAGTGGAAGAGCAGATCACAGCTCTCATCCAGAAGTCACCTAGTCTGATACATACATAGCAGTTGAAGGCTCATGCTTTAAATGTATGGTTATTCTGAAGAATTAAAATAAAGTGTTTTAAATAAAAATGGCTTTCCCAAAATGGGGTTCTATACTTTAAAACATCCAGAGAAGAGTTGCTGTCATATATTTTCTTGTGCTGGTGATCAGGGCTCATTATCCAGACCCTCTCCAAAGGCAGTGCCCTACATGACCACTGAGCAACTGTACATTTACTACCAAGATTATTACTAAAACAGCATTTGTTGGATTCTTGGCAAACATGGCTTCACAGGAGAGAAAGAATTTACAGAGCTGTTGTTACTACTCAAATTCCATGACATACTAAAACTAAAAAATAAGCTTTTTCAAATACATGAGAAACAAAGCAGGTTGCACCCTTGTATGGACAAGTATAGATCTCTAATTTAGAGCAAGAGGTTGGGAGATATTACACAATGAACCATGGTCGATCACAGATACCCAGAAGGTGAAGGCTGAGGATGATCTTCAAACAGCCAAGCTTTATGCTGTTAAATGCTTTATAGATCAAAATCACCAGCTTAAATTAATCCATACTTTATAGGCAGACAGTGTGAAAAATGCAGCTGGAACATAATAGGATCAGAGTGACCAAAGTCAGGGAGTAAATGAGTTGTACAAGCTGTGAGTAGAGCACAAACCCTGCTGGGACCCTGCTCAGAGGGTTGTGTTTGCTGGACCTCGTGGGCACCAGGGCAGGCGTAGCTTTTGCAAACCAGCCACAGCCCACAGAGATCTAGAGGCTGGGAGAAAGGAAGGGTTGGAAAGGAAGCCCATGCACTCAGACTTGCAATGTTTCCAATTCTGTCATTACATAGGGCAGCTAAAGAAGAGAGTTTGCATGAGAGAGTTACAGGATTTGCCAGCTCCTAGAAACATAATTTCATGGCCAAGCATAACCAGAGGGCTACGTTTTACAGTTAAACATTTTACACTTTCTCCTGAAGATAAAAGGTGGAAAAGATTAGATAGTTCAAAGAAACCAGGCAAGGATCACACATGAACGTATTCCTGGACTTTTCCAGGATTTTTTGACCAATGTTTGGGTTTAGTCTTTCATGCAATACAGATATGGCCATGAAGTCTCAGCCAAACTGTTTCTAATTCTAATTGTTGCTCTTTGCTAAACAAAGTAATTTTAAACAGACCTCCTATGTAGCTTAATGTGGTTTTTAAGGAAGCTGTTCACAAAAACTGCTTTAGACTCCTCTTGTTTATTCCACAAATCAAAATGTTACATTCCAGACTAATTCACAGCCTGGAGTGCAGTGCTCTGGTTTTTAATCAGAATAATAGAAAATGGTCTCATCAACTTAATTTGCACTGCCCCCCTGTTCAGTCACAATCAGGTCTGGCTTTAGCTATGAGTTTTCTATAGCAAAGATTTACATGGTGAAAAGCAAGTTGTACTATTTCTGAAGTTCACTCTGTCGAGCACATGTTATTCCTTCAAACCATTATTCGCTTTGGAACACATTCAACACATCAAAAGAAATCCAGAGGCATTTGAAATATTTTCTAACTTACAAATAACTTGAGTTGGAAATTATAACTTGATCCAAAGCCAAGGAAACTCTCCCTCTAAATTCAATAGTTATTGAACCAGGTTCTTCAAGCATAACCTTTTCATCATCCATGACTCACATAAATTAGTCCCTGTGAAACTAAAAGGTGTTGCTGTTTTAACAGTGCCAGCATAAACTCGAATTTCCACTCTTTCTTACCGTGGATCTGGATACATTTTGGTAAAAGTACTGTTGTTAGCCCATATCCCAGTACTTCCTTATGATGCTCACTGAAGTTATTCTGCTTTGTACCAGCATAAGACCTATGACTGTTCTTGTACTAAAAGCTATACAGCGTAACTGCAGCTTTAAAAGGAGAGACAATCTTCTCACCAAAAGGTTTACTGAGTCTAACTATATGAAGTATAATGAGTTAGCAAGGCAGATGTTTGAGCAGACCTTCTCCTGAACAGAATCTTCAGTCCCGCTTGCCTAATGCTCCTGTAGTACTTAACAGCCAGCTCAAACATCTTTCCAACTGTCAAATAAATTCCCACAGACCAGATGAGAGCAGAACAAATCCAGCTCCAGCATACACACAGAGTATGTGCTAGTTTTCCTACAGTGTAATTAGCACCATGCAGCTTCTCTGTGCAACAGGAGAACTCTCTGCCCTAACAGGGGAAGGGGAAGCAGGCTCGCACTGTGTAAGACCTTCTCAATTCCAAAAGATACTTAAATGCATAATTTAAAACACAAGCATGACCATTTCAACTCAAAGTTGACTGAAATGGTGTAGTAAGATGATGTTCTTCAGCTTTAGTTGCTGCAAAATCTTCCATGAGGAGTAAGACGTGACAGAAGCTTGATTTGCAGCCAGACACAAAAGTTTTAATGAAATAAAAACTTGGAAACAGTATTTCTTTCACAAATATATAATTTTTTTTATTTTTCTCAAAACCTTTTCAACACTACTCATTCTTGACTGAGAAAGAAATACCACAAAATCAACTCAAAATAGTTTTATTGGAAAAAAATTTTGCAGAGCAATTTAAGTCCTAACAATGACCATGTCAGTTTGCACCGCCGAAGAACCTATTCCTTTGATAAGTATCTGTAATGTAGACCTTTGTCAAAACACTCCTCCTCCAAACTCCAATACTGCAAGATATGGAAGAACCTGCCTAGGTGTTCTGCTGACTTTCCTGCTGTCATGCTCTGGTAAAGATGGAAAGACTACCAGCAGACTAATAATTACAGTAATGAAAATAAGTTGGAACAAGAGTCTCAACAATTGTAAGCATCAAACTGCTTCACTCACCAAGTTTCATTTGTTTCATGCAAATGAACAAAGAAAGTGGGAGGTGAGCAGAAGAGAAATGAAGGGTGACAGCTGTTAATGTACTTGGATGTCACACATCAATGGATGTTGTTAAAGAGCAGAATGGTGTCAATTCCCATCTTTGCAGCTATGGCACACCCCTTTATTCATGCAACACATGATACACAATTATCCTGCAGAGGTCATGGAAGTCAGCTATGCCTTTCATCTCATTCACATCAATTAGAAAAATATGCCAAGATTCATTGAGATTTTTTTTTTCATTTTTTATGGCAGTTAAGGGACTGATCCTTGACTCCAGAAGTTCACAGCCTACTATCATGTCCTCAGGGGCAGGGTGGGGACTGCAAGCAGGAAGAAATAAACAGCTGTTCTCATAAAAAAGTGGGGGGAAAAAAATAGATACCTTTGGTGTATGTGCCAAGGAAAGGTTATTAAAGATGCCCTGGAAGTCACTTTAGAGAGAAACAATAAGGGCAAAGAAAAAGGATGTTCATGGCCTGACTTGATTTTAAGGCAGCAATTTCACCACCTACAATCAGCTGTTTGTAGGGCAGAAGCACCAATTGTGCTGATTCTGGAACAGCTACCAGCTATTGTGCCCAAAAATCCATCTACAGCAGCAGCATTAGCTGTGAGTGCATATTTCCCAACGTGGTGACATTCCTTCTGCCCTCTGGTTTTTGTTTGGGCTTTAACCTTGTGACCAGTGCAGATCTATCTGCACCAGAGCAGCAACAGGAGCAGCTGGAAGCTGTTGTGCAGCGGGAAAACTGTGACATATTTGCTGTGACAGAAGCATGGTGGGATGGCTCACACAACTGAAGGGCTGCAATGGATGGGTAAAAACTCTTCAGAATGGATGTGCAAGGAAGGAGAGAAGATGGGGAAGCCCTGTACTTTATGGCAGTTTGATTGTCTGGAGTTAATGATGTTACCAGTGGATTGAATCTTTATGGTTAAGAAACTGGCAGATACCATGATGGGAGTCTGTCACAGACCTCCCAACCATGAAGAGGAAAATGAAAAATTCTATAAGCAACTGGGACAAGTTCTTCAATTACTAGTCCGGGTTGTCCTGGGGTACTTCTGCTTAAAATGTGGGAGCTGGTCTCTATTCCCAAGTAACAAGTGATAGGACAAGAGGAAACGTCCTGAAGTTGCAGCAGGGGAGATTTAAGTGTTGGCTAATAGGAAGAAAATCTTCACCAAGAGGGTGATCAAGGCCTGAAATGGGCTGCCCAGTGGTGGAGTCCTGTTACAACCCCCTGCAGAAGGTTAGGGTAGCCCAGGTTCTTGTTATTAGACCCTTTGGGGCGGGTCAGAGTGAAACAACACGGAAGGCTTGGTGTCGGTGAGCACACATATGTAGGGTTTATCGTAGAACAGTTTGGTTGCAAAGGAAAGCAGGCATGTAGCCATTTTGGGTATTATTATATGCAGTAACAGAACAACATAAAAGCATTGCAATACGAAATTACAGTAATTTCACAATTATAAGCCGCACCTCCCGGTAGCCGGGTAGACCGCATATGTATGTCCATATATAAGCCGCACCTGAATATAAGCCACTTTTTTTCTTTTTTTTTTTTTTTTAAGTAAGGATCCATGTGTAACAAAGTAACAAATTAGTAACAGAATCACTGCCAGCAGGGTTTGGTGTCAGGTGCTCAAGTTGCAAACAGTTTTCATAGACCAGAGAAGCCTTTAAAGGCAGCCCCAGGTGCCCTCCCCGGCCAGCTCTCACTTCCAGGTTGGCGTTTCACTGGGATTTGTCCATAGATAAGCCGCACCTGAATATAAGCTGCACTACTGGGGTAGGCTGGATTCTTCAATGAAAATGGTGCGGCTTATAATCGTGAAATTACTGTACATCATCCAAGGGCATGCACACGGGAAAAGAAAGAGAGAATGGACAAGAGCATGAAGCACAAAATAAAGAAAGAGAGAGAAAAGGGACCAGAGTGAAGCTCTCACCAACCACGAGCCCTGCATCAAGATTTGGCTGCTTGTAGTCTTTGTCACAGACTGGATCCATCGGGTGGAGGAGGATGTCCTGATCAAGTGGCAGGGAAAAATCCCTAGAGCACACCATCTATTGAGTTTATAGCCACTCAGGACGGCCAGGGACCTGCCCTGGGGCGGGGAGATTGATGGAATGGTGTTGATGGTGGGACACTTGGGAGCCCTTGCCTTCTAAAGCACAGCTGCCCATCACACCAGTGCAGTGGAGTCTATGGCCCATCAGCAGAGACCAGCACCCTCGGGCCACAGCCGTGTCCTCCTTCCCCGGGGCAGGAAGGGACAGCCCCACAGCCCTGCCATTTGTGCAGGGAGGACAATTCAGCATGATGAGAGGCACAATCCATCTCCACAGCATCATCTCCTGTCTCACTCACAGTCCCTCATTCGTTCAATCTCTGTCTTGTCAGATTAGAGGTTTGGCCACTGCACACCCAAAAGCTCACTTCTATCTGAGCCCTACTCCGCAGATGGGGGAATGTCTTGACCCATTATCATTTAACAGCTCAGTCTTCCACTCCCCATCGCTGGAGGTATTTAAATGAGTGTGGAGGTGGCACTTAGAGACAGTTTAGTGAGGACTTAGTGCTGTGTTAATGGTTGAACTCAGTGATATGAAAGGTCTTTTCCAAGCTAAACCATTCTATGATTTGAGTATTTTCTTCATTTTTTTTTTTAAGGAGTCCATCCTCAAATCCCCTCCTGTCCTGTGCTGGGCAGTTTTCCCTAGCTTCTTCTCCTAGACACTTCTTGTGCAAATATGTGTATTTCTACATATACAGCAACATTCTGGATATACATAAGCAGTTGGAGAATCACATGGGATCCAAGTATTTCTTTGGCATGTAAATTGTGGTGTAATGTTCAAAACTATAAATACACATGTGCAAAATTGAACAACCTTAGATCAATAAAGTTAACAATTTCTTGGCTATGCTTGACTGTAAAACAAACTCCTTGAATGAAAACATGCTGCATTAGATCCTCCTATGCCATTTTAGGTTATCACCTCATCAAGAGAGAAATCCTCTTCAAATTAAAAATAGCCTCCAGGTTCAAGTCTAGGCAACAAAATTGTTCCCAATGAGAATAAAAATGCTAAAAAAAATTCCATTCTTCAGCTAAATCATTGCTGAAAGAGGCAAAGCACACTTTGCTGTCTTATACATACCTATACTTGTTTCCCCAAAACTCTTTGTCTCCAGGAGCTCCACATTCTCCACTACATCACTGCCTCATGCACAATTTATGGGAAGACAGTGCAAAGTGATAATGAAAAAAAAAGAAAAAAATATTTTTCTTTTTTTTCTGGCCTTACACAGCCCTCTTAAGGAACAACAAACCTAAGACTGAAAGGCTGAAATGTCCCTGAAATTGTCAGAGGGCACTGACTGGCTCTGCAGCAGCCTGTGCTGAACTGCCTTAGCCCAGGCTTTCCCAAACAAAATCCCTTTTCCAGCTACTTGTCATTTGGAAATGAAATGCATTTCCTGAACATTTTTCTAGATTTACTGAGATAGGGCTGGGTGTGATGGCTTTTATCTTAAGAGGGGATGTTTAGATTAGGAATAAAAAATACATTTTTTACAGTGAGGGAGGTGACCATGCTATCTCTACAAGCTGAGGGGCCCCCATCGCTGGAAATGTTCAAAGCCAGGCCAGAGGGGACTCTGAGCATCTGGTGAAAGGTGACCCTGCCCATGACAGCAGGCTTGGACTGGCTGTTCTTCAAGGGTCCCACCCAAGCCAACCCACCTATGATTCTGACTGCACATTCACACACACCAGTCTGACACTGCCTGGAAGCTTCAGATCTGCCATTAACAGCCTGCACAACTGATTCACACATTCACAGGCAGCCCAAAATATTCCCGAGCGCTAAATTTATTGCACATTTACAGTGGATCCAACACTTTCCAGAAGCTTCAGGCTCGTTGCACAGGCTGAGCACAGTAGAAGTGCTGCAGTTTCTGCCTGGAACACCCCAGCACTCAGGGGATTGGGGTGGCACAGCAGCCTTTGCTCTGTGCTTTAAATGACCACGGCATGGCTACAGCACTGCTGCTGGGGCTGAGAGACACAAGGATAATAATGAACCCCTCACCCTGTTCCACAGTGTAATAACATGAAGCAAATCCAGGAAGAAATCCTCCCTTGCTCCTCTAGATGCTGCACAGGAAGGTGCATTGACTCAAACCACTTACCACTTGCAGCTGCAGTTTCACTTCAAGCAGCAAAGAATCACAGAATCTGCTGAGCTGAAAGGGACCCATCAGGATCACTGAGTCCAGCTCTGCTCAGCACCATCCCCAAGAGTCACACCATGTGCCTGAGAGCATTGTCCAAATGCTTCGTGAACTCTGTCACATTGGTGCTGTGACCACTGCCCTGGGGAGCTGTTCCAGGGCCCAACCACACTCAGGGTGAAGAACTTTTTCCTAACATCCATCCTAACACACTTATCCCCTGACACACCTTCATCTCATTAACCCATAAATCCACCAACCTGCATCATGCTTCTGTTGGTATTCTGGCTGCCTTTCCAGGGGAAAGATTCTTGCTGGCTGCCATAAAACCATCAACATTATGTACAGTTGTTTAATTATAGGTGTTTCTTCCACTTGTTTGTCAAGAATTAGAAACTACCATTATAAAAACAATTATCTAAGGACTTCTATATTAATATAATTGTCCTGTTAATTTAACATGTATTATTGTAACTAGCAACAATAGGACATCAGCAAACAATAGAAGTTTTGCTGACATTTGTTATTATCCACTCAAGAAGTCCACCATACAATTACTAAAACTGCCTCCCAGCTTTCCACTTCTGCAGTCACACAAAATCCATTTTTAAGGTGTACTTTTAAGAGGGTCACAATAAATGGAGCATGTTAGTGAAGCAGCTTACAATTTCAGTTTAAAAGAAATGCAAATAAAGCAAGAAGTCTCTTTGGACAACAGAGGCTGAAATTCCTAACATCTGGAAAATGAAAAGATTCAATCATTAGGCTACAAAATCTCAGCAATTACTAAGTCTATCTAGATATTCAATACTGTGCTGTGTATTTCTAAGCTTCAGTGGGGTAGTTTATCTTTGTATATAAAACAATAGATTTCAGGTAGTATATGGACTGATGATATCTCAATTATTTTCCTATTGGTATGTTTCAGTATATCACTTTCAATAATAAGTAGATTTTTAAGCTGTCTGGCAATTACTTTTCCTAAAGCCTTGTTTTTGTGAAAATTGATCAAAACTGGTGTAAAAGCTGAACTATGAGCCAAGATTGCACTGCTTGTCCTGTAAGAAAATAATTTGCAATCTACATCGTCTAAACAAATGCTTTTCAGACTACCATGGTGTTTCATTTTTTTTCTCAGAATTTCTGTTATTGGGGGAAAATAGAATACAGAGGCAAAAATGTTTTCATTGACTCCCACAGGTCTTTTATTAGACTCAAGAGGCAAAGAAGATATGTAACACCTGGAAGTCTGATGGTAAGAGGAAACAGGAATTATTTTTATCTATTTCCCCTCTACACCTCCACTACATTTCTTCACCCCCTCATTAAGTCATATGTCTTCTTGGGAAGATACTCTTTTTTCCTCCAAACTCTCTCTGAAAATGCATTAATTCTCCAGCTCATTTCTGCAGCACAGTGTTTTACTTTCACGTTTAACCTTTTTAGAGAAGGATTTCACCTTTTTGCTCAAAGTAATATGTTCACACACACACCCACCCCTTTGGTTTTTAATTCATCATTAAAATGGTATTCTGTGCTTCAAACAGGTTAATCTCAAGTGTGCACCACAGACATTACCTCATCTGTGCAGCATATGCAGCTCAGTACATGCAGTCTCCTTTATGTGACAATCTCTTCAAGACTGCAAATTATCATTTCCCTATCAGAAACATGAAAGCATTTTTCACAATATGAAGAGAATTGTGGCACATAAAGGCACCATCAAAACTTGCATTATCCCTAGAAGACAATTGAATGTGGGGTAAAACATCCTACATGTTCCTGTTCACATAGAGTCAGCAGTGGTGTCATTTGGTTTTATAAAGAAATTAAGATTTATTTTTTTTTATGTATGCAGTTTATTTTTAACTTTGTAAAATGTTAAAGGCTGCAAACTTTTCTGTGTCCTAGCTATAGAGACTTCATTATACTAGAAGGGATAACAGCAATTTTTCAAAAATTGGGCAGCCTATGCACACAGCAGTTATGCAGTTGTGCAAACTTAGCTGCTTTGTCCAATACTAGGACAGTCAAACGTGCATTGAAAAAACATTTTTAGTGCTTTTTGTGCATTTTGGCACAGATTATTTACGGCCCAGGATAGGCAGAAAATGATTTCCATAAGCAGCTTGCTTTTCTTCTTTCTTTTCATCATTTTTCCTCTAAATGCTGAAGCTCACCATAGCCCATATGTACACTCCTTTACCAGTTCTGCTAGTGATATTTTCCTTACTGTATGTAATTTGTGGCTAGCTAAATTGCATGTATTTATCTTTGATAATTTTAAGCATTTACCATTCAATCCTATTCATGTTGATAATATTCTACTGGATTTCCAAAAAGAACAGAACAAGTCCCTCAAAAACAAGCATTGTGTAGCCTGCCTAGAGCTGAATCTATTATACTCTCCTACATGTTATATTATTCCAAGGAAGCTGCATAAAGGGTACATTTTCTTTTCCATTTTTGAGAAATAAAAACCCCGATACACTTGCAACATTCACACGTGATTTAGTTATCTAGAAAACAGACACGTACTAAATAAAAATATCTCCAAACCCACATATAACACTACAAAATCTTCTGATCTAACCAAAGAGCTTGCATTTAGAGTCCACATCTCCACTAACACCACAGTTGCATCTGGGCCATTATGTTTAATAGCCCCCAGTGGACCCACCCCTCCCTGAACTCTTTAATGCCTTTGGCCTCCACAAGTGTTGCATGTATTCCCATACTTTTCTCCCACTGCAGCCCTAGGAGCCTGAATTAGCTGCACTGGCAGAAACGTCCGGGAGGCTTGAATATTGTATTTAGAGGATTAAAGTGGTCAATATCCCAGAATGGACTGAAATATTCCTCCAACAACAACAACAACCAAAAAAAAAAGAAGAACTGGCTCAAAAAAAAAATAAAATCAAATAAAAGGAACTCTGTCTTCAGAATTCACTTTTTGATTAGTTTAAATATAAATTGGAAAAAAGTCTGCAAAAAAAAAACCTGTATCTCCTCATCTCACTGATTCTTTTTCCTTCACCCTGTTCCCAAGAAACTTGGAACGCAACAAAGAATCAACCCTAAGGTTGGTTTCCACCAAATGTCTTCTGTGATGCTTTTAAGTTTGACAAGATTTAGATAGCATATAATATACAGCACCAAACCTCAAGGAAAGAAAGAAATTTCTACATTAAACACAGATAATGGCTTTATTACTTATTAGGAGACAGGAACTACATCCCTGATAATAAAAGATAAATCGCTCAGTATTTGCAGGGCATAACAGTCAGTGGAAGAGTACAAAATATAAAAATGTTTGTTTAAATAATAAAATTAGCTGAGAAAAGAGTCTGGCTATGTCTCTTTTCTAAGAGAGCTATGGCCTTAGAATTCATTAAATCTCACATTTCACTGAGGACAAAGCGAGGTTGAGGGGGAGCAAGTGCCAGGCTGTGGGGAAGTTAAAGAAACACCTCCCAACAAATACCAGGGAATTAAAATAACATTGCACCACTACATTTCCAACATAAAACTGTTCCTGGACTCTCTATTCCTCAGCCTGAGAGAAGATGAATAACACAAGAATTTTCTGTCAAGCCTGTTCAGATGCACAGATACCATCTGCACAAACTCAGCAAACAGACACAAGCACAACAGAAACATGCAAGTAATTGTAACCAAGACACAAATTCTGCACAGTATAAAATATTTATCATCGCCACAGGTGGTGGAACAGTTTGCTGTGCAGATGCTCACAAGCCTGTCTATTAAACCTATGAAAGGAGCAGGTTTTTCAGCTTTACCTGGACCCAGAGCAGTGACTGAAACACAAAACCCTTAGATAGAGTCCCCTTTGGGCAATTGTCCTTTGCCAACGTTTTTGTAAAACAGCTGATTGTTTGTGGACAGTTAGACTGTTTGTGGACCAGTGTTACTAGAAGGTTGATAAGATCTGAAAGGATCTAAAACTTGTGGCTGTGGATATTGCAACTGGAGTGGGCATCAAAGTAATTCCTCTGTCTGTCCTTCCTCTAGAGCCTCGAACTGGCACTGTGCACAGTCCCATACCCAGAACAAAGTCAGGTATGCTGGGGAATGCTTCGGAGCACCTACTTAAAAGCAGAAAGGCCAGATCTGATTGCAAAGACCCCAGAGTACTAAATCAACCAACAACCAGGGCTCCAGCCCAGACTCAAGTCTCCAGATGCTCTTCCTCTTTTCATTTCCTCTCTGAATTGCTCTCTAACATCTGTGTTTCCTTTTAAATACCATGCTACAATCCAAACCATTTGTAAAATATGTCAGTTTATACCAGAGTAGAGTGCTACTAGATAAGTACAGGGCTTATGTAGAAGTATACACAGAAAATACAGCAGAGCAGATGCCCAGAATGAAGCACCTCCTGCCCATGGTCCCTCCAGGCAGGGTGTCCCAGCTCTCATGCACATACACATCTCTAGTCACTATCTGCCTCAATTGTTGGAGTTTCTGATTTTCCCACCTTCTGCAGAAAGGCAGCCCAGAGAGCAGCACACGTGCTGAGGAAACGACATTTCTCAAAGCCATGCAGTTGGGCTGCTTTCTTCAAATCAAGTCTCCTCACCTTCAGATTCATTCTCGGAGCAAATGAGTTCTCAATTGCATGTTTACACAGTGCTGAGCCCTTGGGAGGCAGAACTGACTGGAAAGACAACGAGCAGGGGCTGTCTTGACCATGGAACAGTTTTAAAACCCAGGCAGAGACACGGAAAGTCGAGGAGGAACAGCACAAAAGCCTGCTGTTCCTGCCCATAGCAATATCTGCTCTACTCCCACCTCATTAATTGCTAGTTTTCCTGATTATAGAAACAGCTTTTTCTGCCGCTGAAATGTATGGCGCCGTGCCATTTGCATATGCAAACTGACAAACGAACAATGAACCAGTTGCACAGTTCCTTAGAGAGCAACAATGTGGAGGATTTACGACATGTATAAGGCAACAGGCAGGGAGGGAGTGCGGGGAGACGGACACACAAAACCCCTCGTCATGTTCTTTACATTGTTTTTCTGATAAATAATCTTTCAGGCAGTCTATTGGAACAAAATGCTTAACTCTTCAGTGGATTACCGATACTGGATTTGGGAAAATAATAGAACTAAAGATCTGTGCAACTTTAATTTGCCTCCAGATGCGTATCTGTTTATCAGATTTTAATGTATGATCTTTGATTACATGATTGCACACTGTTCAGCCAAAGGTCTTTATGTTATTCCATGCAGAGAAGACAGTGTTAATTTAATGAACAGAAGCCCAGCATTCTGTTTTCTTCCTGTTATTCAAGGTATAATCCAAGACTTTATTTGTACATGCTATTGAAACTCTACTATCCTAAATAAATTACTCATTTCCTTATGGATATTAATCACTGCATCAAATGTATTATTTCTCTAATTTTGTACTATTTTTCTGCTACATTAGATGTGAGACACATTATTACTCGCATTTTATGGGCCAGGAACTGGAGACAGATTAGGGGAAAAGAAATTCATTTTGTGATGCCTGTAACCTGTTTTTGAAGCACTGGACATTATGTAAGAGTTCATAGATTCAAAGCATAGCTCTCATCGTGCCAGCTCCACCTCTGAGTGTCTTGCATTCCCACAGATCTTATTTCACAAGCAAGAAAACAGTGATTGCCTGGAAAAGATTTTGCTTAAATAGTAATCTAATGAGGAAAATACAGAGCTCTGCAGCAGTGGTGAGGATAGGCCGCAGTCCTCCAGACCATCACTTGGCTGCTTTAATCATTAAACAATTGTTATACCACCTCTGTGGCAAATGAGGACATTTTGCTGAAGGCAAAACCCCTCAGGCAGCAGTGATGGATGGATGGATGGATGGAAGGATGGATGGATGGATGGATGGATGGATGGATGGATGGATGGATGGTGAGCCACACAGCTAAGCACTTGGGCTGACAGCCTTGGGTTCACCACAGACACATCTGCATCCCCACACTGCAAGGGAGCACAAGGCACAGCTCACCAGAAAACTTTTCAGCTACTTTGTGATTGCTAAAGAAATGCAAGATTTAGAAACCATAGATGCCATCTCTGCTTTAACAATTAACACGGACTTCCAGTCTTTGTCCTTGGGATTGATCCCTTTCTGCCCCATCCTCCTCTGTGCATTTCAGGCCCACCCACAGCCCTTGTAACTACACCAAGCTTCTCAGCTCAAACTCTGCCTGGACAGCCCCTCAGAAGCACAGAAAATGCCAAATTGTGCCTCCTTGTTTTCAAATATGGAAAAATGGTTCAGAAGTTATGGACCATTTTGCCTGACATCAGTGGGCAGCTGAGTAGAAAGCAGAAGGAGGCTGTGCCAGTACAACCGGATCTCTTTAGGTGTCTCACTTGGAACCACACAACAGGTGATACTT
This sequence comes from Sialia sialis, assembly GCA_009812075.1. Classification (NCBI taxonomy): domain Eukaryota; kingdom Metazoa; phylum Chordata; class Aves; order Passeriformes; family Turdidae; genus Sialia; species Sialia sialis. The sequence continues at coordinate 18,140,347 of VRYO01002734.1, forward strand.
TATGTGACGATAATAAGGCACACATAGATTAAGAACCATCTTAATGAGGAATATCAAAATGTAAGATGTCATTTAATGAGAAAATATCTGAACAGGCCTCTTCTGGGAGAACCTCCTGAGTATAGTTCTGTCTCTTTATCTATCCATCAATGGTCTACTCAATCTCGTAAGAGCTTGGTCAGTAGAGCTTGTGCGTGGTACCAAAATCCAGGTCTTCAGAAAGAGGTGTACACATTATTCTTATATGCTCTGACAAATTACTGCAGCCCCACAGGACATTTCTGGAAAGTCTAATTGGAAATCAGAATTGCAAGGGATGCTGGAAGGACAGAAGATACTTTGAAAATCAGCTTCTCAGAAGGAAGCTGAAAAGGCTGTCCAGAACACATGTTTGTGGCATAAGGTGCAAATGGAAATATTGAGTGAAAGGAATTGATTTTGCTACAGCAAAATTTGCTCCCAAGACCAGTGCTATGTGCAATCCTGATGCTGACTTTTCTAAATCTCTCAGCTTCCTTATAGACAGCTCTACAAAAGTGATAAAAATTTGGAAAACAAGTCATAAAAGTGGGAGCCAAGGAACAACTGCATGCCTAAGTTGGGCTGGATATTTGTTGTCCTTCCTGACCCTGGAACTAGTTTTCCACCCAACTACTTTTTGGACACTGGCCAGACCTGTAAGTTTTGTAGCCTCCCATGAAGCCTGCTATTATTTTCTTCAATAATCACATTTAAGCTTTCTACTGTTAAGTACAGGAGTCACAAAGGAAGGATTTCCCCATGGACACAGATGTATTAATTTGGCTTCTGATCTTAGGAAAAATACAGATGTCTTTTTTAACTTCGTTTCCTAAGGAAACCAAGACGCAAAGGCACCATGTGTCTCTATATGTGTCTGATCCAGTTCTTGTACAGATTCTCTGGCCAGCTTTAACCAAATTTAACAAGGAAGTACAGATTGCTTTGAGCTACCAAGTTCCCATACATCTTCAGAGGAACAGAAGTCCAGGTGGAAAAGGGAGACTAAGCATCCTGCACAAGGAAAGGTGGAGGAACAGTCCCCCAATGTACCAGTCACTGACTGAGAACACCATGTGAGTATTTACTCACAGCAAAGCTCCTTTAGGAACTCAGGATCAGTCACAAAACACAAATCTGTAGGAAGTGCTGGAAGGGGTGAAGCCAGATGGGCAGAATTATCTGTTCTGGTTCCCCTGAGAAATAGCAGAGCTTAGCCCCAGATGCTGAAAGGTGCTGACAGACCAGAAGTCAAGGGAGGGGAAGAAAGCTGCCCCTTGGAGATGTGCCTGGCACAACTGCTCCAGGACAACCAGGGCAGAGCAGGCCAGGTCAGGGCAAGTTGGTGCTGCCACGTCAGAGGAGAGAAACCATATGGAAGTTTTGTCTTCCCTGCAGCTGAGCCATGCTGCACCTGCAGGAATCCCTGCCCATATCTTCTCTGATCAGTTCCCTTTCATCACAGGAACCTGCTGAGCTGAAAAATGGATTATGAGTAACTCCATGTATGAAAAGTACTCAGCAGATTCTTCTCCACTGGACTCCTTTCCTAATTCCATCTGTGAAAGTGGCTGGCAGGTTCTTCTCTGCTTGATTCCTTTACTAGCTAAAGATGCAGTCACCTAAATATAGGTGAAATCTCTACCAACCTAAATGAATCCTTCTGATGTTAAATATAGGCAGAAGTACTAGATACTTTTTTTTTTTTTTCTCGGAAAATATAGGGTCCAACTCACTGTACTGTTATGAATAGTGTATTTTGGATAATATTTAATAAACTTCCTTAATTAACTAGCTTAACTATATTAAAGTATCTGAATAAGTCCTAATGCTCTATTTGATTTGTAATCTGAAAATAACACTGGTATCAGATCAAAACAAAACAAGAAAACTACTAAAATCCATAATTACTAATTAGTCTATAATTATTATTAAATAATATTAATACTTTCATTGAAATTCTATTAATTACTAAAACAAATTCTAATAAACTGTTAGCTATGCTTCCTGGAAGCTCAGGAAATACCATTTCTCCAATAATTTTCTCTTTTCCTCTGTTTTCACAAAAATTGAGTTTACGTAAGAATAAGCAATTCTTATACTGTTTTTAAAATCTCTCAGTAGTTTTCTCTTGTTTCACTGTCATTTTCCTGGACATAATTTGAAAAAAAAGGCTGTATTTTTCACTCTGATCCCTTGAGATAAATATTAGAGAGGAAAAGTTAACCAAATGTAACACTATCCTAAGTGTACGGAAAGAGCAAATGTTCAAACATTATCAAATTCCTTTTGTACCCAGCTATATCTCACAGAGACGACACACGGAGAATAAAATGTTTCCAGAACTACTTTATTGGTTCTAGGACCACAAAACAGTCCCTTCACATCTATATATTTAATATGAGAGGATGTTTTTATATTAATAAAATAAATGTTTTGGTTTAGACAGCTATGACATTTTCAGCTGATAAAGGGTCCTGTACCTACAGGCAAAACCTTTTGGGTTTTAATTGTGGGAAAACAATTACTAAATCTATGAACATTAGCAGTACTATAATCTGACAGTATTTCTAGAATAGAGCTATGTCACAGCAAGAATATATTCCTTTAAATACCTTAGGTGGAAAAATCCTCCAGGGGAATAACTAGGGCAAACATGTTTATGATTATTCAGCACTGTAGATTGCTGAACCGGTGATGTCAGCCATACAAAGAATATCTGCAGGGGGGAAAGAGCCACAAGATACCATTGGAATGGCCCTATCTATGTCTCCGCTTTGAAAGCAAATGCCTCATCCTGCTGACCCAGAACAGGTGAGAGGGATCTGAGCCTCACGGCTGCATGTACAAAAAATGCACAAAAAGTACCAGTGAATATATTGGACTTACAAACTAATACATTTCAAAGACAAAACCATTTATGGATTAGCTGAAAGCACACTGTTAAGAATTCCTTTCTATTCAGTGCTTTTCGACATTTTTGAAAAGGTGAGGCAAACCTATTCCCTTAAATCTTCAGTGCTGGGTGCTCAGCTCATCCTCCTGAGCCGGGTCGGTTTTGCTGCGAGCAGGAGCGAATGTTGGAGGAATTGATGCTGCGTTGGAGGATGGCACGGGCCGTGTCCCTGATGTGACATGGGGCTTCTTGTCAGGTCTTGCTGCCACTGGGCAGCCGTGCCCAGGATCTGCCTGTGCTGGCTTGGCATCACACCACGGCTCCTCTGCAGGCTGGGTGACCAGACCGGCCTTGGTGTTGTGCCGCTCGCAGCCCCATCTCAGCGCTCGTTAGGGAAGGCGAGTTAAAGCATCTAATGATGCCGGCCCTCTAGTAATGACACTGTGCCCCCTGCAGTTTCCATGGGATACGGTCCCTCTCCTGCCTGCCTCTCCTGAGCTGCGGGCCGCAGCGCTTGCTTCCCAAAACTGCTTTTTTATCCGGCACAAAGAGAATCTGGGTTGAGACGATGTCAGCACAGCTAGCGAGGGCTGGATCCTGGCGAGGAGCGCGCTGAGAGCTTGGGCAAAGAGAAAGGGGAGCTCTGCATCTCATTAACTGCTTTTCTTTGCTGCGAAGTTACTCAGCGGAAATTCTTCATCAGTGCAAAAATACATTTTCCGGAAAAGCATCCTCTTTCCTCTGGAAGCTCACCCTCACATCCTCCTCCATCACCAACAGGCCAGAGACATGTGAGTGCCATTTCCATGCTGTCAGACCGGGTCCAGGCACGGCAGATCCAGCCCATTCCTCCGGGATGCCTCCCCTGCCCCTCGGGCTGGGATGCTACCCCGGGGCAAAGCTCGGACTGAGGGCAAGGGCTCCTACTGCTGCACGATGGGCTTTCCAACCAAAGCTGCTAATTAATAACTGCAAATTCACAGGTGCTATGTTACTGGCCCCATGGGTGCCATCCCAAACCATTCTCCTGCACAGCTCAGCATAAGTTCACATTTATACTGTACTATTAATACTGCAAACAACGTTATTAACACCGTTGCGAATAATATACAAAAACAAATAAAATATACAGCAGATGTTAACTCTGCAGAATTGTTGAGAACTAACAGTAACAAAAACTCCACTGACCATCCCTGTTTCTAAAGGCCTATGATTTAATCTAAAACTTCCCTTCTAAACAAACTATGGCTTCTATTACATAAATAAAACACTTCCCTGGCTCAAGCCCAGGCAGCATGTTGACCCATTTACACCATCTTGGTTTCCTGCTCATAGGTGGTAATTATCACATCTGTGTTTGTTTCTAAAATTGGAACTTAAAATACAACTCAGTTTACCTCAAACAGAGGCAGTATCTGCAGGCTTGAAAAAAGAGCTTCCTGTAACTCTTAGAACTCATCAAACCTGTACTGACCTAGGCTGAATTTAAGGAGGTAAATGAATGCAATTTTTTTTTGCCCCATGGGAAAGACTAGCACTCATGAGTCACGGGGAAATTCCCGTTGACTTTAACAGGGCCAGAACAGGATCACTTCTACCCCTGTAAACCACTTCAGCAAGTAAAACTTTGGGAGGAGGCAAGACTGAAAAATATCACAGTGTAACATTATTTACAGAGCAGCTAACATGTCTGGTGACTTTCAAAGGAACTTCTAAGCTTTTGAGCAATTTAGGTGCTCAAGACAGAAACCCAATTCTCCACTCCCATGTGGTTGCCTTAGGATGGAGTGCTGTAGCTGTGTTCCAGTGGGGACTCTCCAGCCTCTCACTTTGCCACTGGTTCCCCTGCGGGGCTTTCTCTGACCTTCCCACCTTGCCAGCTCATTTTTTTAGAAATACTGATGTGTTTGCACTACATCATTGTGAGGCAAGGTGGCATTATTCTCTTAGTTGTATATGCAAGACATAAAGTGGAAAATTAGAGCTGAAACATCCAATCTCTTGAACGGTTTTCTTTAGGGAGCAATAAGGGCTGGCTGCTCCCTTGGGACCAGCAGGGCAGGAGCAGGGACTGAGAGCCATGGGCTGGGCTGGCACAGGGACCCTGGGCCATGGGCACGGCCAGGGAGGCCCCAGGTGAGGCTGGGCAGACAGAGTAGGAGGTGTCAGTGCCTTGAGTTTTGGATTTCCAAACTGGAACCCCCCAGAGATGAGTCTTGTGCGATCTTCATGTTTCATCTCCATGGATTGACGGCATAGGTCTCAACAGTTTAAACAGAAGCTTTTACCAAATCAGGCCCCCTTCAGCTCAAGGTCTCAATTGCTCTTTGAGGACCAGAACTAAGCACACAACAGCCATGTCAGAAAATTTTGTGGCAGGGGCCAGCCCAGGTGACAGATGAGCTGTCACATCTAATGCAAAGCTGCTGCCTGTGGGGTTTCCCCTCAGGAAAACCATTGCTTGCTCCTGATGCCCACCCAACACTGCAGCCCATGCCAGGGAAGGACAAAAACACATTGAAGGGCAGGAGGCATCTTCTGCATCAAATGAGAAAGTCTTGCAGCAAAGATAAGGCAAAATCTCAAAATCGAAATGTACTAAAAATTCTTTAGTAAAGCCACATTAACTTGCAGGGGAAAGCTCCATCAAATCATTTCCTGCTTTTGAGTGGTCCATCCTGTGTACTTTTGGTCTTGATGATATTCTGTGATATTCTATTCTGTGAATTTTTTACTCAGAAAAAAAACCTTCCACTGAGAACACTACATATTACAAAAAAGTGAAGTTTCCACTGATTATAATTCCATCTATCCTGCACTCCATCACATAATTTGGGAAATCAGAAGATGCAGGTGAATCCTGAGTGACATCTGCTAATGAAGGCCCAGTGCAAGGATGTGCTTAGGAAAGAGAGGTGTAAAACTTCCCAGTAGAATTCAGAGTTATTAGAATTGGGGGGAATAAAAAATAGCCAGTTCTTCAGTCTTCATCACTCATGGCCACACAAACAGCTCTGCAAGACCAGCACAGCAGGCAGCACAAGGACAGGATTGGATAAGCTGGAGATAAGAGGGGAGGGAATCCTTACATAGCCTTGCCACCAAACGTGAGTTCACAACCAGAACCAGCAGCATCTCCTGTCCAGGTGGCAACACATGGTGCTCACATGGCTCTTGTACCTAGCGCTGTGCTAGATCATTTCCTGAGCACCAATTCTAAAACTTCTTGTTTTAAGCAGTTTTCTGGAAGCCTGATGCCATGTTCCCATAGAAATTACTAGTTTTCACCCTTTCAGCTTGGAAGGCAGGATTTAAAACTCGCAAACAGTAGCACTAGCAGGCCTTGTGTGAGTGGACAACTCCAGAATTTGACATAAAGGCTGCTCACGGATTTTGTATGAGAATTCCTGCTGCATGAAGTGCATAAATCTCACAAGAGAGACACAGGCTCCCTGCATCCTGGAAGAAGGTCCTCAGCAAGGACTTTGGGATCCCTTCTTGTTGGCTGGCTGGCTGGCCCAACAAACCTGCTATTCCTTTTGGCACAGCACCCCAGCTTCACACAGAATGATGCATGTCCATGGTCAGGAATAGTGTCCTCAGCTACCATCACCCTTGCGAGAAAGACAAAGCTTTCCTCATGAGCCTGAGGAAGACCCCAGACCCCGGGTGCGCCGGGAAGGGCTGCAGGCTGCAGGAATAGCACTCGGAGGATTAGCAGTGCTCAGAGGGTTGGTTGAGTGAGAGGCACGGCTGGAGCACTGTGTCCGCACACCCTGGGCTGCCCGGTGCCCTCCCACAGCCTCACTTCTTGCACAGCTGCACCGTGCCGGGCCACTCCAGGCATCTGTGCCGGACACCGACCCGTTCTCTCACTCCCAAAAGACGATGGGAACAGACAGGAGCCCGGGCAGCACCTGCACACGGCAGCCCAGCTGAGGAGCTGGCGTTCCCCCAGCCCGTCCTGCTCTCGAACAAAGGGAGAGCGGGTCTGTTCTCCGAAGGGGGTTTTCGAGGCTGCCGCGGGGGATGCGACACCGGTGCCGAAACGGGGAGGCAGCCGAGGATGCCGGTGTGGAGCAGCATCGCCCCCGGTGCAGGAGGGCGCTGCCGCGGCCGGCAGACCCTGCGGGGCTCCCCGAGGGCTGCTCCGCTCCCCCGGACCCCTGCTGGAGCCGAGCCGCTCCCCGGGAGCGGGGACGGGGGCGGCTTCTCCCGGCCGTGGGGTTTCCCGAGCAGCGGCACAGCATATGGTTTACATGTTGCACTACTGCATACGAGGACTAACATTCAGCCCAGGGATTCACTTGACATAAAAAAAGCCCTAATTACAATAATTTAGAGGTGCCTGAATGACAGCAGGCTCAATTTTTGGTTGAATTTGCAATTAAGGGGAGATAATTATGCCTCACACTAGCGCAGAGTATTAATATTTATGGTAGGAGCCAGAGGCTCCTGTGGCTGAGAGGATGCGGCGGAGCAAAGGTTGAAGCCCCGCGGTACCGGCCAAGGGAAAGTTCGGAGCCCCACAAACTGGGGAGACGGCGGCTGCCTCCACCGCGCCGATGGAATCCAGACCCCGCCAGAGCAGGCAAAGATTTATACACATCCTTTCATATATATTTGTATCGCCCGAGATATAGATTCTTCCTCTACAAAGCTTCTATCTTTCAGCAGGCACCTCCTTCACCTACTTCGGTTTTACTCCCGTCCATCGATCCCGGGGGCTTTCCATGCCTCATTAACAGATTGGTGACTAAATGAGTAGAATTAATTTTTAAAACCCTCTAATTTATTTTATTAATTACACACATGCTCCCTTGCATACCCTGTGTGTCCGGCTCACTCGGCACTCGGTGTGTCGGGGGGCCGGTCACTCCAGGGTGAGAGGAGATTAAATGGGGAAAGAAAGGTGTCTGAAACCTCCCGAACGCGCCTCTTGTGTCCCAGCGCCAGGCACTGCCGCCCCCCGCCCCCGCCGCCGGCTCGAAGGGACCGGGCATGGCCCGCCAGCGCTTTTTAAAGACACTTCTCCATTCATTTAGCGGCGCCTCCGCCGTGCCGGGCTCCGCACAACAAAGGCGAGAGCCCCGGCGCGGGGGCGGGGGCGCTTCTCCGGCAACGTCGGCCGGCTGATTTCGGGAGAGAAAAAGGAGAAGGTTGTTAAAATTAGCGGGAGCGCCCCGGAGCCCCCTCCCCCTGCCCGCAAGCCGGGCGGCTCCGGGAGGGCGGCGGGTGCCGGGCGCGGAGCGGCGGCCCCGGGGCAGCGGCGCCGGTCCCATGGCAACCGGGCGGGCGAGCCCGCGGGGCGGGAGGGCTCCGAGCAGCCCCCGCACCGCAGCCCCGCACCGCATCCCGGCTCCGAGCAGCCCCGCACCGCAACCCTGCACCGCAGCCCGGCTCCGAGCAGCCCCCGCACCGCAGCCCGGCTCCCAGCAGCCCGGGACGGAGCGCTCCTGGCTGCGGCGGGGCCGGTCCCGCGTCCCCAGCCCTGCGAGGGCACACGGGCCGCCTCCCTGCGCCAACCTCTCTTGCGGGTGCGTGAAAGTCTCATTGCGAATGGGCCCCTGTATTTATATATGTCAAATTCCTGTTGCCGCCGGGAAAGGCTCATGTATCTTTCTCCAGGACAACCCTCAGCAATTAAAGTGGGATATTGGGAGTCAGCAGGCATAATTTGTTTGGTTTTCCGTCTCTGAGGACTGCCACTTGCTCACAGTACAGCCTTCAAACAGCTATATTCCCAGCCCTCAGTTCTCGTGCCAGTAAATTAAACCATCTTTACTCATGTTTATTCTTTTGAAAATTATTGTAAAATCCTGGCAGATTTTGTAACTATGTTGAAATTCTATCTGTGTTTTATTTTCATGAACTAGTAATAAGAAAGTGCGGAGAGAAGGACAGCTCTGAATAGTTACACCATTTACAATGAAAGTCAGAGGTGTATTATGCCAGCCACCATTGACTTTATACAATCCCTTTGTATGACTCGTCACTTACTGACTAAGCTGCTGTTTTCAACGAGGAGGAAAAAAAGAAACAAAAACGTGGATCGGGATTTTTGGGGTTGAAAGATGAATATACATGTATATTTTGTACACACGCAGAACCATGCAATACATTTGTCTTGCTAGTAGAGCTGGCTGTGCCATTCAAACAGTTTATGCCAATAGATGATTTATTAATGGAGTTTGCATGACATTTCCCTGCACTGCCTGCAGAAAGGCACCACAGCATCGTTGTAAACTCATCAGCACTGCATGAAGAAAACAAGAGGATGCTGAAACTGCATGAAGAGAGGAATGTAACTGGAGAGACTTAAAGCATCTTTCAGTGAGGACAAACCCTGCCCCCCAGATTTCCACATTTGTAAGCACTCCAGTCCAAAGGACTAACAAGAAACCTTTGCAGCTTTTAAGCCCAAGACTGTGGTATTTAAGTGATTCAGTGACTTTGTACCTGTCTTTCTACACAGAATTTGGATGAATTTTATCCATGGCTAATCCCATTGACTTCAAAGGCAATGCCTGCATAAGTGAAGTGGTTGATGTTTATTTAAGTGAGATCTTAAATATGTTTTAAAAAATCAAACAGCTTTACCATTTAGTTTCCGAAGTTACTGCTGCTTTGATTCTCTTTCTCAGAAAGTTCAGTTTTTAATTTGTCTGTAATTGAGTATTTCTCAGCAAGTCCTCATTTTTTTGTGTAAGCAGAAAGGCTTTATATTGTTCAGAATCCAGTAAGAAGTGATATATGGTATAATTTTTAATCCAATCCGGACTCAATCAGAGAGACCCATGGATAAAACATATGTTGTTTGTTTTGGCTTATAAAAGCACAAGTTAAATGTGGAGAAAACAACATGGTGAGTTTTAATCAGTGCAATAATGTTTGGAATCATGGAAAGAGAAGATGTGTAAATCTGTTCCTGTCTGGTTTTCCTTTTCACTTATAATTTCAGGGAAATCTCTAATTGTAGCTTTATCCTCAACTTATCCAAATGCTCTTTGAGACAATTTCTTTTACAGTAATTCAGATTCCCACTCCTGGTAGATGGATTAAGTCAAGTCTTTGATGTCTTTTCTTTCTGAAAAGTTCAAAGTTTCCTGTTTTTCCAAGGTACTCACATGTTAGTTGATTTGTTTATTATTGGTGTTTCATTGCAGTGTCATTCTCATCAGTCCCAGTCAGCACCTTTGTCCAAAATAGCTATGAATTTCAAAAAGTTAAACCTGTCACCTTGTTGAAACCAAATAGCAACCAAGTCAGTGGCCAAGAGGGCTGTCCAGCAAATAAAACAGTCATCAGGCTTGCCCATAGGTAAATAGATTATGTAGGGATGGACGTAACATCCTTTGGAATAACATCCTGGAAACTCTGAAGATTCCTAAGTGCAAGAGACAAAAAGCTGGTTCCATTACCTTAAAATGTAAGTAAAATACACAAAATCTGCAGGTTAAAAAAAATAAATAAATAAAAATAAAAACCACACACCCAAAAAAGCCCCTTTCCCTCCAGAGGGGAACATCTTTCACCATCTATGGAATACCATTTTTTTAAGACAAGTGGGCAAAAAGATAAATCAAGCAGCAGTGTTTATCTGATGAATGCTGTCTTCATATGAGGACCTGTTTGGTCTTTATCTTTTAAGCAGAGAGTGACTTCAATTGCCGTTAATGTAAAGATTTATTAACTTGAGAAGTAAATATTGACCAAGGTGAAGCCAAGGTCAATGTTTACCTAGAGGACTAATAAATCTTTGCATTAACTTAAATATGGAAGCTGATGGGCCATATTTTGCTCTGAGAACAGTATATACCCTAAATTAACCATACTCAGATACCTTTGTATTTGCACAAAATGTGTTTAGTTTACAAATTGTTGTAACATACACTCAGTGTAAATTTATGAGGAATAGGAAAATTAGACTTTTTTTAAACAGGATAAGTATTTCTCCACATCTGAAAATCTGACAAATATATAATAGTAGACAGTTAGAATTATTTCTTTGCTTGATGGTCAACATTAATTTAAGTGAATCAGGTGTGGGTTTTGTTTTATTTTACACCCTGGTAAATACAAAAAATTATTATGGAGATAAAAGGATGCTGATTTGATATGACCAGCTTCAAGAAATCACAGCTTTTTATCTTCTTATTTAAATCAATACTAGTGTTGGCCCCTTTTTTAGGATGTGAGAAGTGCCCGTTCTAGGTAAAACAACCAAAATATTTATCAAATCTCCTGGCCTGCCTTTCTACAGAGCCTCTTGAAATAACTTCAGTATTACAGAGGTTGAATGCTTTTGTCTTTATGACATGTAATTTCTAAGTCACACAGCTGTGCTGTTTTGTTGACCCTCTCAAATATATATTTTTAGCTTATTTAATAGGCATTACTGGGCCTTTAACTTGTAAAGAAATCACCAATCCTTTGGACCTACCACAAATATTCCACTATAGCTGTCTCTACATGCCTTAGAAGAATATCACCTTTATCAACCTCTCAGGATGCTTCATGAGTTTTGACAGAATTAGCGTAAGTGCTTTTCTTCTTTGTTATCTCTTTAATAGATTTTTTTTCCTGGGTTCTCTGTCTCAGTTGTCTGGTTGAAATGTCGTTTTCTCTGTTCTCAGGAACAAAGAAATGGCTCCTGTTTAACTTAATCAAATACTCTGGTCTCTTTCTGATAGAAAGAATAGTGGCCAATTTACCTCTAGCACTATTAAGTCCCCAACAGTTTTCCTGTGTTTGATTTCTGTATGTGCTTTCAGTACAGCCTTTCTTTCCCCCTACCCATTTTCCTTTGTTTCCCTCTCTTTAGGAAGACTGACACAAAAGAATAGCTTACACATAACATATTCTCTTAGCAAAATCTAGCATTATTTCATTAATTTATTTCTTGACATTTATTTGCAATTAAATTAATTCTACCTTCTGCACACACGAGGTTTTAGCAAATGAAAGCATTACCGCTCCAAGAACCAGATCTTTCTACCTTTGCTTTGCTTAGCCTTTGTGCAGCAGAAATCCTGTTGGCTGTAATGGAAAAGCAAAGTATTACTGACTTTAACAGTCCTGCCTGTGTGAGAAATGAGTCTTGAGTTTTGTCTGTTAGTAAATGTGTTCTGGATCATATTTCACAATCAGACTTTCATACGCTCACTGCTAACATTAGATTTCTAGGCTCAATTTTTTAGTTGCACTTCCCATTCATCACACAGAATAACTGATCCTATAAAATGAATCTGTGCTGGATGAAACAATAAAAGGAGCATCCAGTCTCTGCTGCTCACTTTTCTCATGCAAGTGGACCCCTTGAAATCAATAGAATCATTCAGGGGAGTCAGACAAGCAAGAGCTAACTCAAAACAGGTACTCCGTGCTGCCCAGAAACAAACTGCTTCTGTCCTCTCTGCCTCCATGAAATAAAGGTGCCTCAGGTTGTACAAAATTATGAAAGGAAAGTGACTTTTAGAAGCATTATAGGGGGAAGCCTATTTAAACTCTGATGGCTGGCTTTGCATGCAAAGAGCACAGTTTAGGAGATGAGTAAAAATGCTATGGTCAGAAATGTTAAATTACTATATTTTTAAAGGAATTGTACAACTGTAAACAATGCACAGTCAAAGCTTTTCTCTCTTGTTTGGAACGGCAAATGCAGCCTCTAAATTGGTCTTTTCTCAAATGGTGAGTGTTTAGGCAGAAGGCTGAGAAGCCTTAGAATGTTACTACAAAACAGTTCTGCTGTTTAATTAATTTGTTTTCAGTTTGTTTACATTCCTTTTGTATCCAGTGTTTTCAAATATGCTTCAGAGGGACAAAATACTGTCCAGTTTTGGTGAGACTGTCACTGATGCAGTCATTTTTAACCAAAAGTGAGAAAATCTGAAAGGGAATCTGAAATTTACTATGTCAGTGGAAATACAGATTTCTAGGGCTATGTTTCATGGCAAGAAACATTCCTCAAGGTTCAATCAAAGTACCTCAGATGTCTACGTGCTTCTCAAAAACTCATGAAGATTTACACTAAGATTTACTGGCTTATGTATTTCGGAATAGCAAATACATTCAGATATCCCAATATGCATTTGTGGTTGAAATTCAAATGGGAGAGAAGAGATAAATTTTCTTTATATAAATTATGGAATACAAATTATGTATGTGGGATTGGTGGAATACAAGGGGTACTACACACAGATTTTTGTGGAAATTAAAATCTGGTCAGACTGGTGGTGTTTTACCTCCTGAGACCTGAATCTGCAGTTATTTGTCAGTATTTTTTTAAGCACAGATTGCTTCCTTAAGTAAAGCTATATACATGTTCAGGCTGCTCCAGTTTTACTGTATTAATCACGTTGATCTAAACATTTACAAATTGCCTCCTAATTTCTACTATATCATGATAATTAGAATCTTTACAAATACTGCTCTGAAGTCAAAAGCCTGGCTAAAACATCAATTAAAACCTTAAGTTATGTTGCTGCCAATAAGTGGTCATTAAGGGCATGTGAGGGCAACCAGCGTTGTTGTAGAATCACATTCCTAGAGGTTGGTCTCTAAAGCAGATGTTTTTCATTTTTATTTCTTTTTTAAATGACTTATGAAATCTCATGGCAACTGTAAGGGTATAGAAGTTTTTTTTTTCTAACAACGATTCGTTATAAATGTAAAAATAGGATTTTAAACGTGAAATTTCATTATTGATGAGAGAGAAATAGCCCCTGATCTGCGAAGAGAGAAGCATTGCAATAATATTGATGGTTTAGGAGAATGCTCACTACATTTTAATAGAGAGAAGAGGAATTAGTAGCTTTCTCTACTGTGACAATTTTCCAGCAACACGAGAAAGGAATTTCGTCAAATATAATAAAAGAGCAGAATACAATTTCTTCATACATTACATTTCTTCCTACTTACTGGAAGGTTACTACTCATTGTCAATGCATGCTATGAAAAGATAGATTTTTAAATCTGTTCAATAGGATTTTTTTTTTCTTTTAGTATGTCATGCATAGTCAAAATGGATATACTGATCAGTTTCTGATGAGCTTGTGCTTTCCTGCATTGCCCAAAAAGAAGTATCACTGCTAAAATACAGTCCCAGACCACCACTTCCAAATGAAAATAGTTAATTAAATAAATCTCAGAGTAGGTGAAAACTGTTAATTTCACTCACCTCCTTATTCCCGTATCACATTGCCATCCTAATTAATTTAATTTTCACTGAAAATGAAGTATAAACTCTTGTTTGGGAAGTAATAATCACAGCATGTAACAGGCTGAAATATCGTTCTTAGTCAACACCAGCTGTTTGGCTTGAGGTAGTTTGTGGTGTTGAAAAAGCATTTAAATTACACAGCAACACTGGACTTTTAATGGAATATCTGTTTCCACTAAGTAGAAACCTCTCTGTTGAATCTAAACATGAAACAGTGAATAAGATTCACTGTCACCTCTATTTAAAATTTTATTTGTCAAATTCAGCATGAAGTAGATCAAAGCGTAGGGGATAAATCCCAACAATGCAAAGAAAAAATAATGCCCTTCCTGCACATGCAATAAACGGGATTCTGGACACAATTATTTTGTAAAGTAATCCACGGAATAAACAGAAGTTAGTAGCAGGGTAATGCCCAACAAAGTAGCAGGGCAGTTTAATGTGCCTTGTGATATCCTCACTGTGCAGCAGAGAATATTTCCTTTCTCCACCTATTTTCATCTCAACTCAAAAAGTGCGGAGTTAATGGAATGGAAAATTCAGGCAACGTCATGCTCCTGATTTATGCAAGACAAGAGGAGCACTTCCCGTACATTTCTATGATAAAACACTCTCTTTTTATTACAATCAAGTTCTTTGCAGTCTGTTTGCTTTTCGTGGGCACAGATGTTACCCGTCACAACTTAGACAGGACACAAGTACTTTTGAGATACTCCAGAGTTCTGCTGGCATAGGCATGTAGGTCATGGTGGCTAATCCCCTAACATAAATGCAGTTTTACTAGCCTAATTTTGCTTTTTTTTTTTGGTCACAGTACCTAATCCCCTAACACAGATTCAATTTTACTAGCCTAATTTTGGGGGATTTTAACCTCTACATTCTGTGGAAAGCAATCCCGTGGTTGTATGGTGGGCATTCACAGCTGCAGGACTGTGCTGGTACGTCACACCACTCTCCCTATTTTGGTAGCATCTTCCTTGTATAGTCATGACAAAAATATCCACCCCAGCAGAGCCAGTGCAAGTGCAAGCAGCTCGGTGTAAGTCAGACATCGTGTGGAACTATTTGCACAGGCAAACCCTGACCCGCAGGGTTATTTGCAGCCCTCCACCAGATATCTACATTTGACCCTTCAATGTCAACAGAAATGTCTGACTACCAGAACCTGGTTGTCATCTCCTTTCATTATCACAGGATTTTCCTGGGCCTTTTTTCTGTTCTTCATATTCACAATGCTAAGCTTCCATATTAATTAAATGTCAACATTCACTAGTCTGAGACTATGTTATCCAATAAATACCTGCCTGAAGCCAGCTACAGGAAGGGTGGAACTCGCATGATTTTTAATACAAATTATTTGTTCGCAATGTTTGATCAAATTAATCGGTAGCAGAATAGATGGGAGCTGCAACCACGTCTGAAAAGGATGTCAAAAAAGTATTAATGCTGCTGTTGTAGCTCATCTCTCCACTTCTCCTCCAGCCGCCCTCATTTTGGGGATCTTCACCTTCCTCTGGGCCAGAGCTGCATTGTTGTCTGTATGCACAATAGAATAAAGATACAGGGTCTCATTTAAATTCCATAGGGTTCTTTTTCTTTTCCAAGTGTCTCATTTTCAATTGACATAGGTATTTTTTTACCAATAAAAGGAGGGTGGGGAGGTTGGTGGGGGGTGGAAATCTCGATGGGAAACGTAACAAGGCACGGCCCTTTTCTCTCTCTTGGTTTGACAGTTTTAGCCACTGGCTGGAAGTGATGCAGCTCCCACGGGCAGATAGGATTATCCAGATTCCCGAGGTGAGGAAGCTGAGCCAGCGGAGGGGAGGAGCAGCCCGGCCGCCCCAGCCCCGAGGAGAGGCTGCGGGGGAGCCCCGGCTCGGGCTGCCCTTCATCTGCAGAGATAAGCAGCACTTTGGAGCAGGTCAGAAATAGCGTGAGGTGACACAGCCCTGCCGGGAGCCCAGGCCCGCTCTCCGCAGCGCCTTCTTCCAGGCAGAGGGCTGGACTCTGCCCCATGCCGGATCACCCTCCCGCAGCTGGGAATTAATGGCTTCCGCGCAGGAAGAACGATACTTTCCTCATCAGTGCTGCAGATGGAGCTCCAAGCAGCAGCCAAGGCAGGGGACTTGCACCTCCTCCTAAGCGGAGGCAGATCCAGCGGTGCCCTGCACGCAGAGGGCTCGGCAGTGATTCCCAGCTCTGTGCCGCACTGCCGGCCCCCGGCAGCCTCAGCATCCATCCAGGTGGGGAGGGGATGCTGAGCCCGGCGGTGCTGCAGCCCTGGAGGTCTCCTGGTCAGGCTCTTTGGGATTTCCCGCCCTCCTTTGGAAAGGGTTTGTTTGGATTCCTGGGAGAGCAGCCTCAGCAAGAGCCTGCAGCCCCCCAAAGCGCGAGGGGGGGAACCTGAGCCTCCGCCGCATCTCAGCCGGGAGAAACTCATGGTATTGTTTGTTGGTGCCTTTTCTCCAGGGGAAGACAGGGCAGCTCCGAGGCAGAGCCGTGTCTGTGAGCTCGGTGCTGTCCGTGAGTGTGTCTGACACCTCCCGTGTCCCCTGCACCATCCCCACCCTGCCTCGCCGCTGCCGTGGCAGAGCTGAAAGCAGGGGCGGCAGCGCCTCGTACACGGTGGTCCAAAAAAATCAGAAAGGACCTGGGATTTCAAAACAAAATGCTACCACTGCCAGCGCCGCAGCATTCTCATTACAATTCCACAGTATCTGTATCACAAAACCTGGCAATTTTAATGACAAAGTACTGCGATGCCACCAAGAATTTTTAGAACTAATAAAACCTCTGCAGGATGTTTCCCTGGAATGTATTAGTATCCAATTTCTGCATTCGTTAGTAATATCAATTAGAATGTGGTGGATGGTTATTTGGGAAAAAAATACATTCAATGTAAATTGATTTTGTATTATCAGGAATAATGTGGAAAGAGGCTTTTCCAGCTTCTTGAAGCTTCAGCCATTCTATTGCCTGCTGCAGTTTATGCCCTAATCTTGTGAGATTTACATAGCATTTTAATTTTCAGTCTTGCCTGCATTTGCCAGCTGAGGGATTCTTATTATACTTTAAATTAATTCCAAATTCACACCACAACAATAGCAAAAAAATTGAGTACTGGCAAAGCAAGAGGCCAAACATGACTCAATTAAAATAATATGTATCACTATTAATCACCTCTGCCTGTCCGTCTACATTCCCGTGGTGGTGCCTCCCTCTGCAGCAGCAGCAGCTGTGAGTAAAGCCAGCTCTCATCCATCCCTCTGCTCCTCCCTCCTCCCGCCGTCTTCCTGAGGGATGACGAGGAGCCCGGCAGGGTGGGAAGGAGCACAAGGGGCAGTGCTGGGAGAAGCCCGGGCTGAAGAGGAGCCAGGCCAGCGCTGAGCTCTGTGCCGCCATGTGCTGGGCTGCCCTCCCCTTTCCCTGCCGCCTTGCCAGGACATCGGGAAGAGCCCGCTCCTGTCGCTGGCCAAACCGAGCGCTCCGTGTGGCCGTGTGTCCCTATGTCCGTGTGTCCGTGTGGCAGCGAGCAGCCTTGTGCCAGCGGCCGTGTTGTCCTCGGATTTGTGCAGAGCTCAGCTGGCTGCCCAAGCTCAACGCTTCGCATTGTTATGAACACTTAACGCGCGTAAAAATAAGGCAGGACTGACGACAAAGAACAAAAGCAGAGCCGTAAATAACCGCGCTCCGCAAAACAAACCCCCCTGGCTAAGCGAGCCAAAGAGGGCAGGGCTCCCGCACAATTTGCCACCAGCCAGCAGCCATCAGGTTAATCTGAGAGCAGGCAGGGGCTGCCAGGGACAAAGGGGACCTGGGAGGCTGAGGCGGGAGGGCTGGCCCTGGCTGTCACCTCCTCAGTGCCTGCCATGGTCCCTGGTACAGCAGGTGAGCTGGGGTGCTCAGGGTGAGCTCTGGGCTGAGGGATCCACAGGGTCTCGGCCCAGGGCAGCTGGAAAACAGGGCTGGGGGCTGCTCCCCTTGGAACTGGAAATGACCAGCCCCAAATCTGCTCAGTGCAAAGCCCCACCCGTCTCTGATGGTCTTGGAGGCCAGGTTTAACAGAGACCACTTGGATCAGTCTCTCCCCTTTTCTGTGCTTTATGCAATCCCTGGCCTTTGCTCCAGATAGGAACTGGCTCTGGCCAACGGAGCTCTGTGTCCACACGGGCAGTGGGAGCCCTGCTGCAAGGGACAGCCCAAACACAGCAATGGAGAGCAGAGCCAGCATGTCTGTGTGACAGAAAAACAGAGCTCCACACACCCCAGACTAGCACTAATGTGATTTTGAAAGTCATAATATGAGGCTGGTACTGCAATGCCCGTCCATGAAATTATGGGGTTTTAGAAGAACAATCTTATTGCTCTTCTGCATCTGTCTAACCAACAGCAGGTTCTGCTGCCCTCAAAATCACTTAAATGTGACACAGGAAGCTTCTCTTGGAAAGAGTTTCAGCAAGGTCTCAACCTTTGATAGAAATGGCCAGGACTGTGTGTGCAGGAAGTGATGCTGTCTTGTTCTCCCCCTCTTTTTCCAGATAAGTCCTCTATGTGTCAGCATCAGCCAGAGCCTATAGCACAGAGACTGCAGTCACCAGAAACCACAGACAGCTTGGTTCAAAGGAGAGCAAGGAAAACCACGCACCAGTTTACAGCGAGCATACGTGTTTGATCTGGCTGTGCTAGCTGCTCACAAAGCGCCCAGCCCAGTGTGTATGGGCTCCATTTCATTTGAAAAAAAAACCAAAACACTTTGGGTAGCCATGGAGGAAAAGAAACAACTTGCAAGAAGCACTTGCTAGTTTCACAAGAGTAATCACTCATCTGAAACTGGTAACAAAAAAATGGCCCTGTAACCAAACACATCAAACTTCAGCTTGACTAATTTGTGACTGGTTATCTCTTTGTGAACAGTATGTTGAATCTAATCTGGGGAAAAGTGGGTAATTAATGAATCAGTCAATGACACCAGCTCCGTTAGGGACAAAGCTCAGTATCTCTCCTAGCTCGGGACTGTCATTGTTGCAAATGATCAAACACCTAAAGAAAGAACATATTTGCTGAAAAATGTACTGAGCAGGCAGATCCAGAAGCATTTGCAACACAGCTGGGCTTGGCTGCATCCCTGGGTTACCGCTATACCACAGCTTTCCTCTACTGAAACAGCTACACAAGATGACACATCAGGCAGGTTAGTATGAAAAGAAATTATTTTTCTCTCCTTTCTCATTGCTAAAACTGCCGGGAGAGGCATTTCCGATTTCCTTCTGCAGTAGCAACTCTGGCCATCATGTAGTTTATCTGACCTTTGCCTACGCCACACCATGAAATCAGACACCGCTAGGAGGGGGGCCAGAACAAAGCCTGGAGAGATTAATAAGAGCATTATTTGTGATGTGGCACAGGGCCATGAGTCACCGTGCAGCCAGACTGCTGCACCTTCTGGCTACAGGAACAGCCCCAGATCTGCATCAAGCTTTCTGCTTACAAAAAACCAAAAAAAACCCTAACAAACCAAAAAACCAACACCAAACCAAAACCACGCCAACAAAAACCCCACAAAAAACAAACAAAAAATACCCCACCAACTTTATTTGTGTAAAAGAACACAAAAACCTGGTCAAATGAATGTATGGGAAAAGAAAAAAAAAACTAAACAAAACAAAACCGAAACAAAAACAACAAAAAAAACCTCAACTGGTGTGGGAGAAAATATAAAACATAAAGTTAATGTGTGACTTTCATTCAAAAGAGTCTATTCTTTTCATGATTGTTTGGGGCTTTGGGGTATTAACCAATAAAGAAAAAATTCTGCTTGTTCAGCCTGATGTTAATGTTGGTGCAGTACTTTCATTAGCACAAAAATTTGCTCACATGCCCCTCTAATACCTTCCACCTCCACAGCTGTAGCATTCTAGGGCACAAATGCAGCTCTCTATGGCAAACAGAGATTCAACTTCTGATGTTATTATGTGCAGATGGCTTGACTTGGAGAACACTAAATTCTGTGCAGGTCAGATTCAAAGAATTTGAGGATAAAGAAATACATGTAATTATTATTATTACAATTCTGTACCAAGCCCAGATAATAAGAAAAGGAATTAGATTTCTTATCTTTGACTGCATTTAACTGTAAGGTTAGAGATCAGTGACATCTTGATTAGGAAACAAGAATGATATGAATCAAGAGATTCAAAATTAATCAAGAAGATGAGAATCACAGTGAATCAAACGTGAACAATATGAGTTGTGCTCTCTGTTAAGGAGTTCCCTGACTGCACCAAGCTCCATCAGGAAAGCTGAGAGTGGAAGGAACCTCTGAGTGAGGAGCAGAGGGGACAGACCCTGCTGGAAACTGGGCAGCCTCTCACAGCATGTCCAGCCAGGAGGAGCACATGAACTGGGCTACCTACAGAAAACTGGCAGAAATCTCCTTCTAGTCTCCGATTCTTATGGAGCATTTCAAACCAGGCGTCTACTAGAAGGGTAACACAGCAATGACCAGGCAATCCAGGAGCTCCTTATACAGCACAAGTGATAATTCCATCATGTGAACGCTGGAGGGGACAGCTAGGGATTACACTCGACTTCCAGTGGTGAACATGGTCACAGTATCAGCCTGGATTTATCTTCTGTCACCATTATTAAATTCAGGATCCAGAAGAAGGCTGGAAAGTTAAGCTACAGAATAATTATTCTGGATTTCAGAACAAGAAACTTTAGTTTACTCACAGGGTTGCTAAATAAAATCCCTTGAGATGCAACCATGGATTGGAAATGTGCCCAAAAGTTCTGAATTATTTTTAAAGACAACTTACTGAGTAGCTCAGCAAAAAATTATCCTGTTCTGCAGGAAGAAGGAATTTCAGCAGAATATTTAATTGGCTACAGAAGCATCTTCTTGATGAAACCAGATGCAAAAAGGGAACATACAAGAGATGGACATGAGGCACAGTACCCATTTCCTGAAAGAGCTGGCCAGTGGGATTGTAACACTGCTGTCTGTGACAGATGTCTAGACTGGGGAAATCCCCAATGTCTGGAAAAAATCCAACATCTCATCTATCTTTAGAAAGGCAAGAAAGGAAACTGGGGAACTATCTGCTGATCATCTTCTCGGTCACTAGAAGATCAGGGAGTGTCCCCTTCCTAGGGTCCACTTCTAAGGTCATAAATGACAAAACTTATTTGGGAAGACTTACTGATGGCAAACCAAATTGGACTGATCGGTTTGCTTTCTAAAATGAAATTAGTGAATGTGTGAAGATGAAAATGCTGGCTATAATGTGCCCTGTAAGGTTTTGATACCATTCCATATAATATCACTTGGCAGCTTAGAGGGTGTGGGCTAAAACAACAGGTTGAAAGAGGGACTGAAAACTGTCTGGTCATGCCTGACAGATCACCAGCAACCAAGGTGCAGCCAAGGGCTCAGCACCAAAATCCACACTGTTCAGTATCTTCATCAGATACCTTGATGGTGACAGTCAGGTTTGTGGATGATTTCAGCTGTCTGCACTGACAAATAGCAAAGCTTCCACGCAGTGGCTCCTCCACATCCCTGAGATCCGGGCCAACAGACACCTCATGATGTTCAACAGGGAAACGTGATCTGCTCCAGGCTGGGAAGCACCTCGCTGAGGAGCCATCCTGCTTAAAAGGAGCTGGGGATTACAGAGGGCATAAGGCCAAATGTGTCAATTTGGAAAGGGTCCAGTAAAGCTGCTGAGATCATCAGAGGCCTGGAGCAACATGAGAGGGGCTGAGGGAGCTGAGCCTGTTTAATCTGATCAAGGGAAGGCTGAGGGCTTCTGGAACATAGTGGCTATACACAAGAGAGTCAAACTTGCCTTCTTAGTGCTAAAGGCTGTAGAAGTGGACATGTGCTGAGGTCTGGACATGTTCACTGGGAGGCCAGGGTAACCCTGGAACACACTGCCCAGAGAGGCTGTGCAACTTCTGCTCCTGTGAGTGTTTCAAGGTTTAGCTGTAGTGTGGCTGACCTCATCCACTACTGGTCACAGCCCCACTTCAAGCAGGGTGTTCACCTAGATGAACTCCTCCATTCTAAAAGTAACTAAATAAAATTATAACCATGTGAATTGATGGAAAAATATTATTATAAATAAGATAAACTGAATTCATTTCCAATTTTCAAGAAGGTAGCTGAATATGCAGTATTTCATATTTTTGCACTGCACAAAATATGATACATTGATTCCTGAGTAATATTTTTAAAAACTCCAAAATCAGCGCAACAGTATGCAACAAGGAGGAAAGATTGTAACCCAAAGAGTCAACTTGTTCATTTGCATGGGCACACTGAAACCATAAGCTTTCCAACGCAGCCAAAAGCAAGCTCAGACACATAGAGGGATGAAAGACTCACAGCAGAAGAGAGCCCACGCTGATGAGCAGAGGTTAGGGAAAAGACATGGATATAGGCCAAGTACAATGCAGTGAGTTATGTCACCTCTGCCATCAGCCTTCATGTGCTGTTCTGTCCAGCCCATCACCTGACTGGGACACAAATGGACAGGAGAGAGTCCTAGAGGCTACAGAACATCTTACAGTGAGAGATGGAAACATTTCAGTATGGTATCTTTGCAAAGGTGAACACAAAATAGGTTGCTGCACTGGTCTGAGGAGACAATCCCACATTCCTCAATGACACAGGGGCAAAATTGACTTTTGTTGAACCTTTTAGTTGAAAAGAAAAGAGCTTTTATGGGCACTTTGATGTGTTTCCCTCCATCTCCCACAATAAGGAGGAAGCCTTTGTGTAGGAGATGGAGGAAAACACATCAAAGTGTTTTCCTCCTTCAGAGAACCCTGCAACTTCATGCCAAGCCCACCAAGCCCTGCAAATCCCTGCTCCTGCCTCTGCCCCAGCACTGGGTAGCAAACTCCATGGGCTGTGGGCACGGGCAGCAGGGACATGGTTTTACCTCTGCAGAACTCTTCCTGCTTCCAGGAATTTGCTTTCCTGCTTGTTCTACCCTCACCCAACAGAGTTTGGCATCCACGTATTTAGACAAGGAACACAGACTCAGCATCACTTAAAGCTGTCCCAAAGGTTGGAAGTTGAAACTAGATCAGCTGAAATAGAAAACAAGCCACAGTTATGCACACAACATATATACAAAATAAATAACGGTAGTTAACTATTGAATCAGTGGTGATTGGTCAATAAATGCTATTAAATGGAGTGTATGTTTGTGCCAAAAACTGGCGTTTTCTGCAGCTCTTAGGCTTGAAATACGACTTACTTCTGGGCTGGCTAGGTGGGAGGTCATCTAGATGAGCACTCTGGGTCTTTCCAGCCTCAGATTCTGTGGTTCTGTGGAAATTATGTGTCAGAGGGTTTTTCTCATCATAGCCAGACTGAGAGCTTGAAATCCACATGGTTACTGACAACTCCCAACTGTCAGTAAAGCTGTTTTACAGAAAGTGTTACATGACTGATGTCTCTACAACTGCACTTTTCCAAACAGATGGGGGAAAAAAAGGCACCGGTCTCAAATCAAATTAGTCTTGATGGATTACGCAAAAAAAACTTAACACATGCTCCACATTTTGAGAAACTTCTAAATATAACATCTCCATTGAAAACACAGTATATGACAGTGCTAAAAATATGTAAATACCCGTCTATAAAACTATTTTCACAATACAGAATGAGGACCACTACAAGGGTCTAGAAGAATTACATTTTCTTGATGCAGGAGCCCCATGTCAGGATTGCCACACCTTGTTTAACCTCACAGATAAGCTCATTTTTGAAAGCATACTGTTTGACTTCTCAAGGTTTGTCTCTATGGGACACAGGGCAAAGATAAAAATGTTCCCATTGTAACGGATGTTGTAATTGCATTCAGAAATAATAAATCCGTGACATTATGGAAAAAAATTAAAATAACCCACAAGAGAAAAGATGATATTTAAATTCTGTTGCAGCTGGAAACGTGCTGTAATAAAGAATTAACAGGTGAGTCTTGGTCAACACCCTGGGTATTTTCATTATAATTAGACTGGGTATAATTTTATTTTACCACAGTAGTTATACTGGCAAAACATTTACTGTACATGCAATTTTATTCACATAAAGGTATGATGCATCACCATTTCAGGAAAGAGATACAGCATTGTGAGAATGACACACTAGTAGACCTAGGTAGCTCCAAGTTATTGTACTGGTTTAAATGGAGACATGCAGTCAAGGGAACATGTTGTGTACATTTAAATTGGTTCTTGGAAAGTTAGAGTTTGCAATTACTTGTAGAATTAATAAAAAAGTAGTATCAGAGACAGGATAAGGAGAATAAAAAATGCAGAATTGATACTCACACAAACAAAAAAGTCAGGGATTTCTTCTGAGTAATTTCAAATTACACCATTAAAAGAGGCCATGAAATGTGTAGCAAAAAGGGCCTGTATAACAGAGGAATGATTTTCCCAGGAAAATTACATTTGGCTTCATTTATAGCCATTTTGGTACTCCAAGTGATAAGAAGTACAGTAATTTCACGATTATAAGCCGCACCTGATTATAAGCTGCACCTCCCGGTAGTCGGATAGACCACGGGATTGTCCATATATAAGCCGCACCTGAATATAAGCCGCACTTTTCCCCCCCCTTGTTTTTTTTAAAGCGAGGATCCATGTGTAACAAAGTAACAAAGTAACGGAATAGCTGCCAGCGGGATTTGGTGTCAGGTGCTCAAGTTGCAACAGTTTTCATAGACCAGCGAAGCCTTTAAAGGCAGCCCCAGGCACCCTCCCGGCTGGCTCTCACTTCCGGGTTGGCATTTCACTGGGATTTGTCCATAGATAAGCCGCACCTGAATATAAGCCGCACTACTGGGGTAGGCTGGATTCTTCAATCAAAAAGGTGCGGCTTATAATCGTGAAATTACTGTAAATCACATCTCTAGGTTCTTTACTCCATATAGAGCCTACTTTGAAAAAATGAACAATGACAGTCTCCTAATTACTATTTTGAAAGCAATTTTTAAAATAAAAAAAAGAGTCTCCCATGTAATTATCAAAAAGAATTCATATCATTTGAGGAACAACAGCAAGAATTGACTGTGGCCTCCTATCCAGTACAGAGCCAGGGAGGTGTCTTAGGTAAGCTGTGGCAGCCAGAAGAGCACAAAAGCTACTGCAGCAGTAGATGTTAAGATGTTAAGAACAAGCACAAGGCACAGCTTTGTTCCTCTTGCCAGTGAACATGCCAGGCCATCTTGCTTGGCTCAGTAAAGACCAGAGCAGCTCTGTGAGAGTGGCAGGAGAACATCCATTTCTCCACTGGGAACACCCAGAGTTACCACTGCAGGGAAAGGCACCTGCGATTCTTGCAACAACAGAACTGTAACTGGGGGCACTGAAATAATATTAACTAGTGCCCAAGCAGTGCCTTTTTTTGTCATCAGAATGTTTTACAAACATTAATTTGATTCAGCACTGGCTCATGGCAGCTTGCAGCAGCAGCCAGATGGGGCTGGCTGCCCCACCAGGCACCTACAGGACTTTGCAGGGACGTTTGTACGGCGGAAGGTGCTGCCTGGGAGAGGATCTTGCTCAGGCATGTGCTGAGTCAATGTATTCCTCTGGCAGCCTGTACTGGCAGAGCAATCATAGCGGCCAAAGAGTTATTTATAACTGTCCTCCCGAAACAGGACTCTGGAGGGAGGATGTTGGTATGAGCACTGCTATTCCATGTACACACATTTCTGCACACACCACAGCGGTATCACTATTCCATGCACGCGAATACTCCTCTGACATAAGTCCTGGGGTTTATTTTCCAAGGAGGTCACTTACACAGGGGGAAGAAAGAATGCAGCTCTAACCACAGTCAGTCCACACCTCATGCAAAAGCCTGGAGGCCTCCCCACAAATTGCCACAACTTCTTCACAAACTCATCAGGACTGACAGCAGGGTTAAGCCTCTGACCATACAAATAAACCCTAATGCTAATGTGGCTTCACTCACTTTGGCTTGCTTTAGACTCACCTCCTCTCAGAAAACAGCCACCATGCAGCTTCTAAAGCCCACATAGGAATGGGGAGAAGGAAACTTATTCTTGAAAAACTCAGGGCTCGAATTTGTCACTCTGCAGGAAAGCCACCCCCACCAAATGCAGTCAAGCCTTGCTCCCTGCTGGCTGCAGCCCCTCGACTTGCTCATGCAGAACAACTTCAAAAATCAGACCAGTGCTTAACCAGTTTAACTAGTGATCTACCACAGGTGAAGATTTACTTCCACAGTATTCTTACTTTCTTGTACTCTAGAATATGGATGAATGAGGCAGAAAAATTAACCTGAAACTGAGATGGCAAATGCCCCATCTGCAAAATGTGGTGGCAATATGGGACCTCCTGCAGCAGCATGCCTTGGTTATTGTCCCGGCTGGGAGCAGGTTGGCCGGAACAGAAATAGTTCTTAGGCTCTCCAGAATGTGTGCCTGTGAGTTTCTCTTCTTTGTTTTGCAGTTTCCAATGCGAGCATGCAGCCTGCCTGTCTGCTGTGGGAAGGCTCTGCAGTGGAGGAGACGCTGCTTCTTGCACGGAGGTTTTGCACATTTTCTTTACCTAGCATTTCCCTCTGCAGGGGGAAAATGTGCATTTTGCTCTTTGTGCAAAGAAAATGTAGATAAACTGGGAAAACATGATAGGGTTTTTACTAACTTTCTCCACAAGCCAACAAAATGGTAAAGGAAGACCAAAGCAAAATCTTCATGAGAGAGAAAACAAAGCCTGTGTCTCTCTTCCATCTTGAATCTCAGGGTCCTGCCAGGCAGGCATGATGCTTCACACATTTAAAGATGCAAAGCACATAATAGGGGCTATATCATAGGGGAAATAAATATGTCTGCATGCATTTCAAAGAAGCTAGGCCAAGCACAAGCCTTTCTCCACCATTTTCCTTCGATACACAGATCTGTTTTTTTATGAACAACCACAATGGCAGAAGGAGAAGCTGCAAAAGGGAGACAGGTGACTGATTCAAAAACTGGGATTCAAAACCTCTTGCACACAGACTAGAGATGCAATCTTTTGTATTGATGGCACTGAATTCAGAAGGTTTCATTCATGGTGATTATTAATTTCAGCTACACAAACACTGGTTTGCTTTGGGGGTTCAGAGAAACTGGAAAGATTTCATAACTCCACTGTGTCACAGTTTGATGGCTGGCTTTCGTTACAGACAATGTAAGGGATGTACTCTTGCAGCTACCAAGGTGCCAATACCAAATAATCAGCAGAGATGTTGCCCTTCAAAATCATTTTTATTCTAAGATTCATGTGCTTTGTTATAATTTCTTTTTTAAACAAGGAAAAAAGAGGGGAGAAAAAATCCCTATCCTTAGTGGCACTAAAATTAGCATGCCTAGAATAGCTACCAAAATTGTCTTCTTCCCCATGTATTTTGCTCAGATGTGAATGACGCTGCATCAAGCACAGAAAAGCAGCATATTAGTCCCATTCTACTGGAAAAACAAGCACATTACATCGCTGAAATGTCAAGTTTCCACCACGCATTTGATAATAAGAGTGTGTGCTCAGTTTCTTGCATCCATTGTAGCAGCTCACTGAAGAAATGCTCTGCCCCTGCCAGCAGCAGTTGCCCTTTGCACTGAACCACTTCGGCCAACCAGGGCTTTGCCAGTCTCCCTTTCAGGTGTGGCCTGGCCTGTCAGATGGGTGGGAATTTCAAAAATAGTTAATACCTTTTTTTAACAACAGAATTCTACGCCTGACTGATCTTGCTTTATTTTATTATCCTTCAATTTTCCATCATGCTCTCTTCCCACCAAGATTTTTGGCTACCGTAGCAGGTGAAAGGTCACACCTGGACATCATCCATCACCACAGCATTTCCTCTGCACTGTGATTGCATGGGTGGCTGTTTGTTTTGCAGGCTGTGGTAAGCAGGTAGGAACAACTCCAGTGAGAAGGGCTGTACACTGCCAGTGCAGCTCCCCAGATGACTTCCATCATAATTTTAAGGCTCTGCATGTCATGAAATGCCCTGACATTACGTTTCAGTCTGTTTCAAATTATACCAAATGCACATAAATCTCATTTTAAGTGGTCTTCCTCAGACACAGGCTGTGACAAGCACAGGGTGAGGAAGGCCACATAACTAGCAAGGACTGTGATATCCCAGTTATCATCTGAAGGGGAAAAAAAGAAGAAACATACCTAGAGTACCTTTCTTCAACTCGCTTACCAAAGACCAAGACTGGAAAGCATCAATGATCACACAGTTCTTCTCTGGAAACTCTGAAGAGGAACTGGCTTCAAGAAATACTTTCCCTTAAGCTGCAGTCTTGTGAAACCTGCTTGTCTTCAAAATCTTACAGCAGTAGTTGAACTCTCAAGCTGTGCTGTCAGCTGCCTGGGTTTAGACACACTGCTGCTGCAGGCTAGAAAATAAACGTGGGGTCAGTACCCGAGGGATGAGTGTGTAAGAGGAGAGGAAAAAACCAGTAACCATGAGAAGTGATCTGCTTAAAGAGCCTCAGTCACTGCCTGTTTCTCTTCTCTCACCTTGCCCCCTCCTCAAGCTGTGTGGGATGCCACATTGTGCAGAAAACTCAGTGAAGGAGGAAGACTAACACACCTCCAGGCACTGGAAAGTAGCCAACATCTCCAGAAACAGGAAGGGCTTAAAGCAGCAGTGAGCATAGAGACGTTACCAGCTTGCTGGAGGAAAGAAGCACTGTAAGAAAACAAGAAAGGGAAGTGGACAAATTAGCTGAATAAATTTTCTGGTGAAAACAGCTGGATGAGCATCTCTGGAGACTAAGAAAAACTAGAAACAGAATGGAGAGATCATAATCATCTGCCCATGTTTATAATGATGACAGATATGACAACCCATCCAATGCAAGCATTCCCACCCTGCTGTGGCACTTTCTATTTCCGAACAAAGCTCCTTGGCAGTTGTATCGAGGTCAACAAAAATTTGACATTTTACTTCTGCTTCCTGTATTTCTATTTACTGTTTGTTATTTCTTTTCTGCTTTTGTATTTTCATTTCTTCCTGTTTTGGTGATGATCAATAAAGAGCATTACCCGCAAATCTGCATTGCTGCCTTACAGTTTTTCACAAGCTGGATCCTCTCGGAGGCTCCAAAGCAGCAGCATTTGTCCCTCATTAGGTGTCATATAAGACACCTGCTTTAATACTTGAGCCAAAAACTTTTCATTGTGGTGTTTCTGTAGCCCAAAGGGTTTGTATTTAGCTATGTCATTCAGTTTTGTGCTCATGCCTTCTGTTAAATCCTGATGTAGATAATTTGAGAGTTTAGTCTCTCCCTTCCCCCTTCACTCCAACACACTGCCAATACAGATATTTCCACCACCCTTTCAGGAATATCTCACCAAGTACCAATTATATACCAACAGTAGTAAGAGACCCATGACAGAAGCTGTATTCCACCTAATCTCTTCACATTTCTGCAGTATTTTGCTGACCATTGTATGAGGAGCCATGTAAAATGCCTTATCCCTCTGAAGGGAAGAGGAGGAGAAATAACTGGCACCTAAGTACTCCCTTCAGATGTTCAGCAAACGTGTTTTGAAGTTAAAATAAATTAGCTACTGACACTTCTCTGGATGGTGGTTTCCACTCCTGAGTAGAGCTCCACTTTGTCCCTGACTACCATTCATCCACACCCCTCAGTCTCAGGCTGCACAGGATGGGGAGGGTATCCCAGGCTGTCAGTGGGCTGGCAACCTGCCACTGCAACTCACGGCCAATAAAAGGACTTCAGAAGGGCTCCTGAGAATTGCAGACCAGGAAATTTGCCATCCATCCTTCCTAATGGCAGTGGAATCTGAAAAAATAAAGTCACTCTAGACAAGGATAAACATGGTCTCTTGGGAACAAGGCAGTGTGGCTTCTGTGGAGAGAAACCCTGACTCACCAACCCACCACAGCCCTCAGATTGCACCAGAAAGGACAGATAGATTAGGTTCTATACGAAAGCTTCTCAGAGAAACTAACTCACCACAAGATGAGAAGACTCTTTAGAGATGGAAGATCGGAGGCCGGATGTGAAGCAAAAGATGAGGCATAAAAGTGACTTTTCAGGGTGGAAAAAAGGCATCAACAAGATCTCTAGCTGTGGGATTGATGGTGGGACTGGCTTTACCGATATTTTCAGTGAGTACCTGAACAGCACGTGTACAGTGAAGTCTTTAAGTTTCTATGTCACAAACTTATTTCAGGCAAGTAACTCTAGAAGGACTTCATAAAACTGAGTGAGTTGGCAATGGCTCTAAAGCAGACACTAGAAGGCTTAGGCAGTGATGAGCTCCCAACATCCAAACCCTGCAGAGAGGACAGGCTCACCTGCTCTCTGTAGGCAGCACTGTCAGACTCAGGGCTGGATGGACCACCAATCTGATGCAGTAGTTGATGTTTACATTCTTAAATGTGCTTCTGCACAGCATTCCTAGACACTTCCCAGTTTCACTGCACACTGTGACGGAGCAAATTCCCAGCCTGGCACTAAGGCTGAGATGTAAAAATCCATGCAGTCCAGTTGCTGCAGTCCCCAAAGCCAGCACTGCCTATTCCATCCATGTCTTCCTAGTAGCTGCCCAGCTGTCAGGCTGACCTGGCAGGCACACTAAATATAAAACCCCTCAAGGACCCCAGAACAGTTACAGAGAGAAGGAAACAGATCCTGCAGATGTGCTTTCGCACACGTGCATTCTCTCACTTCCTCCTTCCCCACTGACAGACCTCGCAGAGTAAAGGTCTGTTCAAAACCGACAAACACTCGAGCGGAGATCCCAGCTTTCGCCTCCTCACCGCTCTCCGCATTTCTCTGGGGTTTGGTGAGCATACGTTTAAGGTCCAGGATCACTCACCACCTCATTTTTCCTCTTCAGCGGTGCAGGAATGCCCGTCCCTGGGCTGGGGAAGGGCTTTTCGTGGTGCTTTTCGTGTTGCTTGTCTCGGGCAGAGGCGCTGCCTGCTCCTTCACAGCCCGGCCGCGGAGCTGGTGGGAGTCAGTGCCTCAAGCAGTTCCACGGCCACACTTGGGGCAGCCAAACCCGGCTGATTCAATTCCAAAGGCCAGCCTGCCCCCCAGCACGGCAGAGCAGTCTGACCCCACGCAGCAGGTGCCTGTCCGGAGCAGCTCTAAGCAAAGGAGCCGAGCCGCGCTCCGGCTGCGCGCTGAGCTCCGCGCCCCGCGGAACCCGCGCCTGGCAAAGCGGGATGCGGCAGCTTGTGTGC
>VRYO01002734.1:18172744-18216670 GCA_009812075.1 Sialia sialis
CCTGCTGTTTGGGCTGTACTCTGCACTGCGTCCCCTTTCCCAATGCCCAGTTCCATGATCTCGGAGATTCCTGAGCTCACTTTACCGAGCGAGGACTGATGAGCCCAGCCCGAAGAGAGATCTCTGCTACCACTTAGAGGAGCTGCATCCCAGCTCCCCTCCCCCAGCCCCTTCAACACCACCCACACAGCAACCCATCAGCATCACCCTTGGAGCATCTGGGGGCAACATGTAATTAGGAATGATGCTGTCTGCCATTTATAGACATACTACTGCAAGGAAAGGCTGGTGAAAGTAATACCCATCGACAGACATACCTTAGAGCATGCATCGAACATTAATTGGGAAAAGTAATGGAAAGGTGGAGGAAAGATACAGAGAGTAGACAGAAGGATGAAAGCAGCAGTGTACTCCCACCAGCTTTAAACCAAAGCAGAATATCCTCTCAAAGTGATCGTGATGTAGCTGTCTGCTAAAAGTTTATTTGAAGAAATAAATCAATTGTGTGAAATAGGAACATCAGAAACACAGGAATATAGAGCTGCATTTGCTCTGTGATTCCTTCACTCAGGTACAACCCAGAAGAAACTGTGCAGGTGTGCACATACTGTATTGCCTATGCACAGGACATCACGTGGCCCGTGATGTTTTTCTCTCAAAGTCTTTTACTGCAAGAGATCTTATATGACAGCTGATACCGTGTGTCACATCTCAAGCATGCTTGGTCCTTGGTTTGGGATTGTTTCTTCTCAATTATTTCCTATTTTGAATCTCCATCTTAATTTCTTTTTGAAGTATTTAAAAACTTGGTTGTGCTTGTCACGACACTGTAAGTATTTAATATGCAGGCTGTGTGTTCGCTCTGGAGCATACATCAGCCTATTGTCACAGCAAAAAACAGCTGTTTGTGAGATGCTGTAACAATTCTGGCAACACTCAATAACTAGCTTTGGATAAAGCAAAGTCAAACAAAAGGAGTGTGAACTATGACAAGCAATGTGTGGAGTGGTAATTCAGAAGAGCTGAAGGAGATGTGAAGAGTAATTAGCAAATAAACAAAAACGGGACAAATTATTTAAGTGCATCATGACTTGGAATCAAGGAACAGAGGGAGTATGTGAGGACTGGGAAAACATTGGAGGGAGCTAAAGTTGAGATTCCTGCATTTGTCCACAGAAAAAAAATCATGTAGAAGATACGTGCATCAGTGAACTTGAGTTAAAGAAATTGAAGGGTAAAAGAATAGAGAAGAGGTGAAGGAAATCCAGAAGACAGTGACTGAACTACTATTTTGCTCAGTAGGAGAAGGGGAAGGAAGCAAATGGACCAGCTGCCCACTTAAGGCACAGCAATATGGCAACAGATGACAGCAAAGACCTGAGTTCTGCGCTTTTGGGGCAATGGCAAATGCTCTTCTAATGGAGAGTAAGAAGCCAGATCAACTCCCTCCATTTCTTTGTTCTTTCACTTGGTTTGCTCATCTGCAGCAGT
Organism: Sialia sialis; assembly: GCA_009812075.1. Classification (NCBI taxonomy): domain Eukaryota; kingdom Metazoa; phylum Chordata; class Aves; order Passeriformes; family Turdidae; genus Sialia; species Sialia sialis. The sequence continues at coordinate 18,174,236 of VRYO01002734.1, forward strand.
AGAACTGGTGGCAGTTAAACAGGATGGAATTTATATCAGATTTAGAAATTGTACTTGCTGCCTACGGTTTCCCTGCAGAACAGCTTCAAATTACACCGCACTTATGTGAAGTTGCAGAGTTTTGTCATCTCACCATCCCACCAGTGCAGAGCACATCATGGGAGCTGCACCATTGTCATCTGACTGCCATATGCCCCAGCCCAGAACGTTCCCTCAGTGCACAGTCACCCTCAGACGAACAAAAGCTTTTGCCTGACTGAGGCTTTTCAGGACCAGCTCCCCAGACAAGTAGGATGGCCTGTCTGCACCATTAGCTTACTAACAACCATCTTTTATCTATTCTTCATGTGTCTATCACCACAGGATTCCAACACCACTAGCACCACATTTCATTCATCTGTTACAGATTGGAATGAACATTCAGCTGAAGTTTTATTAACTTACTTGTGGATTTTCACGAATTACCTTCTAGTTTTGAGGATTTTTGCAGTCCCTTCAATGGCTATTGTTTAAGGGTTTTCACACTATCATCTTGACAGGTGACTTAACTCTGTATAAAATATGTCTAACTCTGTTCATTTGGACCGCTCACATTGAGAGGAAGGAAGAGATATATCCTTCTTTCAAGATTTAAATAATATTCATTGAGATTACAGAAAATTACTTGTGGCCTCAGAGAAGGAAAAATCCAGATTTTAGATTGCCTTTATAGTTCTGTGTGCTTCCTTTAGGTGTGCAATGATGTAGCTCTGTCTATTTTCACACAGAAGGAATCCAGCTGAGAGCATGTTTTATTATAACTCCAGATGATGTTCAAGGGGATGAAAAACTCATTTTTCTCAGGTGGTCAGAGAACAATTCCCAGTAAACCGACATTCCTTCCTTTCTAATCTGTATTCTGCAGAGGAATTCAAGTTGTTTATAAGCCATTTGAAAGATGTTTTTTTAAAAAAAAGGGTGGTCCTGGACTTTTTACATTTTCAATTACTTTTCAATCTCTTAAGAACAGTCATTTAGGTCAGAGTAGTTAAACTGTTATAAAACAGCTGTTAAAGCAGTCTTCTATTGTAAATTAAATGGCAATTTTACCAAACATTCACATTGCACGACTACATTAGAATAAACACAAATCTGGAATTTAGAAAACACTTAGGAGGGGAAGGGCTAAGGTAGTGATTCATGACCTTGTGATAATTCAAGTCCATGGCAGTAATTTTAACAGATTTTGTTACTGGTAGGTCATGTCTGATATTTAAAAAAAAAAAAAAAAATAAGGGGAGATGGTCCAAACTGGAGCTCCACATTTCAGTGGGAAAGCCAAGTTTCTGCTCTTGCTGTCAGTCAGAGTGATACATCACAGACATAGCTATAGCTTCTGAAATTGCAGCTTCTTAAAACATTGTCCTCAAAACTGCTCATTTTCTTCAGTTCAACCAAGGGAATTATTGAAGGAAAATAACTTCTGGTCAGCTGTACATTGATGGCACTGATAAATGGAAACAGCACATAGCACTCATAGCAGTTTTCAACTTCAAAGCACTGTGAACATCACCCCTGGGACATCTTGAGGAGGTGGGAGTCCTCACTCTGCAGGAGCCAGCTAGGTAAGGTTGCTGCACCAATGCCAAGTGCACATGGGATGGAGGCAGGGAGAGGAATCTGTAATCTCTCAACACTGTAGGCATATGCTCCAGGTGTGGATATACTCTGTCCAAGGCAGGGTGGTGTCTTGACCCACACAATTAAGGACAGACCAATTTCAGTTGCATCCACTATCAGTGACAGCATACAGCAGCACCAGCACAATGCCCACTCTCCTTGAACCCTCTTCAGCCTCCCACTGCCAAATTTCCCTGTGTCTTGTGTGCTCCAAGACCTTGTAGCCTTCATAGATAAGCTGGTATAGGATTTGCTCTGGAGTTACTGAAAGCAGCTAAGTTTCATATTGTTAAACTGCTTAGAAATCACTTAAATTATCCTCCTTTCCATTTCCATAAAATAAAAATGTATGAATCATGATCCAATGCTTGGCTGGCACGAGCAGCACTGCCATGGTGTCACTGATGCAACCACCTGTTCCCAGAGCAGGAGGCAGAAGCCCATGACCAAACTCAGGGATAGCTAACAGCAAGGAGGTGTTAGCCATGGAAGGAGATGGGAAACTTGAAGCTTCCTTAACATCCATTTCCCAAAACAGGTAAGAGCTGCAACACCAGCATGTTACTGATTCTTAAAACCTGCTCTTCATGGCTGCACGTCACGTTCCCAACACAGAGCACGAGCCATTCCCCAGTTCTAGAAAAATTTTCCTACCATTCCTTCATTTGAAGCACTGCTGGAGAAGAAAGCAGGGAAGTAATTTTCTTGCTTCTGCTTTGTTTCCAGTAAAAAGCAGAGCTGTTCAGAGCACTGGTGATGCAGATCAGATGCGTGCTGCTGGCCTTGATGGCAATTAAAGCCATAAAGCTGGCATTAGGGAGCAAAGGAGCTGCCCACAACCTGCTCTCCACCAGCCCCTACAGATGCTTTACAGAGGCAAGTGTTGTGCAAGCAGACAGATACAATTTTGATGACATTTTGGTTGACTATGCTTGTACATATGTGCATACAGAGAGGAATTACACTAAGACAGGGCAGACTATAAATGGGAGCTGTTCTTTCCAAATTTTATGCATTACTTGAGCCACAAAATATTAACCACACCCAACCCAGTAAACTCCCCTCCCTCTTTGTTCATATTCACTCCAGTATATCCATCGTTTTAGATTCTCTGCTGATTTCCATTGTTGGGGCTTATTTTCTGTGACTTGAGAACCTGAAATTACGTCATATATCTTGGTAGTTCATTGAACTAACCAGCATTTATTTTAATTTAGTAAGGAAACATTTGGTTGTGTGTGACCAAATAAATACTGCGTCTAAAGCAACACAAACACAGTTTGCACAAGGCTATAAACCTGTCTCAGAGCTCTAATGATATTGCAAGTCAATGAAGCTTCAGTGTTCTCATTAACGTGATTCCATCAGACCTCTATGTTGCATATTATTAATTTTTAACAATAGATTGTAATATAATTTATAGCACTGTGAGGCAACAAAGGCTGGATCCTGATAGTAATCCAACCTTTTAGGTTGATAATGGCTTTAACACTGACCTAATTTTGAAGGGTGAACGTGTTCAGAGGGCACCATACCTAATTATAAATAGGACAGCAGGGATAAAACACATCACTAGTCTGCGTCAGTGATGACAAAATTTTCCTTGAGAGCAAAGGGCACAGATCTCGTCATAACATTATGAAGAGTTTTGCTGCTAAATTTGACACAAAAAAGTAATCAAAAGCTTTGTTTAAAAGAAATACATAATACATTAACACACTTTTCTCACCTCTTGAAGTTGAATTTCTATCACAAAAGGAATAAAATACAGAACAGCTAATGTTAATCTGGGTACCTATAATTTAACTCAATTTGGAAGTCGAACAAGCGTATATTTATGAAGAAAAAGCAAGCCTTCAGAATCTCAGTGGAAATAGGCTAAATGGATGACATTAGCACCCTTGCATTGTTCCTCTCCATGGCTTGCTGATGCATGAGAGTGAACACAACTGGTTTCTGCTACGGCCAGCAGCTCCCAGTCCCTCAGCAGCTCGCTGAGCACTCGGGGCCTCGCGATTTAATCTCCGAGCAGGAGGGACACAGCATGAAACGTGTTTAACCCAAGCTGGAGTAACTTCTCATGGAAGGCAGCACAAAACCATTTCCAGGTTTAAAAGGCAGTCCCATCATCAAAAGACACATTACTATTGCTTATACATATTTTCTAACTCAGCCTTTTGTGCTGTGTCTAGAAACACAGTACAGCAGTAATAACGTAATTAGTATTTTCACTAGCTAAATTACAGAGCTGGCTGCAGAATAAAGCACAGTAGCATCAATATTATCAGTTAAGTATTATACAAAAAATAACATCAATAGTTTTAGTATAGTCACAAGATACAATAATTTCCATTCTCTATGATCCCTTTAAATTTTGTGATATGAGGAAACTCACAAAATCCACTTGCTCTTAGTTCAACTCCAATTCTAAAAAATTAGCATTTCCAAGATTTTCTAGGTAAGTTTTTGTAGGTTCTTAAACAATATTTCTTTCTGAATATGGTATTAGTTATAAAGAAGTTTATTTCTGCTGCATCAATCCCTCATATGAATTTAATTTTCCAGCACTTCTGTAAGTTAACAAAGGAGTAGAACAGATACTTCACAGATGAAGATGATGAATCATAGGGATTTGTAATAATTATCCAAGACCATAAAAGCAATCCTATGTCAGTGTGAGAAGTGGAAACACTGGCATTGCAATTCATATTTTCTTCCCCCTGGTCACAAAGGGAGATCTAAAATTCCAACGACCAAGATACTGGGAACCAAGCAGCCATTATGGAAGAAATTGAGGCAAGCATGCTTTCACAGATTCCTCACATGGTGAGATAATTGTCTGCCATCCCTAAATACCCAGAAATCAGAGGACTCTAATTTATAACAAAGTTGAAAGTATCCCATGGCATTTTCCATGCTTAAAACGCCCCTTCAGCCAGGCTAATTCACAATCCCCTAGACCAAATCAAGAACACTTGAAGATCTACTCACACTCCATCCACTTCCTAATTACAGTAACTTTATGCTTTACTTCACAAAATGAGATTAATTTCCTTCACCAGTTCCATTCAGCTCCTTCAACATTTTGTTCATTTGTTTGTTAAGATGCAGATCTCCAGCAGCTTGATCACTTCAGATGAGACAAAGCAATCCCTTGGCAAATCCCTCTGGACATGCAGAACATATTATATGCACAAGAGTTGAACTCCTTGAATTTCCCCTTTTCAGATCCTCTAAGTTTCCAGTCATTCAGATAAAGAAAGGAGCTTTTGTAGGCCAGTTAATCCATCCACTGAACGAAATATAGTAATAGTTCTACACATCCACATGTTCTGTCAAGGTCCTGGTTTACATCTGTAGATGTAATAATAACTGTAGTAATGCAGAAAATCATGGCTCAGGCCCCCAGAGAAGATCTTTAGAGACTTGAGTTGAAAAGTCCAGTGCAGTCAAAGGAACGGGCAAAATGATTTAAGGACTTACATTTATTTCTGCCAAAGCACTGGCTTAATTTTCTTTGTGTGTCCTAATAAGCCACCTCTGTGAGAGGGACTCTTACTTGAAATGCCTGTATGTCCTAAGCTGCAAAGCAGGCACCATTGAGTGTAAGCTGAGACAAACATCCAAAGGCAGTGTAAAGGCCAAGCTGCAAAATGAGCCCGTTGTTCATCTTCTCTAGCACCACAGTCACACACTTGCATGAAAACAGCATTTGAATGAATTAAAATGCAAATCTACATTTTATTATATGAAATTGAGACAAATTATATACACTTGAAGCCTGCCAGAGTAGCTATTACAAACATTAATATAGCTTTGGATGATGACTTAAACCAAATGAGAGGATGGAATAGAAACACTGAAGAAAAACCTTGTGAAATACTACCAGAAAAAAAGCAACTTTTGCCATAGTTACATTAGTAAAATAAAAATTAGCAGTAATTTCGCTGTAATGGGCTAGATCTGTCTTGTGTAGACAGGTACCTCCAGGGAAGCTTCCAGCCACAAGGTGTTTGTGCAAGGCAGAGAAGCAGCCTGCCAGCAAAGAACAAACTACGTGGGAAAGGACTTCGCAGTGCCACAGCCTAATGGCATGTGGCATCGTCCAGGAATCCTGCCACAAGAGGCCAACCAGCCACTGGCCTGGGCCAGAGCTGCCCAGTGGATGTAAAGATGTATTTATGCTAGGTCTGATTTAGATTGTGCTCTACACAATCAGATCGCTTTGAAGGTTTGCCTTGTGCAATCATTTCCTTTGTCAGGAATCAGAAAAAGACTGTGAAAAGACTGTGAACAAATTGTTTAGGCATTGAAATTTAACCCTGTGGAATCCTTACAGTGTAGCACAGTGTGACACAGCAGGAGCACATTTGTCAGGGGACTGAAGCCTCTTTGCTCTCTCTGCACAAAACATATACATTAGCATTGTGTGGAGTGGGGGTGCTCTGAGTACACGAGGCAGCTATGGGGACACACAGCTCCACGCCTCTGCTGCCTCCCATCTGCACTCTTAGGGAAAATAGAGCCTTCAGATCCTTCAAGACTGTCTTGAAGCTCTTCCATTGCATTTTCTTTCAGAGATTGTACAAGATTTGATTTTTAAATATTCAAAAATGCAGGTGAGAAAATTACTGGGTATTATCTTAACAACGATCTGGTGAAGAGACTCAAAGTTTTTCCACTAGCCTTAATAGTGCCAGAATATCCTAGCATTAATGTCAGAATATAAATACTAAAACATTAGGTAAAAGCTAGTCAGTTCCAAGGCTTTTCACTTAGCTGGGGGCTAAGGAAAGAACCCTTCTGGTGTGGATTCTATACCAACATGTGTGACAGTTTCTGTCTCAGTCCCAATACAGTAAGGTACTGTGTACCCCCTGTACTCTGAAAAGCAGAGTCTGAGAGCACCAAGCACCTCACAGCAGGAGCACAGCCCTCTGTAGAAGTAAATTTTAACACAGGATAGCTCACCAATGTTTCTGTCAACTGTTGAAAAATATGCTGGCAAGAATAAAAAAATAGTCATTTGGAATCTGGCAAATAAAACCCACTCTAAACAATTTCCAACTGCAATCAGTGTTTGTTCCTGCTTTACAAGTAATAGATGAGACTATCCTTCTTTCATAAATCCATTCAGTTATATGTTTAAGAAAGTAGGTAAGTTTCTCTCCAGTGGAAGTTTTCAAATATTGTCTTTCCTTGTTGTTGCCAGTATTTTGATATCCCATTCCAGAAACACTGTTTAGTAGTCTTTGGGAAAAATGAAAAAAACAACAAAAACCAAACCCAAACCAAACCAACCAACCTCAAAAAAGTCACCCCCAAAAAAACCCCAAAAAGCCAACAAAACAAAGAACAAAGAAATTAAAAACAAAACAAAAAAAACCACCCCCCACAAAAAAAAAAAAAAATCAACAAAAAAATCCCCACAAACCAACAAACAACCACCCCCCAAACTGCTGCAAATGCAAAAAAATTAGTAAATGACAGTTACATATTAGAGAAGACTAGACGGTTGTTTGCTGTGTGATACACCAGAGAAATAAGCAGAACGTAAAAGTCTTTTCACTCTCCAATAGATGGTAAAAATAGTTTCAGGATGTTCTACAGATGGGAAAGACCTTTTCGTGGATGTGATCTGCAGCTTCAAGACTTAAGTTCCAAATGTGTTTTTAACTCTTCAGCTATTTCAGCTCTTGAAGGACAAATCCTAAACCACCTTAGTCCCATCAGTCCAATCACTGCAACCTAAGTGTCCTCAGATTTCCTCTGCATGTGCTCAGAACTTTGCTAACAGTGTTCCTGCAGCCAAGCACACCTCCTCTCTTCTGAGCTACACAAATGTGATGCTGATCCCTGCAGAACCAAAGCTCCCAAGGTCCTTCCCTTAGCATCCCTGGAAGTTCTGAGTTCACTCTGTCCTTCCCAAGAGGAACAATGCCCAGGCCAAACAGAGTATTGCTCCTTTCCTCCACAGTGAATCCTGCCTTAATTAGCAGGACTTTTGCAGAAGATGTATTATCTACCAGGCCAAGATCACCACACTATCATATCATGCAGAATTCTGCCCTTGTATCATCTGCAGATCTGATTATTTCTTTTTTTAGCTGCTACTAACATGTTTGAAGATGCAAAATCACATTTCCCCAAAGGTAGCAGTAGGAGATATCTCACTGCAGAAAGAATTCCATAATTAAAAAAAGCACAGGGGCTAGCTTTTTTCCCCTCATCATGCTTGGAAAGCTTTAAACAACATGCAAAGGGAAAAGGGAAAAATAGTAATAGCACTGAGAAGGCTAAAATTTGAATGAGATAACAAACCTTTATTGTGGAAGGAAAAGGAAATGACTGATTCTAAAAAAGCTTCTGTGACAAATCATCACCCCTGCATGAAACTCCGTTCATATGTGTGGAAATTTCTGATAGTAATGTTAAAGGAAAACAAAAAAGAACAAAAACTTAGCAACAAACAAGTTTATAAAGAACAAAATATAGCTTGCTAGAATTGCTGAGCTTTTTCAGTAGTTCAAACAGTAGGAGGAGATTTGAGAATCAAGCAAGGTTTTTAACAGCTATATTTGTATTACAGTCATAAAGGCATAAATGTGAAATGCAGCTCTAATAAAACACTGAAATTTATAAAACTGGTTGGTAATTTTCCACCTTTTCCAGAAGTGTCTCAGAATATCCAGGGGAATAATACCTGAAAGAGAAACATTTTGTTTGTGTGTTAGACTACAATACAAGGCATGTTCTGGGCAAAGCAATGAAACTATGCATATTTCTACTGATCAGGAAAAAATCCTAGCATTAAACACTGATCAAGGAATTCTACAGTTACTCCTCTACAATGTTTTAACAACCTGCTTTTCAACTTACATTATCATTTAAACTTGGAAGTCAGGTTTTTAAAAATGTATTTAGCTTCTTTTAGGGCATGTAGGTAAGCAGCTACATTTTAGATTGGTTCAACTTCAGCTGCCATAAGCATTTTGTCTTTACTAAGAAGTGTAGGTTTGAGATTATGGCCTTTAATAAAAAAGTGTGAGTTCGCACAGAGCTGTAGGCTCCAAATGACAATAGTCTGCTGCTGTTTGTCAGACATAAGCACACAGCCAGAAAATCACCTGAAGTCTACATCCATGAGAGGGACACTGGTTCTGGAACAAAAAAAAATTGTCACAGTGACCTTCTCTCTCTAATGCCACTCAAGGATGGACATTATCCTGTACATTTTCATCAGAGCAGGACTCTGTGGTGCCATTATTGTCCTGCTGTCTTTCAACTGGTTTTCCACAATAGACCAACTACATGCATCCAATATGCAAGCATCAAAGCTGTATTTAGTTCTTGTATTCCAGGTTAAGAGTATCTGAAATTTAATATTGTATTATTCTAAAAACATACATCTCAGTATATTTCATTTTGCAGGCATGTGAATTGCCACCTCTGAGCCCTGAAAGCTTCAACCATGAAGACAGAAGAACACACCTCCATGTAATGTAGGCTCAAAATATACTTTAAAAAAATCCACAATGCTTTCCCTTGAAAGAAAAATCTATTTATTTTGTTGATTTTCATTTTTCCAGATAATTTCTGCATAATTTAACTCTTTTTAAACTTCATATTATTTCTGCGATTTGTAAAGCTAACTTTCCAATGCATTACTGTATTCGGTCTGCAAACAGCCTAAGATAACAGGTCTCCAGGACAAACCCAGAGCTGGATTCTGAGGCTGCTGTGCCTCAGGCAGCACAACCACCATCAGGCAGTAGCACAAACAGGCAAGTAGGAGATGCTCAAAGGGGCCTTTTCTTTATTACATCCCAAACCAGATGAGTAACCTCCTTTCATTTACGGGGGGGAAAAATAGCTTTAACAAAGAAACATTATTAATATCCAGAAAAGCATAAACAAATTCCTCTTTCCCTCTGAAGTACTAGTCTGCAGCTAGTCTATTTCTTTATGTCTTTGCTTTCACCCATTTGACAGCCACTGGCTTTTCTTTGTGGAGACAAGCAGGGCTTCATTTTGTGAGACTTAGTTTCTAGCTACTATTAGCTGAAGAACTCTGCTGCTATAATTAAAATTTATGATGCAGATTTTCAGAGCCTGTAGAGGGAGTACATGAGTACAACATCCCTCTGATGTGTTGATGGAGTGAAGGACTGGTAAATGGGTATCTAGAATCTAGGAGGGCATTTCTCTCATTATTACAATTTAGGATGGTGACATTTTGACTGTAAGCTATTTAATAGTGTTTCTGTATTCATTAAGGGCAAAGTTCAACTTGGTGCAGACAGCTGGTGTATGGTCCTTTTATATAACACTTCAGCCTCGTGATGAGGCTCAGGGAGGAAGGGCAGCTGTGGGCAGACCAACTGTGCAGGAGAGCCTCTGGACCCTCTGTACATCAGAGGAAGTTTCAAAGGAGCCTCTGAATACACTAATTCAGACACGCTATTATGAAAGTCAAGGATGCGACCAAAGATTCACCAATACCTGTATTGTGGAGCCCAAGTAATTCACAAATAAGTTATCAAAATAAATTTCCCACAGACATTCATAAATAGGAGTAGTTGTACTGAAGACTCAGAGTCCATGTGGGCAGTGCAGAACTGACTTTTCATCACACTTTCCTGCAAGAACCTGGTTATTTGGGCTTTGTTGACAAATAAAGAAATTTGATTCCAAATACAAAAAGAGAAAACATTCTAATGTCTGTGTCCAGAGGTTGTGTTCCTGCTGGGGCAATTAACCAAAAGTTACACTTTGGTTTTATTAAAACCAAAATTCACATAGGACTTAAATTACTATTTTAAATCTTTCCTTTGTGTTGTTCTCGTGAAAAACATCTAACAGTGTTAGAACTATGAATTCTTTAAATTTCATTTTCCCTACCTCACTATTTCCTCCGGATAGCAATTGTTAATAGTGTTGATATATTCCTGAAGAAGTGACCCAGGTTCTGCTTTTATTTCTTGAACCTTTTTAAGTCCACCAGTTGTTACAAAGAGACGACGTGCTTTACTGTCATGTGGTAACACCTACACACAGAATAGTACATTAAATAAAAATTCTTTTGAATTAATCTGTATGCCACTAGGCTCAAATATTGCTAATTTGTTTTTAATTCAGAGGACAGATAAAATGGAAAATCAGAGAAACAACATCTGTAATGACTACTGTATTATAACACCAAGCTGTACAGGGAAAACCAGCCCTTTATGATTACAACATAATTTATCATACTTTAATACAAAACATACAAAAATAATGAATTTAATATTTATCCTTACATAAATAATATTTCTTGAATTATTCCTACAGAGACAATAAGAGTGTGGAGAATAAACAGATAATAAAAACAGAACACTAACATGGAATAACAACAGCATCTGTTCCACTTAAACCAAGTTATTCAGGTCTTTTATGTCAATTCCCACAGTTTAATTGTAGAGCTGAATTTTATATCATTATAATGATCTAGTATAGATTAGTGCATGAAAACAATACTGAGAATTGTTGCAAGTGAACAATACAGCCTTGAAGCATTACATGCTACTATTAAATTCCTAGATATTAAAAACCTTTAACACACTGTGTAGCCATGGAAGCCTTTTACAAACACATACAAAGCAAAAACGGGAAGTTTCTGCAGCCAAAGGGGAAGAGAAGCAGAAATGATCAGACAATAACATTCTGTGCTCCCTGAGTGATGCCAATACGCAGCTCTGTCCAGAGGATGGCAGGGAGGGAGGGAGGAAAGAAGAGAGGGAGGTGGGGGCTGGGCCAGGCGAGGAAAAATGACAGCATGTAGTCCATAGGCCCATAGGGCTGCAATATTATTAAAAAAAAAAAAATAGAGAGAGAAAAAGACAGAAAGATAATGCAAGATGTCAGCTGCATCTACAGCAAAACCAGATGCGTTTAAAACCAACTCTGAGAGTTACAGATTATGAGGGCAAAAGCATTTTGTAAGCTTCCACACTGGTCAGACATTAAAAAGGATGAAGAAAAAGAACAAGATTTCTTCCATGCATACAGGCAAACAACCTTCATTTCTGTGGTTCCCCTAGGCTGTACAAAATCAACACACAGGTAAAGAAAAAGCAGGAGAGCACAGAGATTTCTCTCTATTATATGCTCCACAGAAGTGTCAGGAACAACTGTGATTTTTTTGTTGTGGGAACTGAACAGACGTCTGTTTTCACATATCTCCCACAACAAGAACTGCCAAGGAGGAACTAGCAAGGAGACAGGATATGGCCCTTTCCCTGCCTTCCTCCTCCACACTGTGACTTCCAGGCTGGATAAGACAGCAGAAAACTCTCTTGGAAGAGGTCCTAAAGAGAGAGAGAGCACCTCTGAGAGACAGACCCTTCCCTCAGTCCAACCTGAGACAGCACAAACCCTGAAACATAAACACTAAAATGCACAGTCCAGCATGAAAAACAAATAGCACCCCATTTTGAAGCACAGCTTGGAAATAAGGCTTTTACTGTACCATAAATAAGCCCACAGAAGTAACAGATCACAGCTCTAAGAATAGGAAATTCCCAAGCTATGGTAAAGGAGAGAAAAATGGTTTTACTACAGAAAACGTAATTTTAAGACTATACTTCAGAAGAGCAAATGCCAGGCACGTATAATTTAATTATGTATAGGCAAAGGAGAAAAATGAAACTAAACAAAATATCAGCTGATCTGAAAGACCTAAAACCATTTCAGTAGCAAGCAGCATTCAAATATACACTGGATAACCAATTGCTATGCACTTGGCTCATTGATCACTCCAGTAAGAACAGAGAAGCAAAAGGGACTGGATTCTGTGCAAATCTCCAGGACAAATTAAACTGCAGCAACGTAATCAGGAATCTGCACTACAAACAGCAGTGCTTCCAGATCTGTCATAATCAGAACTGAGTATCAAGTGTGTTTTACTTGGCCATTTCCCTCAAGAACATCTCACCAACAGAGATTGGTTTACCCTGCTAACAAGTTATGCTGCAGAGCATTGCACAAAACATAGTCTATAGTTGAACAGGATTCCCAACATGAGCTGAACATGACAGACACTCCATCTCTCCCAATTAGTTAGCAATTACTTACAAATTTAAAATATTTTTAATAAATTGCATCACTTTTACCTGCTGCATTCAAATCAATGATGTATTTAGCAACTAACTTTCTAAATTTTGAGAGGCATGAGAAAAGATTTGAAATTTTTACACTCATTTAAGACTGAAAATTAATCAGGATAAAAGGAGTGATGCCTTTATATTATCATCAAATATCTGACTTAAGTCACTCCTGTACAGACAGCTTGTAGTTTATCTAAAACAGATGTGACTGGGATTTATGTGATACATTGGCTCAGCGAAAATATTTGCACGTGAGTTAATATTCCACTCAATCTCAAGAGGCAAGGAAGAAAAAAACACCTTGCTTATAAGAAACTGTTTTCTCAGTCTTAGGATGAATTATGGCAGATTCCAAATGAAACAGTATCCAGCTGTATTAGACAAAAGGACAGGATTCAAACTGCATTTGAAAGGCATGTTTTAGGATCCTGAGAAAACAATGACACCTTTAGATTGACTTCTTCTTTGGAAAGATAGCTTCCTTGCTAAATGGGAAAAAATTAGCAAAGAAGATATTACTCACCAAGCACAGCCTTTCTTACCTTACTATACTGCCCAATAACATGCTTCAGAATATTGGGAGGGGCCTCATGAAGCAGTGGTTCAAGTGCTGTAAGATACGTGCATTTCTGAAGAATGTTCTTTAAGGCTTTCTTAGTCTATTGAAATGCAAAACAAACTTTCTCTAGTAAGATATCAATGAAAACAACAAGAATTCACATATATCACTGAAGTCTGATCAAAAAAGCAAACTGATCAGAATTTTCAACGAGCAATTTCTGAATAGAAACTATGATTTCTATCAGGTCATTTAATGAAGAATCAATTCTCTACTTAGACTTATTAAATCTCAAAACCTACAGTATATCATATTACTATTATGTTATCTATGGTCAAAGTAATGGCAATTTTCTTTTGACTCTAATAAAAGCTGGAGTAGATCCTTTAGGTAAATTGAAGTACTCTAATATAATAAGAAAAGTTAAATCAAAACACATTTTAAAACATTGTATTTTAGAAGTGGCTTACTAGGAGAAGCTGCTGGTCTGGGATAGCAAAGTGCAGTACTGTCCAGGCAGGGGGGGAAAGAGAGAGTGAAACAATTGTGCATTGGTGCATATTTCTGAAAACAAACTCAATGTTGACTGATACAAGCAGTAGTGACCTTCTTGGGCAGGATTACAGGTACAGCTAACTTAGCTTCAATATTTGTGGGACCACTGGAAATTACTTTATAGAAGTTACTTTACAGATCTGGAATGTGGTATTTCAGTGGAATGTACAGAAGCATAGTGCAACATGGGAGATCATATCCTGTCCTATTGCACTCTTACTGCTGCTCAGAAATAATACTAAATACTAAATACTAAACTGCAACTCTACAAACTCCTATACAAGGAAAGGCCCTAAACATGGGCAGTTGCATATTTTAAAGGGCAGAGCCTTGATTAGCTGTTACAGTTTTATTATAATAATAAAAATGTAGGCAAAATCATTACAAGGACTGTAACATTTTCTACAAAAGCTTATACTTGCAAAAAAAGAAGTGGATAATTAGAAATGAGTCACAAGAAATTACAGCATTTATGGGTGCAACTCTGATCTAAACTGGGAAAAAATAAGGGATTAGGCTGTGGTGGCTTTAGTATATGATTTGGTATACATCATATGCACATGCATTAGGACCAGCCAGTCCCCTAATAAATGACACAGCCTTCAGACACATTGCATCCAGGAAAGCTGTGACTCAGTGAGCATCACTAAAAACACACATACAGTGATTTCATGACCATAAGGTGCACCCTTTTGACTAAAATGTTGATCGAAACCCGGAAGTGCACCTTAGAATCCGGTGCGCCTTATATACGGACAAAGTTCGGAAATTTGCCAACCTGGAACTGCGAGCTGCAGCAGCCGGTGCCGGGGGCGGGCGGGAGTGCCAGGACCCACAGCACAGGGATGGCTCCTGGGGCTGCGTTTAAAGGCTACGCCAATCCATGAAAAATGTTTGCAAATTGAGCACCTGCCAGTAAACCCCACAATCGCACCATTCTATTATTAATTTGTTACTTTGTTGCATGCGGATCCTCGCTGCAAAAAAAAGTGCGCCTTATAGTCCGGTGTGCCTTATATATGCACAAAGTTCGGAAAACTGTCAACAGCCCAGACGTGCGCCTTATAGTCCAGTGCGTCTTATAGTTGTGAAATTACTGTAATTTAGTAGGCTTTTTTTAAGCACTTAAACCTCTTGATTACAATTAATATACCATACTACAAATCTACTTGCTTTCACTTTAAGATCTTCTGAGCTGCGTGTGTCCACAAAGATATCGAGCAGCGTGGGCAGCACATTTGCTACTGCAACATGACGTGCATGCTCAACAGTATGTCTTCCAATCTGTCCCAAGGCCCAAGCAGCTGCTGCCTTAATATGATCTTCATGTTCTTCTATCAAGCAGGCACTCAGTGGTGATATTCCCTGTAGCATTAATCAAAAGCACAACCTTTACAAATGTAGACTAGGGAATGACAACGTGAAAGAGATACAGATAGTTAGGAAGTGTTTCTCTATTTACTCTCTTCTGAAAAAAAGCTGTAAGAGAAGGCATGCCAGTGGTGTCATATTTTTACAGCATCATGATTTGCAAATTTTTTTTATAAATCTTAATAAATATAGTTAAAAAGAAACAGATTCAGTGTTCTAAGTTAGAAAGCAGTTTGAACAAATATGCAAATTTAAGGTATTAGAAGAATACACAACATAATTCTGGCTGTACTGAGTAAACATGGCAGTTTTTCTCAGACTGAAAATAAAAGAATCTGAGTACTTATGCTTCTACGAAATCAGTTTAAGACTAGAAGGGCTCAATGACTGAGTCTTTCTTTTTTACTACCCACAGAACTAAATTTCAACTGATCAACCTCTTCTTGAGCCCAGTAATTCATGTTTGACTCACCCAATCACTTCAAGAAGGGTTTCAACTCTTGATTTGCAGACATCAAGAGATGGAGATCTCATATCCAGCTGTTACTAAAGTTGCTCCAGTTCAGGATCTTTATACTTTCTCCACAACTATTTAGTAGCTGGTATTTTATGCCAAAACACTCCAACAGGAAACATTTCAGGCTACTTAAGGTAAGGCAAGGCTACTAAATCTCTATCCCAAAAACCTTTTTCTCCATTCCATGAATTCTTCTTTACTCTTTACTGCACATTTTTTTGCTTTGTTCTTTTGGCTTTTATCCACAAGATACAGATAGTGGAACTATATATATTTTTTACAACAAATAGATTAAATTCTGTTTTCCAATAATGCTTCATCTTCTACTCTTTCATATCACAAAGGACTAAATTGTGGGGGTTTTTGCCACCGCATTACAGTACAGACACAATGAAGTGTTTGTCCAGCATGATGCCAAAGATCATTGTTTGAAATTCATCCTTTCCAGGTCAGAGTACCATGGAATGGAACTATCACTTTACATCATAACATCATCAGTGGCTAACTGCATATGGTTATGCCACAGTGCATTTCTTTCAAACGGTTCCAGTTTACCAAGCCCTGTCCTCAGCACTACGTACCACTCCACAAGCTTAATTTCCCCTGAAGCAGTTTTTCTTTAATGGTTTTGGGTTTATTCAGGTTCATTATTATTTCTTTTCTGGATCATTCATTAACATATTTAATTTCATCAAAGTTTGCCCAGATCCCTGCTACAGCTCTCCCAGCAGTTCCATTCAGTTATGATAGGAATCAGTATTATTCTTCAAAAATCTAACTTAGGGGCTTCCTCCAGAACTTAATCCTGGTTTCATCCCACTTAATGTCAAGAACTCAACAGCAGGAGCATATTTGCTCTAGGCATCCCTGAAAGTGGAAAGACAGACTCATCCAGAGAAGAAGGGCCTCCGGAGATGGCAAAAAAAAAACATCTGTTTCTTTAGTTTTAAAATACAGAAGAGCATTTTTTTGCTCACTCCTACTTTCCCTGCATACTACACTACGTTGTAGCAACTTCCATTTTTCAACTTGCATTTCTACTAGAAGACACTTCTGTTCGTTTGCTTATATTGTTTATTTGCTCCACTCTTCGATATGTTTTAAATGACTGACATAGTGTGAAAATGGATCAAAAATGTTAGTGAAATTGTTTCCTTTCTTCTGTCATTAGTTAGTATTATTCACATCAGATTACTAAGCCAGGCACTAATTTCGCCTATTGCAAACATTGCAAATTCTCCCTCTTCTATATCATTGCCCAGCAAAATTTGTTTAAACCTGAAAATGTATAACTTTACTCACTTGTAATGTCACTTGCACAACTGAATCAAACCACACTACGTTAGAAACTGAGGTCTTTTCAAGTCTGAAGATTGCTGCTGCAAGATACTCTAGCAGTACTAGCAGAGTCACACTGGTACAATGAAGAATGTGCCATTAAACAGTTGTTTCAAAGAAGCTTTTGATGCAGTAACAAATAAACATTTTAAGAGGAAGCAGACTACAGAAATTTATTTCTGTACTGATGCAATTGCAACATAGACCTTTTACATATTTTGTAAAAGGTTCAACTCCATAAAGACACCCTTTTATCAGGTCACCACATAATTTCAGTCATAGAAAGCAGCAATACTAGGAGAAATGCATTCATCGAGAGCAAGTATATAATCCTGTCACAAAATATATTTTCTGCTTATGTTAGTTTGTATCTGTAGCAAAGAATACTGCTGAAGAACTACAGGAAGACAACAAAGTGATAGCTAACCTTGGAGACAATCACTGCCATTGACAGGTTCTCCGAATGAGCCGCCACATAACCAAGTGTCATGATGCCAGGCAGCCTGACAGTCCCTTTGCAGCTGCCAATACAATCAATCACAGCAGCAATTCCACCTGAATTTACTACAAATTGTGAGAGCTGAAAAGATAAACACAAGAGATTAGATACTGTGAAGTATCAACAGGCATAAAGAATCACATCAGAGAAGCCTTTTAATGTATTGCCTCTGTTTTACAAAATAAAGCTGGAATAAGAGTGATGTATCATACAGACTTGCTGGGAACTAAGTGCATTGTCAAATTTTCAGGATTGAGGCTAATCTGCTACTGTGTTTGATTGACTTTACTGCAAGGAAATCAGGGTTCTGAATCCTTGATGCTGTGTAGATGGAATGACATATTCTCAACTCCATCATCACAGAGAAATGTGCAAGTAACAGCCTATCACATGACTGATTTTGAAGATGCACCTACCGAGCCAGATACTGTTTCATTCTAGTGCTCTCTATTCCCAAACTAAGATCCTATGGTCTGTGCAGTGACAGAGGGAAAGGCCCATTCCTCCTCTCACCATTCTAAATTCCCTCTGTGGCATAAAATCCTTTGTGGATGCTCATGCCAAGGCGTGAGGCCAAGGACTGTTCTGGATATGCAAAACTGACTTGGGCTGCACCATTCTGCTATGGTAGCAGAACACACCTGATGGGTGAGTCTGCCCCAGAACACCAAATTACACAGCCTTGCTTATAAATGATAATCAAGCTATGCAACATGGGTTTCTACCAAAAGTGAACTTCTCACATCACTTGAGGGACAGCAGAAGAATATGTATGATATCAATAATGCATAGAAATTAATTTTTTTTTCATTTTTTTAGGTATATCTCATTCTCCCAACAGATTACAAAGCAAAACGAACATGTTCTTAAAAATCAAAATTAAAGTAGCAAAACTGAGGCACATCAATTGCCAATCCAGTTGATTTCTATAAACATGAAATCTACCTTTGCTTAGAGCCTTCAAAAGGGGACTGTTTTCTTCACGAAACAGCCAGATGAAATTTTCAGTCAGTACTTAGGAAAATCTGTTCACATGGCAGTGAAGTCCTACATCTGGACACAGCCCTGTGCAGGTGGGTACGCAGAGCTCCTGCCGTGTCCCCCAGCCCTCACTCTGTGTCCCTCTGCTGCTGACCTGCACGTGAATTTTACTGCATGTGCAGGCAGAGCACTGAGATCCAACAGCCACGAGTCTCAAATGCCACAGCCTGTTGGAGCAACATGTGCTACTCAGATGGTTCCCAGAGCTGGATAGTCATCTCTGTCACTCTGAAGCCACACATGGATTGTGACTTCCCACTGAGAGTCACCAAGATATTTCTACTGCTCCTTTGGAGAGCTGCTAGCACAGTCAGTTCCTCTTGCATGGAGGATCTGGTGGAGCATCATTTCTGACTGTACCTGCAATCCTGAGTTTGGTCTCCTGGCTTCTGACTCTAGGGCACCTTTTGATAATGATAAATCCTTTACTTTTTTGAGGAAGTGAAGTTGCATTGCCCATGAGGTACAGAGAGAAAGCAAGAAGTGTGCCAAGACTGTAAACTTTTATCACCAGCCTAAAGACTGGCAGGCTGAAGAAACTGCACAACATTCATGTTTAAACACTTCTCAGTTGTTAAGTTAGTATCATGATTTTGAAATTACTATTCTCAGCATTAGTGTGTTCCACAAATACATGGCTTATATTTCATTCCAAAGTCATATTTAGAGCCTTTTAATTATCTCTGTGGTCTGGCAGATTAACGTAGTTATAATTACATGGTTTTCCTATTTATTTTGTATTGACTTTGCCAAACTTCCCCACATTCCTATGGGCAAAAAAACTGTAAATGCTCAAACTCAAACTGCAAACTCAAGTTACCATCAGGTTAATAATAAATAAGAAAATTTTTCACCTTCGCTGTCATTGGAAAAATAATTAAAATGTGATCCAAGCACCCCTGAAGATTTTTCTAAAGACACACACCATCTATTATTGTTAAAGGATGATCTTGCAATTTATTAGCTGGTATCGTGACTTCTGTGAGGCTTTTCTCATAATATTTTTAATATCTAGGACTGACAGTACTGTCAGCCAAGAACTCCCTCTCTGTGCTGATATTTCATAGAGCGAAGTAGCTAGGTATACATTTTATGATTCCCAGTTTCCTGACCCAATTCATATTCAATACACATCTCATAATATCAGCAAGCATTTCCATATTTTCCAATGAACATGCCAAACAGCCATTTGCCCTCCCTTTCGAAAAGCAAATGACAGAATAATCCTGTATTTTATTTAAAGTGTAAAATCTAATGATATGACCTTGTATTTGCATTTTCAAGGTTTTACCTCGGGCGTATGCTTTACTATCTCTCTAATTAAAGTTGCACCATTTTTCTTGACATATTCATCTGAGTCCTTCAGGCATGTGAGCACAACTGGGAAAATTTCTGCTTCAACCACCAACTCTGCAAGATCCACTGAATGCTTTGCTATTTGGCTTAGAGCTGACAGCACCTGACGCTAGTAAATAAAAATTGTTATAAAATCAATAGTATACAAACATCCCACAACACACACTACCCCTGCACACAAAAATCTATTGCATCAAGGAAAACAAAGCGGGATAGGGAAAACAATTACAGCTATTTTACAATTCACTGAGTCAATTCATGCACAAATATAATGGCACAGAACATTCGCTGGTTCCTGAATAAAAGTTTCTCTTTTGTTTTATCTCTTTTGTTCAAGCTTGCATGTATTTTAAAAAATAAATATATATAAACAACATTTAAAACTGCAACCTAAAATTTAGTAAAATCTATATAAAGTATTTTTATTTACATAAATTGGATCTGTCAGATTTATATTAAGACATTTTTGTGGCATTTTTATGTTGTCTTCTGTTTGGTAGACAGAAAATTTATAATAAGAAGCAATTTTTTTGTCAATTAAATGCTAGTGATTAAACCTTTGATAACAGCTATTCACATCAGATAGTACATTCTAAAATACAATAAGTTCACTATTAACTGGCTTATCGTATAATCTTTAGTATGCAAAACCTTTTTCACAACTGAAATGTGCAAATTTTATCTATTAAAAGTATCTGTCACATTCTTCATATACTATATATTTCTAAAAAACCCCATACTACTCACTTTAGTTTAGCTAATCCTCACAGAGCTGCAGTTTACATCCAGTAGCTAAATTTGTAAATATGTTCAGAACTCTTTGTCACTAACTATATTGGTTGCATTTTGTAATACCCAAACCAAGAGCTTCTAAATACGCACATCCATGTCTTTGATTCAATCTCAAGTAACGACTGATATAATGGAGATTAAAAAAAAAGAAATTAAATGTACCTTCAGTTTAGCATCAGGGTTCAGGATCAGCTGAGCTAAGTAAGCGATAGCTCCTGCATCCACTACTGTCTGTGCTAACTCTGGAGAATGCTTTGAAATATCACTGAGAGTTGAAGCAGCAATCCTTTTCAAAGCAATTTCTGGCTCCTGGATACAGAGCACTAAGAGAGGAACAGAGCCTGCATCCACCACAGCTTGTGACAGTTCTGTAGGTCCAAGGAAAGTAATTAAGTGAGTATGGGTGACTGACCCTTGTGCAAGCCATTTTTCACCCTGACAGATACAGCAAAGGAAAAAGGGGAGGGTGTAGTTCACTGTCTCGACATCTGCATTTCAAATCAGCCCTCCTGGTTTCATAAACCGTGTGGACCAATCCACAACTGAAAAGAATGCAGGTCAATAGATGGACCCCCATTTACATGCACACATTTGAGGTAGATTAGGCTGAAATGGTTTGTTATTCTGTTTTCTTTTTCTTTTTTTAAAGTAAGCAGATGTCAGCTGTTTAAACCCTGGCTATTCTACACTGATCAATAGGAAAGCATTTTATGCATGGCTAACAACAACACAGAAAGCCAAAGTACCAAAATTTTATCAACCAGCTAATTAGAGAGCATTTTACCCTCTTTAAATGATAAGCAGATATTAGCATAGATCAAATGCCAAAAACAAAAATACAAAGAACATACATAAAAGATTTATCTTACATTAAAGATTGCAAAAATGGAACTTGCTGATCAAAACTAGTCTTTGCTACATGGGATGAGACAGAATTCATACTTTAATGACAAGAAAATGTTATCATACACAATTAGACAAACGAGAAATATCATCAGTGACATTGTGTGTCTGAGATTAGCACAATATCCTTAACTAACTGCACCTTAAACAAAAAAAAAAAAATCTGAGCGTGTGATTAGCTGACATGGACAAAAATTACACTATTAGAAATTCATTAGCTCTCTCTGTGTATGCAGCATTAATCACAGTCCTAAAATGAGAATTACTGGATATCAGAAACAAAATTTATGTTATAACCAAGCTGTGCTATTTTAAAACAGTGTTGAAAAAAAGTGGTAAAAACCATAGGGGACTCAATAATCTATTAGGTTCTTCATTCAGTTTTGCTACACCTTATTATGCATATCCATTATTATCTTTAACATTTATCTTGACTTACAGTACCATGGCAACATATGGCTGTTGTATTTCAAAACTCTAACTTAGCTTTTGATTTATAGTCCATCCATAAAGAGATTTTCATACTAAGAAAAATACAGCATACTTCATTAAATATACATAGACTAATATAGTTTTTCATGAAATCTGTAAGTCATGTCATCATTACATTGTTAATATCCAAATAGTGTTCCAGACCAGATTGGTTTTCAATTAGTGAGTTATAGCCACACACTGCAATACATGTGATAAGTCAAATATTTACACTGTATGTTATTTTATTATACAATATTTTAAAGAAAATATAAATATTACATCAAAAATTTAAATCTTGCAGTAATTTTTAAACAATACCCTGAAATTAGCTTAGTTGGCTAGAGTATATAAATATAAATATTACATAAAAAAATAAATCATGCAGTAATTTTTAAACAATACCCTGGAATAAGCTTAGTTGACTGCAGCAGAGTGCTAATAATGGCAAAGTTGTGGGTTTAACCCCTGTACAGGCCATTTACTTAAGAGTTGGACTTGATGATCTTTGCAGGTCCCTTCCAATTCAGAACATTCTGTGAATCTGTAAAATTAACTCTACAAAGTCCATTTTTCAAATAAATATTTGATTGAAAATGTAGTGCATGCATCTTCAAAATACACAAATTGTAAGATTTCAACAAAACTTAAATGCCATATCTTCAGTTTTAAAAATCTGAATTGAAATATTTAATATTTAAAAACAAATCTGAAAAAGAGCTGATAAATTTACAATCGTTTTTTGTGGGAAAAGCCATGCTCAGATTCTTCAGATTGTTTTGCTGCTGAGCACTGACCAAGTGGAATACATGGTGACCTACTGACCAACAGTCCAGATTAACCTCTCCAGCTGTGCCTCAGAACTTCAGACCAACCAGCTCCACTGCCCACAGTCTGCTGGGAAATGCTCAAATCAAGAATCTGATGTCAAGAAGGACACGGTGCTGGAAGAATGGGCTTCTTTGATGTCTTGTGAGCTAAAATCATGAAGTTCCAGCAGGGAAAGAAAGAGCAGTACCTTCAGGTCGCAGCTACACTCAGGCATGCAAAAGTAACCGTAAAAGTTCTTTCAAAAGAGCAAACTAAATCTGATTCAATTTAGATCAGCTCTTGCTGTTAGAGGTCTGATATCATTTAAATACTGATGGTTACTGTTGGTCATGGGTAATTAAATGGTTTTTCTTCCAGTGGTGTTTATAAGGTTCATGGCTAATAACTTACCACATGGAGGGCTGGACCATGTGTCAAGACAGACAAGTTGTAAATGGACTGTCAGAAAAACAGAAAAGCTGAGGCAGGGAAGAAAGGAAATACAGTACTTCCCATCATCTTTCCCTGCAAATTCAGCCCAAAATTACAATTCTAAGTATTAATGATTCTATTGTAAATTGTATTTTTTATTTTCCTCAAGAAAAGGCTCAATCAATCTTTCTACTTGTAGAACACCTTTAGTGCGGATTATACACCATGAAACTTTGCCATCCAATTAGAAACACAGAGGTGGGAAAAAATTAGACTGAGAAAGAGTTAGAGGCAAAACCAAACCTGGCAATAAGAAATTTTTTAAACCAAATATTCAGCCAGAAAAAATTAAAATAACTGAAACAAATTACAAAAATACTCTTCCAAATACAATGTCAAGGCTTGTATTATAAGGGCAAAGACAAAAACCATAGCTGCAGAGGAGAAAGACAACATTGAAAAGCTAATGCATGAACCTCATTTAATTCCACAGAAGGTTATGAAAACCACAGGCTTGGAACTCACACTGGGGTACAACTTAAGGAACTTGTCCAAGTACACAATGATAAAGCTGAACTTCTTCCTGTATGAGTGGAAGTGGGAAATTGAACTCCGCATGCTCAGACACAAGAGAACTATGGCTCAAAACTGACCATAAATTGATCGCTTTCACCCAGATCTACATGAGGAAGATTTTAGCAAGTGGAGATACTGCAGACAAGACTCAAATGGATGTAGAAGAAAGATTAATAAAGACAGATTTCAGAGTTTGAGATGCCACCAGTTCTAGTTCAAACAGAAGTTGTACTAGAGTTGCGCTGGTTTGTCCCAGTACAAAAATACTCATCAGGGATGAAGAAATTTAATCAAAGTAAGTTGAAGATTTTTCATGAGTTTATATAATCAGGAAGAGGGAAAACCAACAAAGCCTACATACTCACTGAAAACAATGGGAAGTCTTATAAGATTATTTTAAGCTAGTTTAAGGTTTAAAATAAAAACCTACTAATATTAGCACATTGGCAATAATAGTACAGATTTCAAAAAATAGATGAGGATAAAAAAATGAAGGTGAGAAAGTGAATGTCCAGGTTGCCCCCAGAGAAAGAAAATCAGCTCAATATTGTATTGACAATATACAATATTCCCATAGTAGAGCAGCAGCAACACCCCTGGTTGGAAGGAAATGCAAGTTTCAGTCGAGACCAGGGCTCTCAAACAGACCTTGCTGTGGTAGCAGGTGCACCCACAGGAAACAACAGGTTTTGACCTAAACAACCACCAATACTCTATTTTTCTGAGGACTGTGTGATCATGTTATAGACACATAGAAAGACTCTAATTCCCACAAGTAGCCCAAAGGCTGCACTTCAAAATCAGAGACTTATGCAGGCCACTACAACAGTGATGAAGATTCCACTGAACCAGTAGGAAAACCTTTCATGAGGAGAATGGAGGTTAGACTCAAATCACTGAAGAGCTGAGGAACCAGTTCTTGTAGCTGATGCTGCTTTGAGCAGAAAGTTGGACTAGAGATCTCCCAAGGTCCCTTCTGAGCTGAGCTATGATCCACTGTATGACAGAAAATTAACAAAACTCTGCTCTTAGCAATACGCTTCAGTATAAACAGTGTTGCTTATTTTTGTTTTCCTACCTATTCACAATATACTGAAGCAGGTATGAGACAATTAATACATTACACCTTTAATACAGACAAAGAAAACGGAAGTCCAAATTATTTGTATACTTCAAAAAAAAACAATTTTGCACTTTAACTGAACATGGTATAAGTAAAATGTAACAAAATATTTTTCATGGACCTGATGATATTTATGGTATTTGAAACACTTCACACTTCTTTCTAAATGCAAATAGTAGAAATAAACGAATGGCAAAATCACAGCACATTGATCTGTACACTTTGGAGTAAGACCAGTATCTGAAATTCAGCTCAAAGGGAAATAAAGAGCACAACTGCAAGAGCAGTTTTGGAATCTGACCTGGAAAGATTTCTAGCATCTTGAAACCTCATGAGACATTTGTCTTTACCTCAAATCTCACACGCCTTCTGGAGACATCTGTTCATGGAAGAACTGCATTTTAAGAGATTTTTGTATGAAGTCAGTATAGAACTTGCTAAGCAGAGACTGTTTTCATCACGGGGTGGGGGGGAAGCCTCAATTTCTCAAAATGGAAATTTCTCATATTTCTCAACATTTTTCTCAAAAACATTGCAGTTCTTAGCATCTTTACTGGGTCACGGATGCAATTACAAGCAGAGAGACCCTCACCATTGCAAACAGTTATCACTGAAAGCCAGGAGCCTTTGACTGCACTCACAGAGGTTCACATCCTGCCTAAAACAAATCAGAACTATTGAGATATGCCCTAATTACTGAACTTGTCTTGCTGGGACAAACAAATCTCCCTACTCCACCCAATCTTTTTAGGAGAGAGAATAAGTCTTGTCTTAATATTGCTCTAGTTCAGAACTGTAACAATTTTTGAAACTGAAAATCCTTTTGTGGCTGGGGGAAACCTTTTCACACCCAGCTCTATTTGTAAAGTTAAAGCTGCATTCTGTGTCCACAGAGAGTCAATGACAGAAAATCATAACCACAAAATTTTGTCAATAGGAGCATGTCAGTCTAATCCAGAGTTTCTTGAACAGTAAATGCCAGCTATTGGTAAGAAAAAGTCTCTCTGTCCCATTTCTCTATCTCTGTATCCCATCTCCAACAATATCATGTTGCAAAGGCATGCTTGCAGCTATGTGAGAAACATACGATGCACAGAGAGATCTTTTTTCACTATAACTCCTCTACTTTCAAAAATCATTTTAGAGATATCCTGTGACTGTGTTATAGAGGCAGATAAATTCCCTAAATTGACTGTACCTGGGCAATTTTTTCGGGGGTCTTTTGTTAACATTCAGGTTTTTTTACTGATTACATCTAGTGATCTGTCTATGTCCTGATGCTTGCAGCTTGGTAACATTCACAATTTCAACCTAATTTCTGAGGATGCTGTTCTTACTGTCATTGCAAATTGACATAAAGTATGTACCCATTCACCATCAGCAAATAAATTATTCATAACCATGGAATAAAAATTTGTACAAGAAATTTGTTGTCTTCAATAACCCCACATCACCTCCATCTTTGTAGACAATGCTGTCACAGAGTGAACTGGATCACCCTAAGCTCAGGCAGCATTCATGCAGTGAATAGCATGAAGGGTAATTGGAGTGAGTCAATATTGATTTAGTGACATAACAAAACTGCAGAAATGTTTATGTTAAGAGTAACACAGTCATACACACACACTACACACATTTACACAAATGAACACCTTTGATATTTAAATAAATATCTTTCCTATGGAAGGAACAATTATTTTCCACCAAGGGTGGAATTTAATCCTGATGATCAAACGATAAAAGATCATTACCAGAGAGGTGTCCCAAGAATTAATTTGTTCCCCAAAAAATGCAGTCTGTTAGAAAGGTGCTAGCAACTTTGGAGAGTGTCCTAGTAAGCTAACACTCTAAGTGGGAAGGGGGAATCCCCCATGCCTTCTGCACTCCAACATTCTGTTGTGATTAAAAAACAAAGAAAATCACTTTAAAAATCAGTCTATGCACATTTTAGAGCCAAAACCAAATATAAAACCATGACTTAATGCTATGATCCTAAAATTAGCTTAACCTTGAACATTACAAACACTAACCACTTCTCCCACCCCTTCCAGCTAGCAGTTTCCTCCCTCAGTTCTTTCATTCACAGTCTCAACTTTTACTTGAACTATATAAATAGCTGGTGAAAGAACTATCAGCCACGTGGATCAGCTTTTAAATAGGAACATGACACCACCAGTGAGTTATACAACTGCCTGTGAGACAGCAGTGAACTGCCCAGTATTGGATTCCTAGGATCTATTCCTGACTCTTAGTAGTGTGGTCCACTGGCTAATGACAACATACTGCAATAAATTTGATCTATCTATCCTGCAAACACTACTGTAAGCTGAATGAAACTTGCTTTTCTTTAGACTTCTCCATTCAACTGCGTATACAAAAGAAGAACTAACGTCAAGCAGAAGAAACCTGGTTCTGCAGAAACACCTACAAAATATATAAAGATTCAGAAATCTCTTCATGAAGAGGAATAAAACAGAGTGTCCTTCTCTGGCCACGGGCTCAACACATCTCCTCTTAAAGCACCTTTCATAACTGGGCGCTGCTGGTGTCAGGTATGCTGGTTTCCCACAAAAAGGTACAGCATTGTTGGAATGGTACAGTTACACTAGGATTTTATCCCAAATTTAACAGTAACAGTAGAGAAGAAAAAACATCTTGTTCTGTTCACCAAAATAACACAATTTATTATTATTATTATTATCACATGACATTAGGCTAAAAGACAACACACATGAAACTTGTTACCTGCATTGTGTCGGGCAATATACCCAAGTGCCCAAGATGCACCTTCTTTGACTCCAGGGTCAAAATCCTCCAAGCAAATCACCAGCATTTCCAGTGCTCTACACAGCACTACTGCCTCAGCTAGTTCTGGAGAATGTTTAGCAATTGCTCTTAGCACAAATGCAGCTGCTTTCTTGTAGTAACGCTAGACAAATCAGAAACAAACAAACAAACTTTCACTAACATTAAGAAGTTCAAAGCACAATATTGTACAGACATGCCTAAATTAGACTTTTCTAGTAGCAGCAGTATCTCATACAGATCCAAATCAGGACCGCTAGACATCAAATAAACAATGAACCTACAGTTCTTTGGGACAACTAACAACATAAAATCTGCAGCAAATGCATAAACAAACAGAAAAAATGAGAGAGCTAGAAGGATATGGAAAAAACCTAGTCCAGGTAAGTCTTTTTATTTTAAGTGAGTAATGAACAACAAGAACTGAAAAAACAATAACATATTTAACCAGATTACACAGGTTATGCAGGGCAAGTTCCTAAAATAACACTTTTACACTTTCTAAAATTTATACCCTCACAACATCTCAATGAGAAAACACTACTTACATTTACAAATAGGAAACTGAGACACAGAGAATTAGATCCAATAAAAGTGTTTTGTATCTGAATCCTGCAATGCCTAAATACTGCCTAAAACCCACAGCTAAGATACCGAAAACCTATCTTACCAATGCCCAATTTTGATCAATCAGCCTGCAATTTCACTCCTACCTGTACCCAGAAAAAGCTCAACTTGAACAGACTAAGCACCCTGGCCCTTTTGTCATATGAGCACGCGAAACCTAAGCTCTTGTCTCAATTCTGCCCATTCTCCCTCAGTGCTGGACCAAATAATGCTTTCAGTATGTACATATAATACATGACACTGCACACAGAATGGGGTTCCCATGCTGTAAACTGCAGTGGTGATTTCTTCTAAAAGCACAGTTAAGTCTTCCCTCAAAAAGCCACCTTTCAGTCTCTTCCTCCAGTTTTATAACCACCATTAGGATATGGATGCTGAAGATCAAATTTCTTCTACTGCCTTACATTTTCAAAATCCAGAGCCCAGTTAAAGTACTCTGGCCAGAGAAAACCATGTTGTGAGAAAGCCTGTTCCCCCCTCCCTCGTGAAGGACAAGATTCATGGGGACACAAGTAACCTGCAGCTATGTCTGTGTGCCTGGAGTGTGCCCTCCAGCCTGGGCACTGACAGATGATCCCTATGGACAAGCTCTAGAGGGCTCTCTCTCCATATGCCAGCTGCCTTTGATCCCATCCCAAGATGCTTGATTGTCCCCTGCTCGGCACAGGGAGCCTGGGCACTTTACAGTGCTAGTTCTACTGTCAGGGTACCCAAAAGTTAAACAATGCAAAGCCCGCATCCCTTCTGGATCAAGTCCAGAAAAACAAAGAGCCATGTGAGTGCTTTTGTACATCCTGTAAGGTACCCAAACACCTTCAAAAGCCTGATCTAAAGCACTAAGATACGGCAACAGAACAGTATCTACAATGGCTTCCAGGAAATAAAATATCCCCAGGCCCACTCCCTGGCCCTAAAGGAAGGTAACTCAGCATAACACATCCATCCCCCTAAACTCCTCCTTCCTCAAAGTACAATGGCCTCATCTACTCTGCTACTGGAAACTGTTCCTGCCTTGTGCTATCCCTTAAACCACGTCCAAGCACTGTTGAGTAGTTTAATGGCTGGCATTGGCTAAAACCACATCAGACAGCATGCTACTAATTAATGAGCACAGTCATCTTTCAGAGCTCCAACTCATGCCTCACCTTCCTTAGTTTACCAGTACTGATATAATTCCTTTAGTTCAAAAATCCCGTTTTCTAAGCTAAGGTCTACAAACAGGTAGACCTTACACTAAAAATAATTTACAAGCAAAGTATTAAACCTCATTTAGGGGGAACAGAAGTTAAGGGAAACAGTAGAGACAAATGGTCAAATCCCTAGATAATGTAAGTTTTGCTGAACTTGATGGAGGCATATTTGTTTATGTAAGTCTATGTCTGTACAAATATGGGTATGTTGCTTCTGTTAAGTAATTATGCTCCTGGCAAAGAAAAACACTTCTTTGTTTTTATTATTCAAAACACATTCTTCACAAACAAACTATATTCACAGGCATAGTCAGAATATGCTGTAAAACTGAATTTTGCTCTGTTTAATTGATAAAACATTGATCTGGGATGTTACCCTGTGACTGTTCCCCATAGAACAGTAGAAATAGTATTCATTGTGTGCTGAAAGAATCTCGTCCTTAAATACAGATGTTGATACACTAAAAGTGAGTGGAATGGAAAAGGTTATTTTGCCTGTGTGAAGTGACTAACTGTCTGCCTGCTAAATTCTCCATGAACTGGATGAGTTTCTTTCACTTGCCCTCAGTCACCAAGGTTTTCTATGACCTCATACAGGTCTTGCTGTTGCTTCCCCTAATTACTCTATCTCAAGCTAATTTAGTGAGGGTTTCAAGCTGTACCAGGGGTAGTTTCCAAACCAACAGTGGGTAGAGATTTGTTCTGCATCTTCCCTTAAAAACAGAAATAAAATAAGCAAAATGTTTGCTTATAACCTTGTCTAATTAGAATCTTCACTTTCTTATTGTACTATACCAATATTTGCCATGAAAGTTGGTTTTTAGTGTGTTTTCTTTTTCAATTTTAATTGTATAGGCAATGATTCTATACGTGCAAAAAGTGTGCAGTGAGTACAATTTACATCTGTTTTCCTTGAAAGATTGAAAATGAAAATACATGGTTTTCCAAATTATATTTCCATTGAAAACCTACTTTTCCTCAGTCAAAGCTGCAACCTAAGTATGGTTGTGATATCAGTACACTTAACCTTTTGACTGTCAGTTTCCAGCTCTTAGGAACTTTACTTGAAAGTATTTCTGTTAATCTAGGTTAGCATCATTCGAAAAATCAAAGCTGAAGAGACACAGAGCTTGAAAAAAAATATTAGGGAGTGAAAGAGACCAAAAGATTTATTTGCATTGCAATTGTAACTGTACTTTAGTTTTGACAAATATGAAGATGAAAACCTCTCCATATATTTTCCTGTGTCAGAGGTTTATTATTTCTCATACTACAGATTTCCAAAGGCCTTTGTTTGGAGATTTCATTACAGAAGTTCAGGG
Source organism: Sialia sialis (assembly GCA_009812075.1). Taxonomy (NCBI): domain Eukaryota; kingdom Metazoa; phylum Chordata; class Aves; order Passeriformes; family Turdidae; genus Sialia; species Sialia sialis. Next base: position 18,205,326 of record VRYO01002734.1, read on the forward strand.
GGTTTATAGGTATTTTACACGTGTCTGGTATTAGGGACAAAACCCAGTCAATTATCACCACAGCTTCCAAGCTGTCTCCTTTTTGAAAAGAAACCTTTTACAAAGCATCACTCAACATTTTAAAAACGTTACAGTGCAATGAATGTATTTTCCATAGTGCATTAAACGGTAATACAATATTTTAAAGTCAAGGCTATTTGAAGTCAGACTTAGGCATACAGTACACAGTGATCTCTCAGGGGTTCAAACTTCCATGCTGCTCTGACTTTGATACATTTAATGTCCTATTAGAATAACAGTAGATGCTGATACAGAAAGATTTCCCTTTCCCTTTATAACAGTTTAAAAATTTATTACTTAGGAGAAGAATCATGCCTTACATTCTCCTCAGGCAATGAACATATGAGCTGTGGAAGAATGCCTGCCCTCACGATCGCCTCTGCCAGCTCCACGTCATAATCAGCAAGTCTCCCAAGAGCCACGGCAGCGGTCTGTCGAACACTTGGGATGACATCCAGCAAAAGAGGTCTCAGCAAAGACACTACACCTGAGTTGCAGCAGGAAGACAAAAGCCAATTCGGTAAGAAGAAGTTTTTCTAAACATTTGCCTTTACTCATAAAAATCTATTAAATTAGGCTTCCACGTAACAAGAACATGTAGGAAATCCAGGTGTTCCACTGAAATGAAGTTGGCACTTGGATAACACTGCTGATGTACAGTAATGTTTAAGCTCACTTTTCACAGGTACAAAACAATTCTGAAATATTAAAAAAAAAAATCACATGTAGAAATAAGGTGTATTCAAATATCTATAAAATACATCTTAAAGTTTACACAAGGTATATTCAGACATCCATAAAATGCATGTATAACAGTGTGCACAGGAAACTCCATCTGGAGATCCTGGTGAGAAGAGATTGGCATGTCCCTCATTCATCATGCCAGCAGAACATCTACATGAATTACACCAAATTACATTTCATCTGTTATAAGCACTGACTGATTTGAAGACTGATATCCATAATACATTACACTCCAGATAGAAGAGTTGTAGATTTTCTTATCATGTTATTATTTATGATGTGCTTTCACTGATGAGTTCACAGTGTATCAGCTAAGCATAAAAAAAACTGAAAGTAGCAGCAAGTGAAACTACAAGAAACTACATGGATAACAACATGGCAAGTGAACTGGAACTCATGCAGGGAACCCAACTCCAACCTCACATATGAAGTGATGAACCCAAACAGATTATTACCAACCAGGAGAAAAATCTCAATGTTAGAACAGACAGTTCCGCAGAGATCCCACCTCTTGCTCAGTAGTAGAGAAGACTCTTTACCTTCAGAAGTATACAAAGTGCTCAGGATTATTTGGAAAGGGGTAGAGGCTAAAGCAGAGGTCATCACTATCCTATATTTAATACCCTTCACTAGAGTAGAACTGAAAAGGGTTCAGTGAAATGGAACAAGGATGATCAAAGATGACCAATCTATATGTGGAAGCTGTTCCTGTTAAATTAAGACTCTTCAGTAGGGATAGAAATGAGATCCAAATGGTCATATAAAGAATGTGATTCGTAAGGTCTGGGAAGGGAAAATTACTTGTATTGTGATCCTTCAAATACGCTGTCCCTGTAGCAGCCAGCTCCATGAATTAACATTTTGATGCTTTACACTTTAGACAGAAAGCAGAGGTCTCTGAAAACGGCGATGTGGTACAACAGAACAACGCAGACTCAGAGCTACAGGTACCTTCATATCATAGTCCTTTCCACTAATTTTTTTTACAAATATAAAGATCTAGTTGAGCAACATTGAAAGAAAGCAAGACTTCCCTTCTCAAGGGCTCAAATGGTTACTAGCACTGAACAAAGGCCTTTTGGTGTGACAGTGCCACAACAGGAGGGTTACTGCCTAATGGCAAGTAACAAACACCCAGGTGTTCAACAGGTACTCCAGGACAAGGAAAAGCTTAGGACCTCAGAGAATAGTCCAAAGGGATAGAGGCTATAACAAGTTACACCTGTAGCATACTTCTTTCCCTAAAAAGAAAAAAAAAAATAAGTAGAGCAGCAGTAAAATTCTCACCTTTATTTTATACCAAAACCAAATTGCTCCCAGCAAGAAGAAAACAGCCAAATCATCTATACATGGCTCTGAAAAGGCTGGGAAGGAAGACACACAAAAAACTAACCATGATGGCCATGCTATCCACTAACAAATTTGTAGGAAAGTATATATTCTTCACAAAAGCTGCACTGTCATGAGAGGTACAGGCTCCCAGAATGTTCACAAGACAAAATAATACAGGTTTCAGGAGGACACATAATAAAAGCAGAAAAGTAAACTGAACCCATGGAAACAAATCTGTAATATAGCTGGGGCCTGCTCACCCTTCTATTAAAGCCACTGGGAGCTGAAAGAGGCCTCCTGTGTACCAAATGACAAAAGACAGATCCTCCAGTACTGTAAGATCAATGTGAAGTCATTCAGCAATTTGCAGAAATCACTACTTCAGAATGTGGTCATCATACTGACATCTTCTCATGAAATCTCCATAGCAGGTATGGTGTCGTTAGGAAGTTATCCTTCATATCAAAAAACACTAAATACTTTATATGACAAGTTAGAAATTAATATAACACATGAGTTGGGGCCAATGCCATGTATCATCTTTTATCTTCTAGCCACTCATCTACACCCTCTGGGGGAGGGTATTTTCTTATCCTTCCCTCTAACATCAGTTGCATGGTCAAACAGCTGCTGAAATTTCTAAGGGGAACTCACACTGTTCATACAATCTACACTGAAGGTATTTCAGTGAAGTAGGAACAGTTAGAGAAGTAGTTTGCTTGTATTTACTGTACAGATATTACATTTGAGCCCTTGACTTGAGATAATATGAAAACAAGATTAATAAATACAAGACAAAAAGAAAGGGGCAAAAACAATTTTACTGATATAAAAGAACCTCTCAGAAGCAGTTGGGGGAGAGGGAAAGAAACACTTCAGCATGCAGTGTCCTGACCCTAAAAATGCCAAGAGCCAGGTAGCTGGGACATTAAACCAGGATATGTCAGACAGTCCAATTCTAATGATTTCAAATCCAGTGAAATTAAACAGACTAGAATCACTTTACCAAGGAGCTGGGTCCAGACCACATGACACATTTCCAACCTTTATGACATACCTAGACACAGCAAAATGTAACACCACATTTAACAAGGTTTGCAAAAATATATCCTTTCAGTTGTTCCAAATGCAAGACTTATATATTGTTTTATTTTCAAGGTTAGCTGATACAGCTTTCACTTTTGGAAGAGCCTAAAAAGCCTTCAATGTGAAAATGCTTCCAAGCAGCATGCCTCCCCATGACCAATGCCTTTTATTTCACGACAGTACAAACCATGTAAAGTTTGCTGATAGCATTTAAGCATCAACACAAAATGTTCTACTGCAAACTACTTTAGCTGGTACAACTTATAGTGAAGAAAGAGACAAAAAATTAAATGGGAGTTACTATTTGAAGAAAGGACACAAAATGTTACAACAGGGTTAGGAAAAAAAAACATGTTAAGAAATAATAGCAACTGTGCTGGTCCTAAAGGAGACTGTAAGTTCTCATTTACATCTTATATATATCTTATATCTTATATATATATATATATTATATTATATATACATATCTTAAGCTCTTATACATATATAATTATATATATAATTATATATATATTATATAATATGATATATATACATAATTATATATATAATTATATAATATAATTATAATGGAAAAAGTTTTTGAGAAACAAGACAAACTAAAAAATTCCTGGTGCTGTAAAAGCCTTATATTAGTATCAAATTAACTGAGAATTGGGAGAAGTATATTTAGGCCTAGACTATGACTGTGCATTGAACATAATTAAAAGCTTTTACCTCTACTTTCTACCTTCCCTTAAAATCATTTTCTTTCTCTGTGCCAAGATGTTTTCCATCACCTCCAATTACTCTGCAAGACCAGCTGCTTGAGGAGCTTTCACCATTGTCATCATTTTTGTACCCTCAGCAAACCTAGTCTTTCTTCACAGCACTTTAAAAAAAAACTCTGAGAGTGTGAAAACAGCTACACAGAGATGCTATGGTCTCCTCTAAAACACCTATAGGAAAATCAAGAAATCCAACCTTTTCTTCTATGACTTTTGAGCATGGTGCTGTAAAGGACAGATGTGCCTGACACAGGATGAGGCTTTCCTGCACTGAGCCCAACCCAGCTCTTTGTTCCAGAGACAGCTGTATTTGGTGACCTCCTCTATTTGATCTCCTCCTTTCATCTATCCTGTTTACAGCAAAGTCTACTCCTCCAAAGAGGTCCAAGCCAGGATTCCTATCAGAATTTTTAATTAAATTCAAATGTATTTAACATTACTTAGAGCAGGAAAATAGGCAAGAACCTTCCAACTACTTCCTTTTATCTAGACCATTCACTCAAGTGAACAGGGCCATAGAGATCATGGAGTAGCAGTGTCTTGTTGCTGAAAACTTTAGAACTCTTTGGTCTTCTTCTAAATAAGTCTGTTGTGACAGCAGTAGGAAATTCATTAACTCTAATTCAAAAGCAACCACACAGAAAGTAAACTACAAAATAAGGCATTTAGACTATTGGACTAGATTTATTTTGGAAGAGTTCCCATTAGCACTCAGAAACTGAGTAACAGAGAATTACTGCCAAATATTCTCTCTTGCATCACAGAACCTTGACTGACATTGGGCAAGGAACGATTCCCCTTTCTATCCTCAGTTTCCCACTCAAATTTGTTTCAAAGAATGACACACTTCAGAAGCTGAATCACTCTCAACACACACTTCTCAAGTGGAGCTGCTACATACAGGCCTGATGCACTTTCTCTTAGCAAGCAAGTGCTGGCTGCTGCCTATCTGGAAAACAAGCAAACAAAAAAAATCACTTGGGGCAGCAGCAGGTTCCAATTTTTTTCATTCTAAGTTTCTGTAGGAAACAAACAGTCACTGTTCTGGAGATAGCAATCTTTGCTTGGCTATTTTTTGGGGAAAACAACCTGGAATTCATGCAAAATACTTCTACCCTCCTCCCATCCCCATCAAATCCTTGTCAAACTTGACTAGCCACAAAACAGGGAAACATCATTATACTGGAAATTCTTTCCATTTCTGCATCTGAAAATGACTATTGCTATTTTATCTTTCTTCCTTAAAGGAAAAATAATTTCTGTTTTAAAATGTGGAAAAAAGTCATTCTACACTACTGTTGTCTCTGGACACACTCTTGTCTTGAAGATGCAGTCTTTCTAATTTATGCTTTGGGCCAAAATAACATCTTCTCATTTTTGTGTGCTACCTGTTACATTTAGAACATTCACAGAGCTAACATTCAAACATATCAGCTTGATTTTTCAGAGTTCCTCATGTCAAATTCAACTGACTTAACAAGGAAATTAAATGGAAATTTATTTCTGCCTCACCTCAACACCCTATCTTCAACTACCCTTTTCCAGGAGCAGTAGGTTTTAAATTCCTACTTTAAACTACTGTTCCAGAAAAGCAGTGAGAGAGAATTTTCACACTCACTCATCTTGACACAGCCTCTTCCAGAGACAGCAGAGTATGCAAGTCTAAAGTACATACTCCTCAAGTGTGACTCGTCACAAGAAAGGACTCCTCACTGCCACAGTTCCATCCACAGCCCAACTACCATCCTCCAGAGACCAAAGGGAAGAGAAATACAGTTTGGTACAGAGACTCTGGCTGATCAAGTAATTCATACAGCAACTACCAGATGGTGTAGGAAATAACGCAGATTCAGTTTGACAGGACCGTTGAAGATTCCTGAAGGATGGAGGAACAGAAAGTTTCTCCTCTTTAGATGCCAGACCCTGTTTCTGCATTACTGAAGCAGAATTAATCCTCTTACAGGAGGACAAATTTTGGAAAATACTCCTCACAGGGCAGGGCTGTTGGTGGCCACCATGGAATTGTGCACAGACACACCGAAACCAAGGTCATCACAAGGAGCTGCTTCATTTAATTTCCACTTTTTAAGATGAGACTGAAGTTTCTAAAAATTCTGGTTTTGGCATCTTACTTGCAAATCTCCATATAGGCCAGGAGACTGAAGAGGTATCCTAGAACAGTTGAGCTTTCACTTGATTGAGTTACAGAAAAAGTCATTCCTCCAGCTTCAGCTGCATTTATTTTCTTCTTCTCTGTCCTCTCTCTTGTACTTTCCTTAAAACAGCCTCCTTCTTCCCTTCATCAGGCACCACAATATCATCAAGTCTTTGGGAAAGCCACTCCCCATACCTGAAATACTACAACTGCAAAGACAACCTTTTGTCTTTTATGCCACATTGCACAAACCTCTCCCACTTCTCCTGCTGCTAAAGCTTAGTAAAGCTTTTAACTAAAAATTAAAATATTTTTAGAAAACACAAAACCAAAACAAACAAACAACAAAACAACCAACCTAAAAAAGAACCCCAAAGCTGTGTGCATCCTTTACAAAGAGGGTACATAAACTGCAGTGTTGAAAATGGCTACTTAGAGTCTGTCCATGCACATCCATTTGCAAGATTCAAATGCTTCTATTAAGCACAGTGCTATCAAATCACTTTCTTTAATATTATATAAAATATGGAACTGTATCCTAAAAATCCCGTCCCAAGGGTCTGGTTCTGATTACACAGGGCCAAGTGTCCAACTGTCACATTCAAAAACAGTACATTTAAAATACAAACATCAGAACAAAAAAGTACAGGCAAAAAGATTCAATGTAATTAGAGGAGGAAAATCAATTTGAACAGTGTATTCTTAAAAAAAAGCTTCTAAAACCAATCCAGTGATTCAGAAATATAGCTTTAAAACCTGTGGAAAAAGGTCTGGAGCCAGGAAAGAACTAATACTGATGACATCGCCCTTTACCTACAGAAAAACAGAATACAAAATAGGGGGAACAGCCCTAGTCTGATTCAGATAAGCTCTGCCTCCAGGCTTTAGCCTCTTGCCAACATGGGTTTTGTGGAACAGGTACAGGAGAAAAAAGTCCAGAGGTAAAAGCAGAGGAGAGGGCTCAGGACTGGAGTATAAGGCCTGAGAAGCAGCTTGACACCAGGCATAATGAAAGACCTGGGCTCAGGGCTGTGGGTTGATGGAGTGGGAGGACAGTTGGAAGAGATTCACTGGAAGAGGATCTTCATTTACACTGACATTTTGGAACTTTCCTGGAACCCCCCAGACTGGCCAGCAAGCCAGCAAGGCAGACAAACAGCAATTGAAATTATCTGCCTGAGATGATAAAAACATCCCAGCAGCAATGTGAAGGGAAACCAGGTGTGCAGGGCACCAGCACAAAGGCTGCTGCACCACACAGATCTGCTTCTCCATGTCCCATGCTCAGCTTTCCCCATGACTCCCACAGCCTCCACACTTCAGAATGTGATTAGCCCCAAGTAAAGGCTTAAAGAGGTCATCTTGAAACGTCTTTAAAGTCAAAGCAGCAAGACTAAACTGTTTCTTAATCACAATGATAGCCTAAAAAAACTCACATATAAAAAGCAACATTCTTATCATATGTTCTAATGCAAGATAAATAAATAAAAAATAAACAAATAATCAATCAAAAACGAATATCCACAAGTAATTATTCTGATATACGTATGAATCCTGAATTGTAAATGCCCCTCAAAAAACAAAACAAAATGAAATTTCAAAGAGGTTGTTTATTTACAGAGGGCTGCACTTCACAAGGAAAAAGCCAAAGAATTAGACCCAGTGACTACCACTTTTATAAACATACTAGAAGCATTTCAGATTTTCACCTACCTCTTCTAAAAGGCAGAGCTGCCTAAATTTCAGTGCAAGAACAAGAGCTCAAGTTCATCTGCCATTATAACTGAAAATAGCCTGTTTCTGGGATTTTAAATTTTGGAAGGATGAGGGGATGTGGAGCTGAGTAATGCATTCCAGTACCAAACTTTATGAGCAGAAGCTGCCAAATGAATAGATTTATTTTTAAAGAGTATATTTAAAGTTGTTACTATCAAAGTAGCTTCTCCCATTAGTCAGCAGCCCTCGAGAAACAAGATTCGATAAAATGTCTGTCATTGTTTCACATGTATATTTACTAAACGGAAAAGGTTTAGGAGTTTTGGAGCAGACTTTTCTCCCCAAGTACCAACTAATTAAACATTCAAATGACAAATCCTATAATTAGTCATGGTAGTATTTCATCATAAGGAACAACTTTATCAAAGCAAATCAGAGAGCTAGAAAACACACAGGAATGAGTTCCAACAAAAGAATCTCTCTGATCATTCCTTGCACTACTTGCTTGCCACCAGAAAGCTGTTAAGCTCCCAGGCACTAAACCCCATTCTTGACCAGGAAAGAGCCAGTGTCATGCACATGTGTCAAAGCCCAGATTCCAGTTCCCTGGTTACACCATCTTTGAGATTTCTGCCCAGTGGGAAAAGCAGCTCCAGAACTTGATGAGATACAGAAGCTTCAGAAGACAGATGTCCTGAGAAAAGGTGGGCTTCCTGTTGTATCTCTTCGACCTTCTTTTCAGCTTCCCACCAGTTTTCCTTACAGGTCATGTATAGGAGTCTCCTCAATAATGGTACCTTAAGGTTTCTCAACAAGCCAGCATAAGGAACTCGTGCCTCTGATCCTGGCTGCTTGCTCCAAATGTGCAACAATACCACTGCCTGTACCTGGTTTAATACCGCAGAAGCAGGGCTTAGAGTATAATAAAGAATTACTTTTTCATTCATACTCTTTCATTATGTTAGCATGGTATTCAAAGACACCTCTGCAAAGATTAAGGTCTAAAACTAGTATTTATTTTCCTTATAAGATGTTAAGTATTTATCAAAAGGACTTCTAAAATGGGATCAGATCCTTTATTCCTTGAGCACTCATCTTTCATTCTTATTCCAGGAATATAAACTGAGGCCATTAATGCAAGAGTACATGTACATTTTAAGGATTTCATTTTGTTCAAATTCAAGTCACTGTAATCTTGCCTTCTGCTTTTGCCAGAAAGATACTAAACCCTGACAACTTTTGAGATTCAACAAAAGAACACTGCAAGGTGCCCCCGACTCCTATAGCTGATGTAAAATGACAGCAGGTAAACTTTTCTCATCTTCTTAAAACAGAGATCTCCATGACGGATGGCTAAAATTCTTATTCACCAGAAGAAGAAACAAGCTCTAAACTGTTTTAAATACAGATTTATACAGAGATACGTGTATAGACAGGCATCTTACTTGAACCATTTTTCCAGCACTCACTAGATTAAGACCATAAAAGGCACACCAGTTATCTGCTGGACAGCAATATCCCAAAATATTTGTTTTATTAAAAGGATCAATTTTATTTGATGGGAGGTTTTAAAGGAAAACACTTAATCACACATAATTTAGGAGGAGGTTTTAAAGGTTGTGTCTAGCCCATCCAGAAAAGGCCAAAATTAACAACTCTCATTGCAACTATATAACTAGAAAGTCTGTTTAAAGACATGGGTGAGAAAGATGGTAAAATATTTGTGGGCCATCCAAATAAATTATAACAGCCTTATTTGAAGACATTCCCCTCTTGTCCAGCATCTGAAAAACTAAAGATTGTGGAAAAGCAGCTCATGACCAGAAACAGCCAAGTGGGATAATCTACACAAATGCACATTTCTACACTGCTGCCCAGATCCTGATCCTTCCAAACTTAACCTTCAGACCAACACCAGCTGTGTGCAGAAGAAAGTTTCAGGCCTCTGAACCGATTATTTGTTCTGCACAAGCAACAGATCAGTTCTGAAGTAAAGTTACCAACCAGATTACATCAAAATAGTTATTTTAACAATAAGTACAATAAAGTTAGCCTAGCACTTTGTTTGCTTATTTAAAATAGAAATTTTCTGCATTTTTAAATTGCTGAGCTGCAAGAAGCCTGCCTATATGGAATCTCTCTCTAGGAGCTGCTAAAACCAGGACTATAAAAGGACACAGAGGAACCTCATCATACAAATAAGGCATAAATTATTCCTATAGCCAAGATGTCCCTTTGGCAAACAGACATCACTTGTATAAACTACAGCAGTGGCATTAACTCACCAAAAGATGGAAAACAAAACAAAAAAATTAAGAGTAGCAGCAATGTAATACAAAAGGCCTGGTGTGAGCATGTCTCTCCCACAATGAAAGGAAATATTTCCTTAGCAAGAATTTAAGTGACAAACTTTTTAATAAAATAGTTTTAATAAACAGTTGTAAATACAATTACAGAAAGTTGTAAATATTGGTTTTCTTTTTCATTTGCTTGTTAGATGTCATTGTATTTAAGAAAAGACTGATAGCTTTATTAGATCTGGGAAACAAGTACTAAAAACAAAATCTAGACGCACCAAAACATAATCAATTCATGAATACCACATGGCAAACCAACCACTGATCTATAGCACATTTTCAAACTGTCATTCAGGTTATCAATTACCAGGCACTTCTTTTTCCTCTTTTAAGCTCAGGAACTTTGGCCAAGCGGAGTGGGTCTGCCAGATGCCGGCAGCACAACAGCTGGTAGAAGTGCTCCCGCAGCTCCTCTTCTAAAAATGTTCAATTTGGTTCACGACATCCCCTGGCAGCAATATAACAAAAGCAAATCCCTCCTAAACTGAGCCAATCTGCCGGCAGAAAGCATCGAAGAATTTTAGAACAACTTTTAAAGCCAGTTAAAAAATGTATTTATTTTAAAAGTAGGATTTCCTCGGCAAATTAGTGCTGTCTTCATCGGGAATTCCAATCTCTGCACTTTACATAAAGCTATATCGGAGCCGGGAGGAAAGAAATTTTAGAAAGGATTATGCTGAGAAATTTTCCTTGCGATAACCCGGAGGTCTCAGCCAGACATCCACCCCCGCACAGGCACGCGGGGCATCCGCCCGCAGCGGAGCAGCGCGATTTACTTTCCCATCGCAACGAGGACTCGGCAAGTGGGAGCCAAATCCTACTGGAAAAAAGATCTCCGGAAACTGAGCGGCCAACGGAGGAGGAGTGACATAAAAAAAAAAAACCGAACAGGGAAAGGCCGCGGCGGCCCCGCGCCGCTCCCTCCCCCGCGCCGGGGCACGCCAAACCCCGCGGGCGCGCACGGCCCGGGCCCGCCGGCTCCCGCGTACCTGCACTGCGGAGAGTGTCGATGCTCTGCGGGCGGGCGGCGAGGTTGGCCACCGCCTGCGCGAACTGCGACCGGGCACGCTGGTACTGCTCGAACACTGCGGGCGGCAGCGCCGGGTCAGCGGGCGGGCGGGCGAGCGC
>VRYO01002734.1:18217670-18233138 GCA_009812075.1 Sialia sialis
TCCCCGGCAGCTCCGCGGAGAGGGGATCGCCGCTGTGTCACGTCGGTAGCCCGCACATAACTTAGCACAGCACCTGTGCGGGTGCATCAACAGGACGTGAAAACGTGTACAGCGTGTACAGCGGCTGTGCGCACTCACCTCTCACCGGCAGGCAGCTGCTGCTCTCGGGAGCGCCAGGGCATGGTGGGGACGGGCAGGGAACGCGCAGCGCCCGCGGGACGGTGCCGGGCTCAGCGCAGGGACGTGTCCGGTCACCGCCGAGTCCCGCGCAGCGGAGGCTGGCAGGGAGATGTCGGACAGCCGGGCCGGGGCCTGCCCGCCCCCGCTGACATTTGGGAGCGGAGCTGCGGCCGCCCCGCCGGTGCGCACCGGTGCGACGCGTCCCTTGTTCCGCTCCGCTGCTGCGCAACTTGCCGAGGGCTCCGAGGACAGATAGGGAGAGCCTCGCCGCTCTGGAGAAATCCAGCGCATCTCCCGGCCGGTCCTCTGGGGTCCACCTGCCTGCCTCCCGCTTCCCTCCGCTCCCTGGGTGCGGAGGGAAAATAAAAATTTAAAAAGAAAAATAAGGGCAGATCGAAGCTACTCGCCCCCCACCGCGCCTTTATTCTTCGGGAAGTGGGGTCCTTTGATTTTAGTTTTTCTTTCCTTTCTCATCACCGTCGCGATTCCTCCTCGGGGATCTCCGCTCTTGCCTTACTCTGCCGCGACGACCCACGCAGGGGGGTTTTGTGCCTCGCAGGGAATAAACTTGTCCCGTGCAGGGCCGCGGAGCTCCCGTCCACCCACGGCCACGGAGCGCTGGCGCGGTGTGGGCAGCGCGGACGCGCAGGAGCGAGCCCGTGGGCTACAGCCACCGCCTCCGCCGGGAGTGCGGCAGAAAACGCGCCGTGCCCCGCTGGAAGGGAAGGCTTTTCTCTGACGATACGCAGCGCACTTAGTGATGTGCCCCAGCGCACCCATCCGCGCAGAAGAGTCGCGCAGCGGCAGCTCCCCGCCCCGCTCGGCCGCAGGTGGCCGGGAGCAGCATCCGCTCTCTCGGTGCAGGGGGAGCAGCGCGGAAAGGGGCGCGGGGGGAAGGATGGTCCGGCAGCAGCCCTCTGGCTCTGCCTGGCACACACACAAGTTACTCATGTGCACTGTGATAGGGGGGCTTTAATTTTTTTTTTTTTTTCTAGCGGTGTATCATTCTGGTAGATAAGCTGAGCACTGCCTTTCCCTTTTTCCCATCATGGTGTCCGGCCGTAAGGACTAATTACGAATGATTCTCTTCATGGTTGGCATGGTTGGCAAAGACATGGTCGCATCTCGAGTAAACACAACCTTGGAGTTCTGTATAGCAACTAATGCAAACGGTGGGACTGGAAAATGCAATCAGTGTTATCAGAGCTTGAAGAGAAATAGACTCTACATCTCCCCCAGTATCTTTTGAGGGCGATTCCCAAGACGCAGGATACTTGTGAACGAAGGCAGTAGTTAGCTCTGCTATCGATCAGGCTGCTCCAATTGAAATTGTGATCCACAACAGAAAATCAGAGTTAATAGTCAATAAAGCCACACATCATTGCACAGTGGCTTCAAGATTTCATAGGCTGGTAATTTTTCTTGCAAAGATGTAAATGTACAAAATCAGACGGCTGATACTATATAAACGTATTATCTGAGAGGTAATATAAAGTTTTGTCTCATTACTTGAAGTTGTCACACTGAAGTACTTCAGCTGCCTTTTTAAAGTTTAGAAAAGTGTATGAGAGACGTCTAATTTTTTTAGAAATCCTATGTTTGCTCAGCTGAGAAGAGAGGGGCTAACATACACAATATCATGGTCTGAAATGAGCTATGTGTTTCCAAGAGTATTTAGTGCGGAAAAAAAATCTTTAAGCAAACAAATTAAACAGGCGGTGTGCTATTCTTTACAAATAAAGGAGACAAATAAAATCAGATTGGTGAGAAGGTCGTTTGCCACAGAAAATATTTTGGGAAATTATCACCATGTGTACTTGAGAAGGGAACAGCTGTTAAACACATTTCTTTATACTTATTTCTGTTCCTAAGTTAAATAAAAAATAAACAAATGGTGATTAATTACTTCCAGAGGTTTAAAAAAAAAAAAAAGCAGATGTGTCGATTACAGATAAATTGATTTATCTGTCTAATTAAGTCTAATGTTTGTATAAGGAACAACAAAACGCACCCTGAGTACCACCAAGACTTGCTGTTACACTTCGTTGCTTGATACTAAGTCTGTTCACATGGTTAGTAATAATAATGAGGAATAAACACCATGCAAATGCGGTCTACGGAAATGTCACCGGTTCTCGCAAAAGTGCTGAAGACGGAAAATCATTTATGGAAATGACGTAATTGTGAGACTTCATTGCCTACTGCTGGGGTGTTCATTAGTAGGAAACCTGTATCCTTAAGCGGGAGGTGTTAGTAATGGCTGCGTTACCGCACACGTCAGCTTAAAAAATAAACCGGAGACCAGGGGACTAGGCACCACTTATCCAAATAAATAACGTGCCTTCGGTTTCTGGTGGGTGTTCTTTAATCTCAGACTTTGATTCACTCTGAAATACGCCCGGAACGGGGCGGGGAAGCATCGTTTTCCTCAAGATGGGGAAGCGCGAAGTTGCTGCCAGGGTGTTTTTTGGGGGTGAGGCGTGCCGAGGGAGTGTGTTTTCCTGGCTCGGTCTCGTCCCCGCGGGTGCGAGGCAACAGGTGACAGCTCCGGGAGCTGCCGGATCCTCCCCGCAGGACCCTCGGCTGGAAGGGCACTGCCCCTCGACGGCTCATGCCCCGCTGTGCCTCGGCTGGTCAAGCCGCGGATGTTCCGCTGCGGCTTAAAACTGCTCGACGCCCATTCAAAGGTGAGATCTCCCCGTGCCTTGGTGCGGCGGCTTCCCCAGCGGTTCAGGACCCGCCGGGGCTGCGGGTCAGCCGGGCTGGAGCCGGACCGGCCCCGGCCGCCCCCCGCGCCTGTCGGCGGGGCGCTGGGTCGCCCCATCTGCCTCTGGAGAGTCCGCTTCTCCTGCCACACGCCTGGCGAATTGATCAAGGCGTTGAGGAGATATTCATAGGGTTACAGAAATTAGGGCTTTTAATCCCGTATTTGCACGACTCGGCTCATTTGGTGGGAAGAGCAACGCGCGAACTCTCCCACGGATCGGAGTTGGGAGTGCTGGGTTTTTGAGGCAGGAGTTTGAACGTGAAAAGGTTAGTGGGAGTGAATGGGATGTAGGGAACTGAAGTGCTCTCTGGAAAAGAGTACACTGAGTGAAGAATCTCCAACTCCACGTACAGACTCTACTAAAGTTAATTTGAATCCTTGAATAGTTTATTTTTCAAATTTTGAGTTGGGCTGTGCCATTACCTGATTTTAGCAAAAACTCTGTCAAAGTGACCGTAGGAATGGAGAGTTCTCTCTTTTTTCTCCTTGAGCTTTGGCTCGGGGCTGCAGGGACTCACTCCATTCTAGTGTCTCCTCTCTGCATTTTTGGTGGCGAGTTTGGTCTGTAAGACCTTCCTATAGAGTAAATTATTTCTTTGAGGCGAAGACCGAAACGTCGAGGCACTTCAAAGGCACTAGAAAGAGGACTTCTCCCTCTTCTTTACCCAAGAGGACGACGCTGGCATTTGAGCAGATATTTGTAGCTGTAAATGTGTAAACGGTACAGATTTGGCTAGTGGAGATTGATGCATCACCATTACACTAGGAAAGGCTGAATAAAATTTTTAAAAGATAAATAAACCGGAATAGGGCAAAACATGTCAGGTTGACTTGCAGGATGGGACCAGGAAATATTAGCTGCTAGGGTTGAGCCCTTTTTACCACGTGCGTATGGTTACACCTCTGGTTTCCTGCGGAACCGTCCGCGCCTGTGCAGTGCCATTACCAAAAAAAATATTTTTGGGACGTTCCAAAACTGAAAGCCGGAGCTTAATTTATTCTGGGGACTTGAAAGGATCGACGTCTTCCTTTGTGTCTGATGCTCCGGGGGAGGGTGTGTGTTGGCTTGGCTCTGAGCGCTGCCCACATCTACATATGTAAACCCAGCAGCGCTTCTCCCCCCGCGCCGGTCGGATTGCAGCTCTCAACAATGCTACCACACAATGCGAAATGCGCGGAGCCTGCGCGGCTGCGGCTGAGAGCCAGTATTAAGCTCTTGACGTGCAAGGACCAAATCTGCTCGGTGCCCAGCGGAGCCCGCAGCTCGCCCCGAGGCCGCCCCGTCCTCCTGCACCGTTATTGTCCCTGGCTGCTGCGGTTAGAGGGGTGGGGACAGGCAGCAGCCAGACGACCGTATCCCGGTTTGCAGAAGAAGGTGTAACGAGAGGCGCTGGCAGCAGCAAAGGCTGCAAATCGCTGTCGTGTGGTTGCTATTAGCAACAAATCAGCTGAACAGCCTGCAAACCCCGAGCACCTAGGGCGGAGGTGGCAGGGAGAGCGCTGGGGCTGGGAAGGCTGGGGTTGATGGGCGCTTTCCCGAGGGCACCTCCCGTGCCGCCCCGAGCTGCCTCCCCGCAGCACGGCCGAGGAGGGGCAGGGCAAGGGGAGATGCTGCCACCGCCGCGCACTGCGCTCCAGGAGAGGGGAAAGCCAACCCTCTTAAAAGACACAAAATGGCAGCTCATGGCTTGGAGGCATCCTTCCCGGCGTTGAGCCCCTGTCTCTCCTCCGCCGGTCCCCCTTGCTGCCAGCTCCTCCGTGCCCGGGGACTCTCCCCGCCTGCCTGGCAGCACAGAGCCAGCCCGGGGAGCAGCAGCGCCGTGTCCCCCGGGGCTCCAGCCGCAGCCCTTCGCCCTTCGCAGCCAGCCTACCCAACCTAGAAATCGAAGCGCCATCCCTTCGGAAGGGACAGGTCCCGACCGGCTGCATCAAAGCACGCGTTGGCCGGGCGGAGCTGCGGCTCCGCGGACCGCGCAGCGAGAGCGCTGCCGGTGTCGGAAACCTACGGAGGGGGTGCGCAGGCTCCGCGCCCCGCGCAGCGAGAGCTGCCTCGCAGGGGCATCACTCACTCAGCATCCCTGCACCTTGGCCATGCCAACACCTTCCTGTCAGCACCCCGCTTGCATAGCTTTTTGGGTATCTTGATTTCAGTTGCCTGGGCTTTCTTCTGGTTTTTATTTTGTTATTTGTTTTGTTGGAGGTTTTTTTCCCTCGTTTCCCCTTAAAAGTTTTGGGATTGTGCATACAGCATTTTTTTGGGAATTCTTTGGTGGAGTGTGGAGGTTTTTGTTATTTTTTGTTAGGTTTTTTTTTCGATTTTTGAGGGAATTTTTTTGTTTGGTTTGTTTGGGGTTTTTTTGGTTTTGTTTTTGGTTTTTTTTTTTTTGTTGTTTTTTTTTGTTTTTTTGGTTTTTTTTTGTTTTTTTTTTTGTTTTTTTTTTTTGTAGTGTCAGGTCCACCTTGGAGGCCTCCATCAGCTTCACGACGTTGTCTTACAGATCAGAAAGTGCCTTGTTGAGAAAGCAACCCTCGAGCATCCTCAGCACATGGAGGAGTAAGAAATGCCACCGCTGGCAGCAGTGCCTGGGAGCTCTGCGCTCCGCGGAGGCCGCACGATGCGAGGCGGCTCCTGCCGGCCTCGGCCTCCTCCACCGGGGATGCGGCGGCCGAGAGGCAGCGGGGGCGCGGAGCCCGGCGGCGGGCGCTGAGGGGGAAGGGCTGCTTGCTCCTCTGCTATCGGAAAGTGCCTCCCTGGCACTGGGGAGTTTTCACCCAGAAAATGTACCCCCTACACACCGTTGAGAGCATCGGCGTTCGGAACGCGCAATGCATCAGCCTGTCCCCGGCGATAGGAACATATAGCCCTTTGTCTCTCTAGACGAGGTGCGATATTCAGCTGAGGGCCATGAAAATAGATACGCCAAATGGCTACCGCGACCCCCTCCTATTCCTCGGGGAGGTGGGCCTCGCCCCGAGGCCCCACCGTGCCCCGGGAAGGGCTGGTGCCGGCCGGCCTCGGCGGGAGGCCGTGTGCTTGCGGCAAGGCGGACGGGGATACAGGACCGCGGCGCCCCGCAGCTGGAAATCCTGGAATGCTCCCGTCCCGCTGCGCACATCCCCTAATGTCCGGGCCGGCTGGAGCAGCCTGTAGGCCCGGAGGCGGGGGAAGGCAGACTGGACACAGGACAGTGCGGAGCCTCCGGCGGCACCGCTACACCTCAGCGGAGGGCGGCTGCGGCCGGGGGTGCAGCCTGCCAGCCGTGCCCGCCGCCCCCGGCCGGACCCGGCGCGGCCCGAGAGCTGCCAAAGGCGCGGCGGGGCACCCTACGCGGCCGCGGGCGGAGGCCGATGAGACGGCGCGGGCGGAGCCCGGGCGCGGCGCGGAGCGGCCGGCGGCTCCCCCGCGGCTCCCCCGCGGGTCCCGCTCCGCGCAGCCCCGTTCGAATCTGGCGGCGCGGGGGAAGTTCCGCGGGCGCGAGAGGTGCGCAGGCGCAAGATGGCCTCTGCCCGGGCGCGGGGGGCGCGGAGCGGGGCGGCCCGCCCGTGGAGGGGCAGCGGGCGGGGGCCCGGCCGCGCCCGCCGCACCGGCGGCGCCCAGCGCCACGTTTCCACGCCGGCCTTGAGAAGCCGCGTTCCCGCCGGCGGAGGCGACGCGGAGAGAAACGCAGCAGAACCGCAGCTCCCGGCGGGGCTCCCGGGGCGGGCAGCGGCCGCCCGGCCGGCGGCGGGGAGGCCCGCGGGCTCCTCGCACCCCTGGGGCAGCGCCCGCCTCCGGCACCGCCACTCGCGGCCTTTCCGTGACTGCCTCTGGCTTGCCCGTCGCGGCTGCGGCTTCGCGGCAGTGAGCGGGGATAGAAGTCCCTCTCCCTGCCCAATCCCGCAGGAAAACCTCATTTGCCGTGGATGTTACGTGTCCTTCGGCTCTACCCGTTACTGACATTGATTTATTTTTTTTTCTTTAACTCACATCATCACTGTTAAATAAATACAAATATACTATCCCCAAAGACGGCGAGATCGAGAATTGCCTAGTCCACACCGGGCTTTTCAAGTTTTTCTGTTCTCCTGGCGGAACTCCTCTGTTGGTCGAGGGGAAAGCGAGTGAACGAGCCAGAGTAGGAAAAAAAAATCATCGCTGCCAGAATCCTTGCCATCCTTGACTTAATAAAACACAAATCAACCGTGGGTCGGAGCTCCCGGAGCGGGGCAACGACATTGAGCTGCGGAAAGCGGAGATCCGCGGCCCTTGGGAGGTGAGGGCAGGTTCTTCTGCAGGCGTCCTCCGGGCAGGAGACGGGCAGAAAAGATGAAAAACAAACTGTTTATAGTAAAATAAAGGAAATCCGTTTCAAGTACCCAGAGTAGAAGCAAGAACGTTAAAAATTAACAGCGGAAACAGGAAACACTTATCTGAGTAAACATTGTCTCAGAATTTCACCGTTTTAAAATTGGGAGGGCGCGAGGTGCTCGGCGGGGCCGCCGCAAGCCTCCTCCCGCAGCCGTGCCGGCGACGGGGGCCGCCGCCGACCGCCCCGTTCCGGGGCCAGAAACCAGAGCCCGGCACGACGAGACAACCCGATCCTCGTCAGCCAGTTTGGTGGCAAAGATCGGAACTGCAGGAGTTCCTGCGTGGTGTGAGATGAACAGTCCAGAAGCGATGTTTGGAAGGTAGGAGCACTCTGCCACCGCGGCTGAGGAACCGGCGGTTCGGGGCCGCGGAGAAGAAGAAAAGAGGCGCAGGGCCGGCGGAGGCGGAAGGAAAGAGAGCTCGCCCCAGTACCGGCCATGGGAAGACTTGCTTTGAAAATCCACAGCGAAACGAGAGCCTCCTGGAGCAGCGGTGCGGCGGCGGAGGTGACGGCGGTGGCCCGGCGGCCGCGGCCAGAGCACCAAAGGCATCGCCTCGTCGGGAAGAGCGCCCGCCGCAGCGGCTGCCTCCGCCGTCGGGTTTCTTTGCCCCTAATCATTCAAAACTCGGGGAGCGTCGTTTTCTCACGGCGTTTCCTGGAGCTCCCCGGTGCTTCCAGGGTCCCCGGCGCCGCGGCGGTGCCGCCCTCCGCTTCCCTCTCCTGCCCACGGGACGCTGCCGGTGTCGGAAATTCACCGGCGGTGCCCGCCGGCCAGCCCGAGTTTTCTGGAAGTCATGGGCGCAGGTTGTTAGGAGAAATGGTCAGTGTTGCGGGACAACCATCTCGGCTCAGCAAGCTCGTCATGCTCCCCTTTCTCTACCTGCATATTTCTGCATTCCCTCTTTCTGTCCGGAAGCGTATGGAGATTTTCTCTGTTGCTCTCCCCGGGGCGGGATCCCCATCCGCGCCGGACACAAAAGCGCTGCTTGGAGCTGCAGGCGGCTGAACCAGGGCGGAAAATTTGGTCGGACGAAGGCAGAAAAACATCCTTTTCCAGCCGGCACAGACCGCTGCTGCCTCTATCCTTGACCAGACTGCTTGTTGAACAAGCTCAGGAAAACGCAGCAGACTTCGCCTTTATCCCTCCATCTATATAAATGCAACGTCGGATAATGAAAAGATTCCACTTACAGGTACCGAGCAGAGATTTCTATCAGAGAGAATCTAGGTACACGTGAAAGGAAAACCTGTCACTATGTATATGCAAAGGAAAATATTGTGAAACCGGGAAGGCTGACAGAGCAGCTTCACAAGTAGAACACCAAGATGCTATCTTTGATCGTCCTCCCAGTTGTGCTTAGCAGTATATACGCATCGCAGTGCCATCTGCGCAGGGCCAGCAGCAAAACAAAAGTTTCACATGGCAGCACAAACATCCTCGGCGGCTTTTGCAGCTCGGCAAGAGAGCTACCAGAGCGTTTGTTCTTGATCAGACAGGAGATGTCAAATTGGGAGATGTCGGAAATACTACAAGAGTTTAGTAAATCTCGAAGGGGAATATCCAGCTCCTGTTTTATTGCCGAATGCTTCACGGGCACTCCACAAAGACCGAGAATAGCTCCGCACTGATGCTAGAAGTAGTGATTAACTGCTATTTCGAATAAAATTAAGTCCATTTTGCTCAGTGTGCTAACGTACAAGCCTCTGCTGCAGGTTCAGTGTTGTTTTTTGGGTGAAATAATTCAACCAGTACAGTGTGATTCATTCATGTAGCTGAGGGAATCGTGCCAAGACAGACAGTCGGTCGCATTGAGAGATATCTTTATAATAAAACGTATTTAGTTCCACGGAGGTTTTAAAAAGTAATCCAGGGCAGCACGGGTAGAACATGGCACTCACCATCACAAAAATCAAGTTCTTTTCTTCCCAGACAGTACAGTTTAACAGGGGCTAAGTTTGAACAGATAGGAGGTAAAACCTGTGGCTGACTGGGATGTGAGGATGCACCATTTACTTATTTTCAAGAATAAATCGGGGTCAAATAAAGAGCAGCAAATGTCTTCAAGGCAGGCCAAACAAAAACAAATCACTACAATTTCTAGGTGTTTCCCCCTCCCTTTGTGATTTTAGTATACTATACTGTACTATTCACTAAAAGCTTTGGCACACTCAGAAATACTTCCCATGAGAACAAGATGTTTGTCCTTTAACACCACATTATCAACAGAGGTAATTTGCTACTTTTGAATGAATTATCCCTTTTATTTATTTCTTTGATCAGCTATAAATGAAAGTTATTTGTGTATATAAAACCGAAGTTTTTACTGTTGAAATTGAACTGTACATGTTTACTACAGGAAAAAATATCAACTCTTGTTTAACAAGACATATACATCAATAAGCAATAACCTTGTGGAGGATTTGCAATCACCTGGTCTATAAAAACAAGCAGGACAAGTAACAGCAATTTATATGCAAAAGTAATGATTTAATGACTATAAGCAAGACAAAGCAATAAGAATTGTGCTTCTTTTGCAGACTGGAGACAATGAAATGTTTAACTACAATTTTTCCGTACAAACATGAAACAATATCCATATAGAATAAACACCCTCACAAATGTATAACTGATGGGTGATGAACACACACAAAGTTCGACCAAAGCAAAGCACAAACTGAAAAGTGTTCTGGGCTGTTCATATTTTATGGTGGAAAAGTTCCTCCTACTGAAAAAACCCCACCCTTAGAAGCCTCTAACAAAATGCACCTACTTGCAGGCCATTAAAGAGAAGGCATTCTCCACAATTTATTGGAAATATTAAAGTACCAGTTAAATTTTAATGAAGTTAGTACTGTACCATATACATATATATTAAAACAAATTTAGATAAAATGCCTTCACCCAGCCACTTGCTGGTTCCTTAAAATTTATATCAAATAGTTTATGGCTTCTATAATGATTCCATGTGCTTTTAAAAACACAGTCCCACCACACCAAATAATAAAAAGGTAATCAAACAGGTCTAAAATTTCCATGTCCCTTGATTTCTTTTTTCACTGTATCACTTCAACATTTGGTAAAGTAAAAATATTCCACTTAGAAGAGAAAAAAAAAAAAGACAAAGCAAGTAAAATCCTTTTAAGATTGCCAATTGCCTCCAGGTTATCAGAGACTTGAATGTGCTTTCCCAATACTGTAGCTCTCACACACAACGTGTTTCTTGCAGTATGAGCAAAGCTCAAACGGGTGGCATCTGCAAGGGTCGAACCAGTTTAGAAATTTAACAACCATATCATGAGTGCATGAAACACAATATTTTCTTTATAGTATTTATAAATATATCATACAATACTGTTTCCTGTTATGTCATATACCAATATGGCATTGTACAATAAGCATAATGCCATCTGATTCTTACAAAAGCGAATCATTTAAACAAGTCAGTAAATAAAACGGTAATACCCGCTTTTAGGCATACAGATTGTAAAACTGAAGTTTACTTTTCTTTTGATCGGTTCTGCGCAGCAACAGAGAAGTAAAAGATGCAACATAAGAATCAAAATGGCTAATACGCAAAAATTGTTATTCACAGTGACATGGCTACATATATGCATTTTTCTATGCATATTCTTTCAATTTTGTTGGATTTCAAGATGAAAAAGCACTTGCTTTCTACAGGTTCACAAAACAGTATAAGAACAATAACAATCGAAGAGAACGCAATGGAGGAGTTAGTCTGGATTAACAAACTACTTTCCAGGATTTGTATTGACTTCTGGAGACTCCTGGCTCCAGATGATGGGGACAGAAACAACTCCACATCATTCAGAACAGGTGAAGGTGTAACTTTTGTTTGCTTCCCAGTCCTCTGAAAACAATTTACATTTCAATCTTGCGTTTCCATTAAGGTCCATCCCGAATGTCACCTAGTCCAGCCTTTTATAGCCAAGTTCAGTGTTACTACAAAAGAAAGCAATTTGGATGATAGTCACATGGATTAGCATCTATAAAGCTGTAATGGCATGGAGAGATCTATATAAAGGAGGGGCAAGGGTGGTAGCCTGGTTGGCACATCAACCAGATGAAGTGGCTGAGGAGCCATTTATTGATGTTTTCCGAGCTCTGTTGGTAAAGGAGGACTGGTGGTTACTGCTGGGGCTGCTGCTGGTGCCATTCATGGTGCTGGAGATGTGGGGGAACTGGGGGTGAGGAGACTGGACTGGTGTGCTGGGGCTTGGCAAACAGGAGGAGGTGGAGGGGATGCCTCCTGCTGGGCTGCTCGCCTTGTCGCTCCCAGAGTCACTTTCCAGCTCCCCACTATTATTCAAGCCTTCCCTCTGGTGACTGATCTTCATCCTCTTGCAAGTAGGTCGCACACGGTATTTCAAGGGCAGGGGCCCATTCTGCAAAGCAAAAGGGAGACCCTGGTAAGTGCCCTGCCCAGGCCATGACCTGCACCCTCCCGGGAGGCACACTGGAAACACTCACCCGTCTCCAGGTATAGATGTAGGCAATATCCATTAGGGTGTAGTAATCCTTCAGAGGCTCCTCTTCATACATCACATCGATCTGTTCAAGATACCAACCCTTGCATTAAGGAGCATCCAGGCATTTACCCCCAGCACAAGACTGCTCTAAGGTAAAATCAGCCCCACTATCACAGATACCATAAATACAACAAGGAGCAATTTCTTAATACTTTGGTATTTACAGCACTAAAAAAATTACAATGTCGCCAAATTCTGCAGACAGATATTTTTAAAATAAATCAAATAATGTATGGCACACACCAGAAACACTTGACTGTTGCCACTTGCTGGGCACTGGCCGTAACGAGAAAATGAGTCCTACCAAAAACAACCAAAAACAACCCCCAAAACCTCCAAACAAACAAATCACTCTTTCTCATGGGTACCTGGAAAGTGTTAGGTATATCCATCTTACTCCGCAGGAACTTTCTTAGATGCATCACTGTCATTGCTGCTGGGCAGCGCAAGTATCTTTTGTCATTCACCTAGTGGCATAGTAAAGAAAATCACCAGAATGAGCAACTAGCAACTGCCCCCACCAATGTTGTATTCTAATATTTCATGTTGAAAAAAGTGCACCTTACTAAATTATGAACTGTAATACAACAATGCCTGCTATCTTAGAGGGCACATCAAAAATAAACAGCAAATTATAGTTCTAGAGAAAGTAATTTAAAATTGTAACTAAAGTTATATGTAAATATTTGTATTATATTTAATGTCTTTTTACGGTACATATGCAATAAATATTATTTTAAAATAAATAATTAAATATTTTCCCAAATATTAAATATTTTCAAATATGAAATATTTCACAAAAAAAAAAAGATTCTGCTTTAAAAATAATACTGAGGGTATTTTTAATTTTAAAAAGTTGCCTGCATATACAGCTTTATGAAAATGTTTTACCTCTTCTTTACTTAGTGCCATAATAGGAGGTGTGCTTCCTTTGCTCTAAATACACACACCTACATATTTTTTTTCAGCTACAGACCTGCCCCAAAGTTGTGTGTGTGTGGCGGGGGAATGTTTCCTCTGGAGTAAAGGAAAGTTATTTACCTCTTCCTTGGATTTTTCTTTCTCTTTATTTCCTTTTCGCTCCAGTCTGTGGGAAGAAATTATACAATTACAACAAATAATAAATACAGCTGCTATCAAACAGGTAAACTTAAAAACTTTGCCATTCTGGAACTTGCCTATTCTGGTCAAAGAATTCAATGGATAAGCTTATTATCTCGTCGTCTGTTATAATTCTTTTGTCTTCATCAGC
Source organism: Sialia sialis (assembly GCA_009812075.1). Classification (NCBI taxonomy): domain Eukaryota; kingdom Metazoa; phylum Chordata; class Aves; order Passeriformes; family Turdidae; genus Sialia; species Sialia sialis. Next base: position 18,230,767 of record VRYO01002734.1, read on the forward strand.
CACTTCTCCCCTGTCTTCATTAGAGCCATTGGCAGCTGCACAGAAATTTCCACAATAATTTACATTTTGAAATTCAAATCAGGAAGAATTGCAATTCTCAGTAAAAAGGAAAAAAAAATCTTCACAGTTAGATAATGAATGAAAGCTACCTGACTGTTAAAACAATAAACTTTTATTATGCTGACTTTACTTCTTAAAATTCTGTGATGGTAATACATCACTTGTAAGTTAAAAAGGAAACAGTAAAAACATCTAGCTCAATGCTACACATAACAAAGTTGCAAACGAGAAGCTTTTACCATCAGCCGACGGATGAGCAGCATAAAAATCCCTTCTTCTTTTCATTTCATCTAGATGGAAAAGCATATATTTTTCTTTTAGTAGTTATTCTGCAACTCACGGTATTGATATAGGATAGCGGCTCTGGTTTTGTTTTTCTGCCCTTAATAAAATACCTGATTTAACTACTTACTTTTGAAAAGGCCTGGTACTAGCTTGTATACAATATCTTGGAGAGTTTTATCTGACCTGAAAAAAGAACAATCCCACAACATAAAATTAAGCAGATGAAGCAATATTTTAATCCAAATGGCAGTTCCTCACTTATAAACTTTCACAACAATGAGGCATCTTCTACAAAGTGGGAGGCGAGTCATAAAAAGTTGACTTACAGGACCTTGTAATCAAACTAACCCTACTCTAAATACCACTCTGAACCCAAACTCATCGGTGTTACCACAACTGAAAAAGAACTCTCTCAGACTGAAGGAAGGCCTTAAAAACTACATGTCCTCCCTAGAAAGTACAGAGAGCAAAATGCAGTGCTGACAACAAAGACGTTTCTGAAAGGCAAATTTTATTTTAAAGGCTTTTGCCTCTCAGTTTGGAAAGTTGCAGCAGGATTTTTCATGACTAGGAGCTGTGGTTGGAGTGATGCATGTCTTGGAGATACAGAAAGCAGAGGCAAGAACTGTCGGGGTGGTACAGGAGAATGGGGGAGAGGGAAGAGGCATCAACGACTGGTGTACGCTAAAATAGACCAACAAAAACATCTAGAGGCATCTTCAGCTTCAATCTGTGAGGAAACTCCAAAGAGAGCACATACACACGAGGTAGCTTGTAAATTGACAAGCCCTTTCAGATTTAAATTGCAGACGAAGAGATAACATTGACACCGACTACTGCTGGTCTCCCCATATAAAGCAAAACGAGAGATGCAGCTCGCAACTTTCTCCTACCTTATATTCAAAAGCGGTCGAGTTTTGTGAACTTGGACATCACAGATAGGACAATACTTGCTGGTCTCCAAGTAACGCACGATACAGGTCTTACAGACTGTAAGTCAAACACCACAGGCTTTTAGTGATGCTCCTAGGTGCCGCTCAGATATGCATAGATAAAGGTGCGATTTTCTAAACTATGCAAGCTAGAGCAAATCGTCCATTGTCAGCAACACGCTGCTTAAGCCAAACAACTACCCAAATAAGCTGCAATTACCATGAAAAGGAGACGCTTATAGTACATATATTATTACTTTTAACAAAGACCGCAGGGCCATCCTCAGAAAATCTGCACCGCGGCTGGAACACCTACTTCCCCTCCCGTCGGAGAGGAGGAGGAGGAGGGCGTCGGTCCCGAGCCCCTTGGGAGGATTTTTTTTTTTTTTTTTTCGTAGTCCCGAGATGCAGGGAAAGGAGGGAAGCGGCGGGGGGAAAACGCGGAGCGCTCGGTCGTACTTACAGGAGTGGAGGCACTCTATGATGGTTGTTGCATCAATGAAGTACCCGCCGCAGAGCACGCACATGAGATGGGGGTTTAGCTCGGTTATTTTGATTCTGGTTGTTCGGTGCATTTTGGCGTGGCGAGGAGCGGCTCTGAAAGACACAGACACAGAGGACCGGTCAGCGGGGACGAGCGCGGCGGCGTCCCAGGTGCCGCGGTCCGGCGCATCCCCTTCCCCCGCGCATCGCATCGCATCCTCCGGCGCAGAGGAAGACCAAGCGCGGAAGACGAAGGCGGCGGCGGCGGCCGGGCGGCGGGCGAGGGCCGGTCCCGAGGCCGGCGGGGCGTCCCCGCACCGCACCGCCCCGGGCCGGCCTGGGCGCAGCCCCGCGGAGAGGCGGCCGTTCCGCGGCACCCACCGCTCCGTTCCCCGGCGGGCACGGGCCGTTCCCGCGGCGCGGCGGCCCCGGCCGGCTCGGGCTGCGCGGGCGGCTCGGCGGCGATGCGGCGGGGAGCTCCGGGGGCGACACGGCGGGCACCGGGCTGCCGGCGAGCAGCACAAAGGGGAACCAGCGCCTCCCGGTGCGGCTGCCCTGGCATTTCCGGAGCGCGGGGAGGGGCGGCGGGGGGGAGGGACGGAGGGGGGGGGG
>VRYO01002734.1:18245053-18257486 GCA_009812075.1 Sialia sialis
GCCGGTCCCGGTGCCAGTGTCCTTTCCGGTGCCGGTCCCGGTGCCAGTGTCCTTTCCGCTGTCGGAGCCGGTGTCGGTACGCGCCCGCGCAGCCCCGCGCGCTCCGCTCCCCTGCCCCACCCCGCTCCGCCGCCGTCCGCGCCACGCGTGTCCGCAGCGTGGCCGCTGGGTTTGGAGTGGGAGGTGATGCTGCTTTGGTGGCAGATGCGTCGCAAGGGCGTGTTTTGGGGTGTAATTAGCCCTTAAAAGTGCTCGTATCTCATGAAATCCCCAAAGTGCTCGTGCCTCAGTAGATGCCTAACGCGAATGTGTTGGTGTAAAGCTTTTCAGCTCAAAAATGTGTTGCTGGCAATATCAAATCCTCAGGAACGGGATTATCCCTTCGTTCTATGGGATCACAGAACCATCGAGGTTCGAAAAGACGTTCGAGGTCATCAAGCGCGGTTCCTGGTCGGACACCACCATGGCCACTCCAGCACAGCGCAGAGTGCCACAGCCTGCTCGGGGCTTTGGCATTTCCCGGGATGGGGACTCCATCACCTCCCTGGGGAGCCTGGTCCAGTGCTTCACCGCTCTTCCAGTAAAGAATGTTATTTTGTTTCTGAAAACTCTATGTGTATCATCAGATACTCCCCCCTCTACCCCTGCTCACAGATTTGCATGTCAAACCATGTTTTTTACCTGTGGTTATGGCCAGCTGAAATGGGAACTTACTACTAAACTAATTTCTGTTTTCCTAAACTGACCAGAATTGCTGTTGCATTTTGGGAAAAGGTTTTGCACACTTTGGCATAAAAATAGTTACAGACAGACAAAAGAGCCTTTAATGGTGATTTACGAAAGGCGTACAACTGCTGTGTGAAAACATCTCCATGAAAATCGAATAAATTCTTCACGAGGTATTAACCTCTTATGTCAGCATCTTATTCTTTAACTATTGAAACATTGCCATAATCCTCAAAAAAATAAAGTTTACTTACGTAACTTGAAAGTAAACAATGAAATATTGTGTGGTTATATCTCAGCTAAGGATCAAATTGGGACTGATGTAATCAAAAAAGGTAAAGGCCTTGGTGTGTAACATGAATCATGATGTATATGACCTTTGGAGTTTATGTGCAGAAAATATTTCAGATATCTTCTTTTTTTCTTTGTGTGTGCCTCTTCTGAATGTGTTACTTGGCATTCTTTATTGAACAAACATTTCTGCTGGACATTTCTTAAAGGGAAATGCAGTGCTGAAAGCTACTCAGACAAAAAACATGAGTAAAAGCTAGAGGCCTTTGCCAGATTCATTATTTTAAAATAATGTCTATACAATGTCAAAAAGAACAAAAAATTTAATTTCTTCTGAACTTTCATGGTAATTGACTGGTAGCTGATTTAATCAAAAAGCCTTTTGGAATTTCGTATCCATCACTCTCACTAATTACAATCCACCATCTAAAAGCTTGGTCCAGCTTTGGAGGCCAGTTCCAGCTTTGTCCTAGTAAGATTAGACTTTATCACATCTCACCACAGCACCTTTTATATTTATTTGAAGCATGCTGCATTTGAGATAATCCCTCAACTTCTTTTCTTTTTCATTTTTTTTGTGATTTTACTGTTTGTAATATTAATTAATTAATATTTTCTGCAAACCAAGCCAGTTTGTGCATCTCCTTCAGTGTGGATGCAGGCTATCAAAAGATTCTGCCTCCAGTTTCCTGGCTCTTGTAGGTTGTCTGGCTACTGTGTTATTAAAAAACATGTTTGTATACCTAGGTCTTAATTGTGCCCTAATTAAGGCAAAGAGGAAAATCACACTGGCTGCAGGATCTGGCTCTCAGTTCTAGCTCTCATATACAATATTAGGCCTCATGATACTGTGAAGAAAGAACATGGAATGTTTTGGAATATCATCTGAAATACTACCTCTGGCCTGATACATAAAAATTAATATTACTGAATTTATAAACCCCAAGCCTCAGAGTCTGGCAGACAGAAGTCCCAGCCTTTTAATTTTATTTTTTTTTTGCCAGAAACAAGAAAGGGATGTTGTCAGGCAGGTGGGCTGACAAAATAAGGCTTTCTATCTTTTTTTTTTTTGTATGGTTGTCAAATATATACATGATGTCTAGAAAAGCCAGCATAAAATGGAGGAGGAAAAAAAACGTAACATGGAGGAGAGGACGAAGTTCTGAGCTGTAGAATTACAAAGTTAAAGAGACCAGGGCTATAGAAAATATAAAATATATTAGAATGTACACATAGGATATGATTGTACATTACAGAAATTTCTTCTTCAGCATCCTCTTATCATTTATATCATATTAGAATCTATAAATTAACATCTAGCTTTAAAGGCAAAACAACTGCTAAAGATTCAAAGATTCATTGCAAGGTTATGTAGTACATGTAACTCTCATCAAAATTTCATCACAAAATTTCTATTATCAAGTCCTCTACCCAGACTCTCAGCTTGACTTTTTTTTTTCTTTCTTTTTCTCTCCAAGAAGGTAATGAGCTGGATTCAGATGGAAAGACTGCTATGAGAGTTTACTCCTTGTTTAGAGCATATACACATTTTAAAGAGCTGTTCATTAAAATTTCTTCGAGAAATCTGTATATTGAATAAAGAAATTATGACAGAAATGCATAAATAATTGAATAATAATTAATCAGGGTAAGAGACTACCTCAGCCCATGCCAGATAGTAATTTTTACATCTTGAACTTTGTTACTTAAAACAAAATAGCTCAACCATTCAAAAGGAGGGGGAATCATTAGCATCTCCAGAGGACTAATTAATAAAATTTGAACATTGGCATAAGTATTTCTGAAAAGTCTCAGATTAACATTTTTTCATCTATGTATTGCTCTTCATAGAGTTAAGAGATAGTAACAAAAGATGATATTCTAACACCAGTTTTCTGCTGAATTATTCCTGAATTCCAAGGGTTTCTTCCACACATTAATGGAATGCCCCTTGAACTTTTAAGCAAATATCAAGCCTTCTTCATTATAAAATATATTTTTCTGAATAAAATATTTTAAGCAGATCAAAACAGTAAAAGTAAATCAGTATTTTCTGCAAAATTTATTTCTTGCTGGATTGATATCTTTAGAGACAGCATGATATCCATATACCAGTAACTGACAAAATCACAGAAATAAAGAAAAGCATTCTGCATATGCCAGAAATTCCAGGAAAATTTCTCTCATAATCACAGGCACAAAAGTGCAATATATAAAATAAAATACTGCCTTGAACCAGGCAATTATGTGAATTATTTAGTTAGTATGATTATTGTAGGCAGTGCTCATTTCTGCTTAAAGTGCAGTGCTTGTCTCATATTAAGAAGAAAATATTTGCTTTCAGAAATTTTTGGTATGTATTAATTTCAATAAACGTGTTGTTTGTCTAGACACCAGGACTATTCAATAAAACATGCTTTGTTTGCTTACAAATAGTTCTGATTAACAGTTAAGGACCTTAGCTTTTTATTTAAATATGTGAAAGCACTTGATCTATTTTGTTAAGGTAAAACCTATAGTAGTGGAATACATTTTTACCGGGTATTTAATATTTTTGGACTATTTAAAATGAAAACCATTTTTTCTACTAGGTAGTATTTTTGGAGTTAAATGAGATGAATTTATTTTAAAAGAAGTAGGTCTTATCTGTGTACCTTTTGATTAGCTTTATTCAATTGGCTTTTATCTTCTATTTGTCAGAACTTAAAGTCTTCTGATTTTCCCTTCATACTTTAAAGAAGTTGGATATTCCTAGGCTGTAAAAAAAAAGGAAAAAATCTAGAGCTTTCACATTTTAATTTTACTTTTAAGCTACTGATATTTCAGTCCTTATTTAAATGCTCAGGAATAGAGGTAACTAGAGAATTACCACTGCTCAAAGCATTGTAGTTCCTCTGATTTTTAACAGTTCCGGAAAATCTTATATATTATAAAAGTTCCATTGTCGCCTTATTTTATGAAAACATAAATGAAAACTCTAGAAGTTTATTTGAATTTATATTTTATAATTTCTTGACAAATAAAAAAAAATCACAGGGATAATTTTCATACTTTCTGTCTGAGAGATCATGCAAAAAACTGAATAATAAAAGAATCAGTGAAGATCTGTGGATGTGAGCTGGAGTCACTGTGATGTGCTAGACAGCACATCCTCCAGGATTGTTGTTTTATGTGTTTTGACTTATTTTGAAGTCTTTCTAATTAAATGAAAGTCCTGCAATTACTGATTTTTCAGTCGTTCTCTTTCCTTCTTTTTTTCTTTTATAGAGAAATAAAGCTATGTAGTTCATAATGAGTTTGCTCTTTCTTTGGATAAAACTCTGAAGTCTTTGATTAAATTTGTGCAGGTTTACAAATGAGGCCTACATAAAGCATGCTGCTTTTAATGTCAGATGGAGAAATACAAACATCCCTGCTGTTTTACTGGAACTGCTATTGTAATTCCATCTCGAGTCCTGTGTCACAGATGAACAGTTTGCCATATTCACAAAAATACTAGGAATTGCTTTTTAGTCATTATGTTGGCATTCTGTCTTTGTGAGCAGCACTCATTGGAAGCAGGTCTTAAATGAAAATTTTTGCTACTTTTCAAATGATCTAACATAATTTACAGATGCTTCAAGGTTGAGGCAGCTCTCAGATACAAATGTCACACATTGTACCCAAGGCTCTTTACATCTTTCTTTATTTTATAGATTTATTGAGAAAAGTCTAATCTGTATGTGATTTTTAACAGCAAGCCAAATACATTTGAAATTTGTTAATGTTTAAAGTAAGGCTTTTTACATGTTTATACACGGGATGGTAAGATTGTAGCCTTGCTGGTGGAAACCTGTAAGGAGGATATTGTGTTCTATTGTCAAGAAGCATTCACAGTCTGTCACATTAGTGCTAGAGATGTGTGTAGAAGAGTAATTATTATAAGCTGACATCCAGGAAATGTAAGTAAAAATAGATAAACCTCAAAGGAAAATTAAGCTCTGTGGCTTAGGTACTATTTGTCTCCAGATGTTTAATGTCACGACACTAAAATATTATTTAGCATAGCACCTAATTTTGCTATGTAAAATAATTTTGTATTTATATAACAAACAGAAATGTGATTTTCTTAGCTCTGCACTTAGTTTCCTATCAAATTGGATAAAAGCAGAGATACAGACAATGAGTTATCATTAATCCAGTATTTAGAGGTATGTGACATAGCATTTTTCATTTTCTTTATACAATTTCACAGTATCAAGCAGCAGAAGTATCTAATTCTGCTAATGTAATAAACAGTTTTTATTTAAAAAATTGTTGAAAAAGATATTGTAGTATTGCAGCAAGACCAAGCACCACGTGGCATTTTTTGCTAGAATTATTCTATTTCATGAAAATGTTTGATTCTGATCATAAAGCAAGGCTTGCATGCCAAAATGATAGATGCCTTAAAAGAAGTTTTGATAAATAAAGTCCTGCAGACCTTGGCATTCACAGTTCCTTTTTGGCAACAGCGAGGAGTGGCTGAGTAATAGTTAGGAAACGGACTTACTTAGGATGGTTTGTTGCATCTAAATAAATTAGGGCAAGATCTGCAGCTCGTGTGAATCAGCATATCTGCCTTCAAATTACCTCTATTGCATTGTGTCAGCAGAGAATCTGGCCCATATCCATTATCTAGAGGGAATATCAACTACTACAAAGCATACTTATCTAACCAAAAGCAAACGTAGTGTACATAGCTCATTGATGTTTCTTGTAACACTTATGTTAACCTTTATAGTGTGATAAAAATCTGGCACAGTTATGTATGGTATGCAAAGGATCTTGCTTTGATAATATCAACAATTATAAATTAGTGCTCATTGCTTTTAATGCTGCTTCACATTACATTGATAAAAGCTTAACTTGATATTGATGAGAGGACTAGTAATTTAGGATCTTGGTGTTGCTCTAATTAACTTTACTAGGAGCAGAATGAGGCCTCTCCTCTGAAACAGACCTGCCTATCAAAGTAGTATGATGTGGTTTGGGTTTTCTCCTTTTTAAAATTTATTTTATTTCTGCAGTATGTTTTCCGTGTTTTTCTGCTGCACGTATTTCATATCTTATAACAACCACATTTTACAGAACCACTAAGTTTAGAATCCTGGCTTTTACATATAAACAAACGTGTTATTCAACTCAGTAAAATCACCATCTGCATCTGCAGAGTTCCAAGTTAAAAGTTCTAGTTGAAACGACAACCCAGAGTAACATAACAAACCTTGGTTCATTCTTCATTTGTTTGGCTCAATTAATGAAAATTTACTAGTTATTGGAATTTTGAGCAGTAAACACAGGAACTAAGAAGTGTCTCAATTAGTGGATGTGATGCTGCAACCATTAAACCTGTTCAGCAGATGCTCCAGCAATATCTTACGGGCAAATTGAAGCATTGAAGTACATGGAATTTTACACATGCTGAATTGTCTGCATCGTTTATACGACATCAAATTTACTTCTGGCTGTGGAAATAGTTTTGCTGTTAAAAATAGCAAAAAAGTTGTGGTTTCTGCTAATTTTAAATAGCAAATGACATTTTGATCACTCTGAGAAAACAAAGAGGAACGCTTTGGTGACTCTAAATTTATTACACTGGTAACACCACTGAAAACTACGAGTGTCCATGTACTCTGTGTTTCATGCAAGATTTATTTGTTGTGAGAGAAAACCCTGATGGTTGGTTAGTGAATTAGGTCAATAAGCAGTAGGATAGTGATAGGGGAGATTCTATTGCTCTTGGGGATTTAGGCTTCCTAGCACGACATTTAAATCAATAGGAATCATCAGCTACCCTAATCTGCCCGCACCAAATAGCACTGGGCCTAAGGTGGTGCAGAAAAATTGGAAGAGACCCTGGGAAATTGCTTTCTTTTCCTTGAAAAAATTAATGAAATGTATTGTGTAGGTGCTTATAAAGATTTTTATCATCTTTTCTGTATCTTCAATTTTATTAAAAATAGAATGTAATTCCTAAAGATAACACTAATTATAATAATAATCACTTGTTATTTATGCAGTCATATAATTTAACTATTTTTGCAAATGCATTAGTAATCTGTCAAAATGTAGAGAAGAAAGCAGCACAAGGCGAGAAATTCCAGTTATAGTATAAACCAAATGTTAAGATCCTGTCTTGCAGCTGCTGGTATTAGTTAATACAGTGCTGATATAGTTAAAACGATAACAGAAAGACAGAGTTAAAATTACATAGCTCTGCAGAACCAATATGAAATTTAAGAAGCCTCTATTTCATAGGTTAAATAACACTTAATCAGTAACAATTCAAATTGCTGATGATACAAACCAGAACGATATTATTTTGCATGTATATGTTGTTCAATGAGATCAATGATAAATCTGTATTGTTTTCACATTCTATGTTTTCACTGAGTACACAGGAATTTGAGGTGAATGCATACTGCCATAGCAGCTGTTAGATATCTGGGAAACAAAGTATTTCTAAAGGCCAATTTATTTCCTTAATTTCTGAGTAGCAGTCAAATATAGTTTAATTTGGGTCAATCTTCTATACAAAATCCTGAATTACATTTGTTATACAGGTGATAACAATTTTAGATAATGTATTATAAACAGCGCATCGCTGAAAAATCCTCTTCCCTCCTCTTGCCTTATGCTTATTATAAAACATCAGTAAACCCTTTCTTTGTTTGTATGGTTATGTTTATTAAAAGGATCTTTGCAGGAAGGAGACTGTGTCTTAGTGCACCTTTCAAAATAAGCATTAGAAGCTCCCTTCAGCTGCACTGTGTGCTCATGTCAACCTTAGAGGGCTACGTCAGCTTGTAGCAGATATTCACTGGCGGTGTCGTCCTGCCTCTGGCAGCCAGGATGTCTGCTTGCAGCACCTACACGGGATGTGTGTTTGCTCAGTCAAATGTTTTTGCCATTACACCATTTTTACAGCAATAAAGTTCCATTGTGGCCAATTAGGAACTACTAGAGTGGAGACTGAGCAACAAATTTCAAAATTTGATCCATCATTTCTTGGCTGTCAAACCCCCGTGCCCATCTGCTCACATGGCAAGCAGCCCACTTGCAAGTGAGCTGGACCTGTCCTCTAAGAAATGAGTGACAGGGAAGAACAGTTCAGTTGGTCTGTAACAATGCAAACAATTTTTTTTTCCTGCAGGAATTGTGGTCCAGTATCTAGGAGAGCTGGATGGTATTTGCCTTCTTTCACTTGATTGTATTTTTTGACATGTACATTATTAAAAATGGTTAAGCAACAGAGGAAAGGAAATCAGGGGTTTGCTGGTACTGGTTGCTGCCAAAAAGACAGGTTGTATTGGAACAGGTGCTTTGAAAACCTGTGAAAGCCAGCTGAAAGGTGTCAAAATGTGCATAACATGAACCAACAGTTCACAGATATTTTGTGTGAATTTGGTGTTGTATGAGGAAAGTTTAGGAGGAGCCCTCAGCAGAGATTATCTGCCTTAGGAACAGCCGGCCAGTTTAACAGGCAGACCCTTGTCTGCTCGATCACAGCGTGCATGACGCTCTCATGCAGGAGGGAAGACAAAGGAAAGAAAAAATATTTCCTTCTGTTACTTTTATATACTTCATTATCTTGGAATCCTCAAATCAGGAAAAAGATATAATAATCTCTTCCTAAAATATATCAAGCTGATCATCTAGCCTGAAAGAAAAGTAAATCGAGACTCCATGAGCTGTGTTTGGGTGAGTGAGTAACTGCAGAGTGTGTGCAGGTAAAAGAAAGTAAAACGTCTGATCCTTTTTTATCATACCGGTCAAAATAATGCCTGTGAGCCACACTTGTCCCTTGACCTTGTTAAATGTGGCCCACGTGTTGGAGGGAGTACAAGAAACTCTTCTGACACATTCCCTTCCCACATGTTTTTCCTGCAGTGTGCTACTGTAGATAGTTCTGAAACACATGGGACTACAAGTGGCTTCCCCACGTGCATTTAAAACCTAACAGAGCTACAACAGTCAAAACCACATGGGGATAGAAAAGGAGCATCAGGAAAAAAAAGCTTTTCGACTATTTGTGCTCGTGTTCTTAATGTACTTAGAGAACACATGGGAGAGCAAGAGCAAGACAAAAAAGACAAGGAACAGCAAGAGAAAAAAGGAAGAGGAAGAAAGAAGCAGACAGAAGCAAAGAAAAAGGAACAAAGCAAGATGGCATTGAAAAGGAAAAAGAGAAAAGACAAGTGGGAAAGGAGAAGGCATTGCAAGGAAATGACAAGAACTGACAGGGAAAAAATCATAGAGAAAATCATTTCACTGCCTGAAAGGATTAAACCAAATAAGCTCGCCTGTGCTTTTCATTTCTGCTTCATAGCTTGCATGTGTTTAGTTTTAACAAATGGAAGAAGAGGCATCTTGTGCACAATCCCCCGTGTCATCCCTCCTTTCATTTTCTCTCCCAATGCTGCATCTTTGTTTCTGCTTCTGCTTTCTGTCTCATTCCGTCTCTTGCTCACCCCTCCCCTTTTTCTCTTCTCTGCCTCTCACAGGCAATGAATGAGATGTAGCAGATCATTGTATTAGCAGGGCCAGGTTTTTCTGAACTTGCCTTAAAAATGGAATGCCAGTATGTTGTTGTTCTTTCAGCCTTTCTCTCCCCCCAGTCCCCCCCAAGACTCCGTGGAGACAGCCTGAAATCCTCACAGAAACCTAAGTGAGCATATGAGTGAAATGTGACTTTTGCTCCATGTCAGCCATGGGATATGATCATAGCCTTGATTTCAGGGAGCTTTGCAAGAAGTCAGTGCTGAGAAATTTTTCACTTTCTTGGTGAAGTCAAAGAGGAGCAAATAAACTATCTCCCATCTTCCTCTCTCATGTTTGTGGACACACATCTGCATGTGCAGCCTCTTCTCTGGACTTCCCGAGGTGTCCTGCTCTCTGTGTGCTTCACTGACACTGTGAGCTGTCAATGGGAAAGACAGTTTTGTGTGTTACATAGCAAACCTTAAGTGCTTTCACAGAAATATACCAACGTTATGTTATCTAATATGATACATTTGGGTTAATTTGAATTGGTATAAAAATTAAATAGATTTGAATCAATTTTTTATTATACTATAATTGGATAGCCTTTTGTGTCATCTCTGAATTTTTTCTTCAATTTGGAGATTTTTAATCCTTAAAAACAAAGGAAGAATCTTTAATATGTATGTACTCTGGTTCTGTCCCCACTTTCTTTGGATCTTACACTCTGTTTTTCTATTTCTTGCCATTGACCCTTTTTAACTATGTGCCAGGATCTCAAGGTTTCCAGACTAAAGCCAGGAACTCAGGAAGATGAACAGCTTTCAGGAAACGGTCAACAGCTCTCAGGGAGCAATTCTAAAGGTCATTTGTTATCACATCTGTTCCTGTCAAGGCGTCTTCTCCGAGGCAAAGCACATCTGAGACGCTGGAAACCCTGGGAGGTTCTATGGTAGGATTTTGTCTCTCATGCTGTATGATGAGACTGAAAAGAGTGCATTCATCTGTGGAGTTCTCCCCGTGTCAGGGACAGCTGTCAGAAACCTTTTCCCCCTGCCCTGTTTCACTGTGGCCTTCATCTCCCAGCCAGTGGCCTGAGCCCAAGTGCAAAACACCCTCAGTTAATATTAGGATTTGTCTCATTTCCCCTGGTTCTCCTAAGGCAGAGTAAAACTGGAGACCACCATTTGGCAGAAAGTCCAAGATTTTTTAAATGTGGCTGTGACAAATTAGAGTCAGAGCAGAAAAAAGAATGCTGGGGTTGAATGACCAGCCCAGAAGAATGCTGGAGATAGCTTTGCTAGTGTTGGAACTTCTCAAAGCTGAAAGGTGCTCACTCCATGGAAGTTACAGAGCTGATCAGGCTTGGAGGTAGAGTGCTGCTTTGTGCCTCCCACCATCCACTCACATCACTAGGATCACTGTGCCACATCACACTAGAAAAATGCCATAAGTATTTTGTAGATAGAAGTGGGGACAAGCATGCATTTTATGGCAGTAATCTAATTATTTAAGATGAGATATTATCATGATATTGTAGTACTCAAAAAACCTCAAAAACAGCCCATCAAACAAACAAAAAAACAGGCAGATTTTAGAATATCCTATACTGCACTGTTACCTAGTCCAGTTTTTAAGTAATGTATGAGTATTGTAAAATACCTGATTAACTTGAGATGTGTTCTTATGTCAGGTAGATAATATGTGCTTTAAAATGTAAGCACATTCCAGAATACTTGTTCACTTATTCTGTTATTTACAGGACTGTATTACACTAATATTATCAGCCAAAGCATCTCCCAGCACAATCTGATAACACCCTGTTAGGATCTATGTAGGTATACCATTTATTGGCTAGACTGCTTTAAATAACTAAACTATTATATGTGTCTGTTCATATTTTGGAAAGTAAATTGTTTCTGAAATTTAAAGAAAGTGAAGATATAGTAGCTTAGAGCATAACCCATTTTAAAGCACAAATAAATTCAGGTAAGTTCTTAATACATTCTAAAATTTCAGTAATTTTGTAACATCTCTATTGTCCTATGAAGATAAGAAAATTAGGTAGAAGTGGTACTTTGTGGAAGAGGCTTTTGTCCTACAATGAAGAGGTATTCCAGAACTGTTCCACTTTGTGTCTTACATAGCAGACAGAGGATAAAAAAGGGTGCGTTCTGCATCTGTCACTATTCTGCATCTGTCACTCAAAGAAAATTCCCCTTTCCCTTTTGGGGGAAGTTGCCTAAGGATGATGGGATATGGCTGATAGCAGTAATCCTTATTTAGGCAACTAGAAGATTGTGACAACATTAGCTAGAGTAAGAGAATGCAGACAAAGTCAAAACATCTGTTATGATAACTTTAACTTACCCCGTTATTTGTAGTTGTTTTGGTGTCATTACTTATATTCCTACGTCATCTTGCCATAAAAGTATACATCTAGCTTTGAAATTCAGCTCTAACTTTAAATTATTTGCCTTACACTTCATATAATAAAATTAATATTCTGAAACATTGATCTTTGCGTTGGGTTTGCCTGGACAGGTTTTTGTAGTGAGAGGATTACAGGGAGGTTTCTTTGAGAAGATACCAGAAGCTTTCTCCATGTCCAACAGAACCAATGCCAGCCAGCTCCAAGACAGACTTGCCACTGGCCAGGGCCAAGCCCATCAGTGATGGTGGTACAGCCTCTGGGATAACATACTTAAGAAGGGCAAAGAAATCCTGTGCAACTTCACTTGGAGAGAGGAGTGAGAAACACTCTGCAGACACCAAGATCAGTGAAGGAAGAAGGTGGAGAAAGAGCTCCAGGTGTGGGAGCAGAGATTCCCTTGGAGTCTGTGGTGAAGGCTGTGGTGGTCCAGGGTGGAGCAGAAATCACCTGCAGCCCACAGAGGACCCCACGCTGGAGCAG
>VRYO01002734.1:18257680-18277855 GCA_009812075.1 Sialia sialis
GTGAGCCCATGGAGATGCACACTGAAGCAGCCTGTTCCTGAAGGACTGTTCCTTGTGGAAAGGACCCATGCTCTAGATGCTTGGGAAGAACTGCAGTCCCTGGGAAAGACTCACACTGGAGAAATTGGTGAAGGACTGTCTCCTATGGGATGGACCCCACGCTGGAGCAGGGGAAGAGTATGAGGAGTTCTCCTCCTGAAGAGAAAAGAGCAGCAAAGAAAATGTGATGAACTGACCACAGTCTCCATTCTCTGTGCCTCTGTGCTGAGGGGAGGAGGTAGAGAAAATGGGAGTGAAGCTGAGCCTGGGAAGAAGGGAAGGGTGGGGAGAAGGTATTTTAAGATTTAGGTTTTATTTTTTCATTACCCTACTCTCACTTGCTTGGTAATAAATTAAACTAATTTCCCCAAGTCAAGTCTGTTTTGCCCATGAGGGTAACTGGTGAGGGATCTCTCCATGTCCTTATCTCAATCCATGAACCTTTTGTTATATTCATCCCTCCCCTGTCCAGCTGAGGAGGAAAGTGATAGAGTGGATGGGCACCTGGCATCTAGCCAGGGTGAACCCACTACAATCTTTAGATACTAATTGTACAAATAAGAGATCTTCTACTTGATAGATTGCAAAATGTGTTGGATTTTAGCCCTGATTATGATAATAATTTGATTTGCCTCAACATAGCTATTAAATGCTATGAAGGATTTCACATTTAATGGTTTTATGAGAGAGATTCAGAATATAAACAGGTTTCATGACATTCTTAACTGGAATATCTGAATATATACCCTTCCATCTCTACAACACTCACTTGCCATGGAAATTTTTGGCAGAACAGAGATTTCTTTGATTTTCCAAGCCCTTATCACAACGTTACTGAATCGCCAGGACTATAACAATGAGGACACAGTTGCATAAACCACGGAGACAAACGCCCAGAATAAAGCACTACAATAAACCAAAAAAAGGTGTAGTGTGGTATGAGCCTGATCCTGTCACGTCATAGATCTCAGTCAGAAGATTTCGTTCTGTAAATTTCAGAGAGGATCAGTCCCATGACTTCTGCTAGGAAGTGTGGATATTAATTCTGATTCCGCCTCTTTCACCAGTCACTCTGATAATTAGCAGCAAGACATGGTGCTGGTGACTTAGAGCTGCTGCGTAGCTCGGATCTAGGAGCGTCTGCAGGGTCTGTGCCTGGGCTGCCAAGTCCCATTGCATGCCCTCTGTTCACTCACTGTGCCTGCTAGAATAACATGTTATGATACTGGACTTCCAAAGAATATATTAACTTCCTGACTCTCTATAGTAATACCATACAGCTGGTTCAAATAAACATTCCAAGCCAGTGCATTTTTCATCTCGAAAAAAACAGCACTCCCAAAGAAGTTTTGTATTTATTCAATGCTTACTGTCATTGCCTTTGACACCAAGAGTAAAATTAATAGTTAAAAAAATTGGACTTACTCTCTAGGCCTTTGCATTGATTCTCTTTTGTTGTTCTTCATTTATTTTGTTGACCATTGCTGTCAAAAAGAGAGGAAAAACTGCTCATGGCATTAATTTTCTTGAGTTATTGCACTATTCTGTCTCACTAAAACTTTATTGTGTTTTTTTATACTTTGAATAAAATGTAACTATTTTTTTCTGAACCAGAGTCCATTTAAAGAATTCTGATTGCTCTTGTCTTTACCTACCTGTTATGAAATTTCACTGACATTGATACAGAACCCAGATAATTAATATATCCGTATTAAACTTTTGCACGCTGTTAAAAATATGTTCATCTGTTTCTTTAATGATTCTATTGTCAGTTCATCTATTAAGGCTTTTATCAAAAAAGCTGAGAAACATGACTGGGAACCATAGGCAAAGTCATCAGGTAAATAATGGATATTTTGACTGGATGAGGACTGTAGATTTGTTCATATTTGATGACACAGTTTTTGTAGTTATATTGTTGTAGATACACTGGCTTTTGGCCTCAGAAACAGTACACATGATTAAATAAAGAAAGGTTTTGCTCCAAATATTGTTCATCCACAACATACTAATTCCCACCAGAGAAAATTAAATATGCCACAGCCTACAGATCTTCTATTTCTATTTCATACTGCCGTTTATTAAGTAATTTTCTCAAGAAAATTATTTGATGAGCCAAGTTTCTGAGTCGGTTTCCTGTAATCTAAGCTGTAATTATGGAAAAATGTATGGATAGAATTATGGAAAATATTGTGCATGTCCATCCTTTTCTGAATTTTGTTTTAATTTTTTGGGCTAACTATGAAGAAAAAAATTTATACTTCCAATAAGCTGTGGAACAATCAGAGTTATTCAAATACATGTGATACCCAGTCTTAAGGAGTTTTCAAAAGCTGGAAATCAGTCTTGATCTCTCATGCAAATGGCAACAAGGTAAATGGGAATGTGTCCCTGATTTCAATGGGAGACGGAGTAGGTGTTAACTTTTCATTGTTCTACAATACCAGAAGAAGGCAATTGTGTATGCAAGACTTACAGTGATGTCAGATCCACATTTTTATATGGTTTGTTACAGTCTGTGAATAACTGGACTGTATGGATATAAATCTGTCTTTGATTAAGATAGATTATTCTGGTGTCCTGTTATAAGATTATTTTACATTAACGGAGTTATCATTGACAAGTACAGAATCATTCTGATTTATTGTACTTTCTGAAAAATGTACACATATGTGAAAAATGCCAACTTATGTCGGGAATTAAGGGTTAGATGCATGTTCTTTTTATTCTGCCTTTGCATAAAGAAAAACTGTTTGCCTGTTACTGGTTCACATAGTCAACGTAAATTTGCTTTTCTCAGACATGCTTACAAAATTTACAGATAAGGTTTTACGACTGGAAGCAAGGGAGTACTGTAAAACTGCAGTATTAGACAAAGTACGTATGAACATTCTGAACCCCCAAATGCTATATTAAGGTCACACACGTTTTAAATTAGGATCCTCTGTTCTCACTCATAAATGTCTCAAACTTTCAACTTCTGATCTGAAAGTTTTGCTGGTTGAATATTGTAGCAGTAGCCCCTGGAATTAGTAGATATACTGACCATTGTGCCATATGACAGGCTGTATGGAACTGTTCATGACCCTGGCCAGGTCCATGTGACTGAAACAAAAAAATTAAGGTTAGCCTGTTGCTAGAGCTCCTGCAGGCTGGAACTTTATAATGCAGGTAAAGTTGACTGGGTTTGGAATTAGTGTATCAATATAAAATATGCTTGCATAAAGAATATTATTAGATTTAAACAAACTTCTTCCCATTCACATGACATCAATCACAATCATAAGCATGAGGAAAACAAAACATAGACAGTCTCACTGGCTTCAAATGTGTGGTTGTTACCAGTGAATGCCTGAGCATTTCTCTTTAATGTCTTCAGCTGAGATTTTTAAAAATTATTTTTGGTATTGTTGCTTTGTTGTTTTTCTTTTGTTCTTCCTATCTGCAAGACATGTTACATGACAAGCACTGAGCATCTATTTATGTGGAGCATTCTAGGAAATGGAGAGTTATAAATATGTATGTCTGATGATAATATGGAACTCTGACAAAGATACTCCTGCCTGTGTTTTTTGGAATTGACAATACAAAGCTATGGTTTATTGAAATAATGATAAAAATAACATTCTAAAAATGTACTAGTTACCAAAATATTCAAAATACAAAAACGTTTTTAGTCCCAGGTAGAAAAGCTCCTCTCTGAAATATTTGCAGAAAAATATTCCTGCACCTCCCTATCCCTCAAGATCTATGTTCTGCAAAGCTCTTTAAGAGTGAGAGAGGACAGAGTTTCACAACAGTTTATTGCTAGATTTACAATGCTGGCGACAAAGTTATTCTTAAAAAATGGGATAGACTTCTCCCAGGAATTGATCTCTGGTTGGGTTAATGGATTACATGGGCCAGACTATGCCTGTGACTGCTCCTAACCCAGTAACACTGCTGAAAATGTGTGTGAGATCCAGTCTGGTCAGAGAGAGCTGGGAGCCCACCCCTCTGGATAACCTCTCCAATGGAGCAAGAACACATCAGGCTCATGGTTGTGCCTCTCCAGTGACACAAAAGCAGCAGGAACAGCCTTGCTGAAGGTGCCATAAGCCAACAATGTCCCTATATTGGTCTGAATGTAGAAAGATTGACCCTTTTGCAATTACTCCTAACTTGTGTGGGTTGAAACAACCATCATCGAGAGTGCTGGTCAGCTCGTGGAAGGCTGATTGTTCAGCTGCATGCTTTGATTTTATTGATCAGAATTTATGAGGTTATCCATTGTCCCTTACACGGCATGCTAGCTGAAATTGGCAGGATGTAAAACTGACGTTTTGGAGCTCATATTGATATATTATTTTAAATAATATTCAGAAGACCTCTTCCGTGGCAAAAGGCAAAAATAGGTGGAAATGGTTTTGGTGCATTAAATTGGGAGGGATTTTTTTGTCCCTACTGACTACAATAAGATCACTGTGTCCCACAATCTTTATCACACCACATAACTGATTTATGAAACCTTGCTTCTGTGGGCAGCTGGATCTCACTGCCATTGATACTGGTGGCAAAATCCCTTTTTGTTGTCTTTGTCAGAATCAGGATTGAGCTTCCCAGTGCCTGCAGCATAGAAACTGGGTGGCTCCTCAGAGTCACTGTGGGTGTACAGTGATTTCTCTTTCTTCTTTGTCTCAAAGGGCTTCTTCAGGGGCTGCTCCACAGCAATGAAACTAACAGAGCTCAGAGTGTGAGAAAAGCACCCCAAAACTGTACGAATGCACTTCTGAAATTTAAATCCCTTAAAAAAGGTGGGAAGCTATCAGTTCTGCCATGGTTCCTGGGTTGGTAATTGCCTTTGAGATGACCCTGGGAGCTTGCTTTGCATTACTCAGTGGCAGCCAGGTGAGATGGGTGGTACCAGATGGAGAAGAATGGCAAGGAGCCCTGATGCTGTGGCTCCATGGGGGTGGCTGAGGTGTGCTCTGGCTGAAGGTCAGGCTCTCAGGATGGCCATGGGTGGGTGCTGGTGGCCACTGCAGGCTGCCCATGGCTCACCCAGGGGAGTCCCATGGTGGTGACAGTCCCACGGTGTTCCCAGCAGCTCCATGTGCAGGGCTCGGCCGTGCAGGCAGCTCATTTGTACCTCTTTTATTAGAAAAGCACAAAAGTGTGTGAAATCCAAACCTTTGCCATTCCTCCAGCTTCATGATTCAATCTGAAAAACAATTACACACCTAAAGCAGATTATATAAAATTAAAAGAAAGGGTACAGTCATATATCCTCAAATTTCATGTTGGTAGGAAGGTTTAAAATCCTCAGCCTTCCAGAATTCCTGTGGTTCAGTGCCTGGTCACAAGGGGAGAAAGTACAGTAATCCTGCACAGAAATAAATGTGACTGAATCCTGTTTGCTTTCAAATAATTGCATTTATTTACATCAGTTTAACTGCCATTTAAAATGTCATGTATATCTCAGCTAGATTAATGCATGTGAAAAAATAGCCTCTGTGGGAAGTGTTTTGAGTAAGCAATTTGTTTTGCTTGTAATTAATGGATTCTTACCTAAAGTACACGTTATAAATAAAAATAAACTAACAGTGAGTGGTAGTTTGCTGCTGTCATTCAAATAGTGGACAGTTGGGTAATTACAGACCATCAAAGAACTGCTGCACTGCTGATTATTATCTTTTAAGAATTTGCCAGCCTTTCATCGTTCAAAAGAAACTTGCATTGAAGTCTTTAAATACATGCTATTAATAAAATAAACCTATTAAGTGGTGTGATGGTTGGTATTTACAGCTCACACAGGGGAACAAGTCACCTTTTCTTTGTTGCTTTGTCTGATACAGAATACCACATTGTGAAATTGGCAGCCAAATCTCATTTAGCCACGTGTATCCCTGTCAATACCAGAAGCTTCATCCGGCAAATGTGAAAGCAGCTTGGCTCAGATGAGAAGTTTTGGAGCAGAGTTGGACTGCACCTCTGGAGAAAGTTACTTGCGTGTTTGTAAGGCCAGGTCCTGAAATGTCAGAAAATCCATGTACATGAAACTCATTGTGGAAACCTTTGAACTGAGACCAAAAATCATCAGTGAGGAAGATGCAGCCATAGATGCGTCTGTTCAGAACTAGAAATGCATGTAACTTCTATCACGTTTTTTACATACACTTATTCCATGTGTTGTTATTTAAAAATCGTCATGAGTAATATCTTAATATGTATTTACAGAACATAATCTTCAAAACTAAGCTAGACACTAGGCACAAAATTATTTTTCACCGTTATGACTCTCCACTTCTATGAAAATGATCAAAACATGGATTTCTGCAGTAATTTTAGTTAAAAGCTGGACTTAGGATGGAAATGATGTTATAGGTATCCCTTTTCCTCATAGAGGTAAATCCATACATGCAGGACTGTGATCCTTGTGTTGACTGGCAGCAACATTTGAAGAATAGTGCGGTGTTGAAGAATTGTTGATGCACACAGCGGTGAACTTTGAGTGCAGGGAGGAGGGGACAGGCTGTGCTAGGTCTCCATCACACAGAGCATGTCAGCATTCAGCAGAGCTGTGCTCATCTGCTGCGAGCCCTGCGCAGGCAGCAGACTCCTTGTCTCCAGCAGGGAGGCATCCCCCACCTAAGCTGATCCGCACCGTCTCTGCCCCTTTATCTCGTTTTATATCCGAATAAAAGAGTCACTCCTGCAGCTTCCATTCAGAATACTTGAGTGCTCATTCTTCCATTCAGTAATAGAATCAAGAGATTGGATTACTCATCTCGGTAACATTGCCAGGATGGGGATTGTAAACATCTGTAAACAGAACGCTGAAATTATAAATAATATAAAACAAATGCTAAATGTTGTACTCTTTGGTCGCTTTCGTTGTGCCAGACTCTAATAATCATTAAGGCATGTAAAAAATATAGAGATATATGGTTTGCATGAAAGGTCAGTTGCAGTCCACAGTTATTTTCAATTCGTTGAATTGTTTTTAGCAGACATATCTCTATGCAGCATAATCTCTTGCCCATTTTCAGCAAAACATGCCTAAATTCATCATACATGAAAACAGAGCTGGAGGAAGAGGAAATGGACAATTTTCTAATTTATGCAATTTAAGAGAAATATGGGGGGGTCTTTAATGACCATTAGCTGATGAAATACAAATTATCTGTACCTACCAAGCTGCAAAAGCCTGTTGAAGATGGCAGAAATGCTGCTTTAAAAGGCTTCTGTAGTCTTGAGACATTAGTTTTGTTATAAATCTGCTTGTGTGCCATTGAACTGCATACTATGATTTGTAAAAGAGCATAAATACCATTTTTATCATTAATATTATCATTCTTTTTGACATGTTTTTGCTTGATGGCTTTGGCATAATATTTTAACATGCTCTAAAAAATCCTGAGTTTAAAAATGAAAGAATTTCAGAAAATAATCTGTGTTAAGGTTGCTTGAGAGTTTAATTGAGAGTGATTTTAACATTACAATTTTGTTGATTATCTTAATTTAAAAAAATAGAAAATTTCCAAGTGCACTGACAGACTCATGCACACCTGTGGGAGTTTTTTAAGGGGTGGGGGTTGGTTTTTTTTCAATAAACTGCAAGAAAGAAAAAAGGTTAAACCTCTGAGAATCTGGAAATGCCAATCATATGAGGAAAGCAACTGTTAAAGTGCTCTGAGTGTTAGCAGAATTTTCTAAAGCTGGTTAATGTGGTAATGACAAGAGTAGGAAGGCCTGTAAGACTTAGAAATATGCTGTACACAATCAGGCGTTCATTATATTTTGTATTTACACTTAGTAAGTAGTTGTGGAAGCTGAACTAATGTACAGTGTATTAGCAGAGAGTGTGGAAATACAGAAAAAGCTTAGGGTCCTGCAGTTATAGCTTGGCTGTCTGGAAAAATGAAAATGCTGGACTGTGTTATTTTAAAAAATTGTAACAATTTGTAATGCTGGATCATTAGGAGTCTCTTCAGTAGCAACTGGGATGTGTTGCAGTGGATGTTTAGTAATATACCATTTTTTCCAGCAGTAGAATTTAAAATATTTGCAATAATCATTTGAAGACAGTAAATAATTGCAAAACAAACTTGTGGAAATCTAGAAAGGCTTTTATGTAAGGAAAGAAAAATGAGAAAGGAGAAGGGGAAAGGAATCGTTTTAGACCTTTCAGGCGTAGAGGGTTCTTGGGCAGGTGAAATGGTGAGTTTTAACATGCTGTCTACTATTCTTGGACTTATTATTAGGGCTTTAGATCACAGCCTCGAGGAGAAGGAGGAGAACTTTGGTATTGTCAGAATGTGCTGCTGTGCACAGCCTGAGTCTCCTTCTCTTGAGAGGGTTATGCTGTGTGTGAGGGACAGTGTTCTGCACAGCAGCAGAGGTGTCTGAATGGAAGATCCCTTCCCCCAGGGGTGGCACATCACACTGAATGTTCTGGTCAGGGGCATTTTGACCAAAATGTATTATACTTTGGAGATGTGACTTCTTTTTTTTATTAAATAGCACATGTGATTCTGTGTTTAGGGGCAATTTTTCATTTTATTCACACTTAGTGAATTGCATGCATGTGGAAAAGGAGAGAGCATTAGCTTGTGTATGCTTCTGAAATAATTGTTAATATAATCAAACATTAGTTATAATAAAGTCCTTCTGAAGTTGCTCAGGACAACAATAATGGCAAAAAAAGGAAAGAGGCTCCTCATAACACTCTTGATCTGTCTTACCTTCCTTGGACCACCTTAGCTACATTAAATGTCTAAACAACAATCTTTGTACACTGTATTCATACTTTTAGACATCTATCATGCTTTTATTTTACCTTTCATTTCCTTGGCAGATGATGCAATAGGGAATTAAGATAAAGTGCAATCATCTGTCCAGTTTCTTTCCTGTAGCCATATTGTGTATTATACTCTCAGACCCCACAGTGTTCTGCAGGAGATTATCCAAGAAACGATAAATCCTCAGTAGGAGCCATCAAACCATCATTGCCAGTTTGTAGCCGCCAAGAAGACCCTCACATCTCTTTCACTGTCACTGCATTATTGATTAGCTTGTGAAATACTGAAGCTCTATTGATTGCAAATATTTAGGGATGAAAAGGGAAACATTGTCCTCAAAGGTATTTGCAGCCTTCTCTCCTCTGCTAGAGATCTTTCTTCCCTTGTATTTCTCTGTCTGTCTTCTTACCTTTATGTGCAGGAGGCTGTAGTGTTCATCCAAGGGCACTGGGAAGGTGGGCAAACATCTGCCTCACCCTGCTGGGGCCAGCAGCCACCAAAAACCTGTGACAGGAAACTCTGAAGGACAGTGCTTACATAAAGACTGCTTGATTGCTTTTGCACACACATGCATTTTGACAGAAATTATAGGAAGCAAAACCCATTTCCTGTTTGTCTATCTTTTCATTAATTTGTGTTTTAAAATTATCTGGATTATCCACTCCATGAAGCAGTCCTGCCTAAGATAGCCCATAACTGGCTGATATTCTGGTCCCATCAGACAGCAGAGCTGCTGAAATCCCAGCACAATCTGTCTGGAGACTCATGGGTTCTCCTAATCCAGTTACAGGAATCTTGTGCAGACAAGCTAAAACACAAGACTTGACAAAAATCTTAGCTTGTCGATCCGTTTGGGTGAGAGCTGAAAAGGGACTTTGGAAAGGCAGAGCTGTAAAATACACAACCAAACAATTTCCTGCAAATTCAGCAAGTTAGTTCTTGCTGTCCCTTCTCCAGGAAGTCCCTGCTCAGGAGGGACGTTGGCACATGCAGGTGGTTTTGCCTGGTTAGTGTACAGTTAGTTCTCTCCTGGTACTTAAGCTGAAATCATTAACATGTGTCTTGTGTGTTACCTGAATGAAAGGCGAGTTCATGGGTTATTACTGCCCATTTTTTCTCTTTGCTCCTGCACTTCCCTGTTTCGATTACAAATCCCCCTCCAGGCACAAAGCAAGCTGGACACCTACAGTGCAGCTAAAGAGTTATTTGCTCCCTAGGTGGACACTAATGAATGACTGCAGTGCTGCCCTGAGTGAGGGGGTCCCCACTATTAAAGTTTAATAGAAAGATCTGAGAAACTGGGGGCCAAGAAGAGGAGGAGGGGACAGGAGGCTGTGAGTTACCAAGTGCCTTCTCTCTTCCTTTGCTGTAGTGGAGATTATATCATCCTTTAGGACAGGAGCAACAGGACACGGGTCAGTTCCCTCTGTGCTCTCCTTTTGCCTTCAGTCTCACTGAAAGCTATTGAAGCTGCAAAAATATGGTGGTTCCTTTCTGCTGTAAAATCTCTGAAAGCAGCTGGAATATGGCCTGACTCAAAAATTATCCAATTCAGATTTACTTTCATTTTTCTGATTTTTTAAAATCCTTTTGTTTCCTTCACGCTCCACGTTGTCCTCCTTTGTTTCTCCCAAATCTGTCTCTTTTTTCTTTACTATCCCTACTCTAATCTTCCTCTACTCCATCCTTTCCAGGACTTCAAATTAGGATAGGAATATTTAATTTGAGGGCTTAAATGTGACTGATTTGGGGTTTAAAAAAATTGTTATTTAAATATTCCAGCACCCCTGAATTCCTGTCCATGCTAAGTGAAGATAAGCTACTATAGAATGGTAGAAGTACATCATCCATTATTTCAACCAATGTAAATATAAACTTCCTCAGTTTTTCCCTCCCACTGAATTGGAGGAGACTAATGTCTAGTTACAGTTTTGCTTTTGTTTTTTGAGGCCCCATTATTGTGAAACTTGTCCATGTCTGAGACCATTATAAAGAAAAGGGATTTGTTACAATGTATATAGAGAGATGTATCCTTTATTTTCTCTCTGCTTAATAAGAATTAAGAATATTCTGGGTATCTCTCACATAGTATTTACAAGGAACAAGAAAAATCTCTTGTGTACCATACTTATTACAACTTCAGGAAGGAGGTGTTTTTACTGTAGGTTCAGACCACCAACAGGTTTGGTATCCTGAGGTCCTGCAGGATGTTGCTCACATTGCAAGGGACAGCTAGGGGACAACAATGGAAGAAACTTTCTTGCACAAGAGGTGTTTGAGAGAGTTAGGATTCTGCTGGAGGTAACAATAAGAATAGAAACTCAACTTTGATTTCAGGATTGGGTATCATAACCTCCCTCCCTTTTGGCAATAGAGTTACAGGATTATAAACCTTTGTTGCTGTTTTGCTAGCTGAAAATAAATGCAGATGGAAAAACTAAAATATATTGGCTTTCCCATGGTTCTTTGAAGCCTCTGTGCCATCTGTCACACAGAGCTCTTCTAGAAGTCAATGCAAGAACACTCTGAGCCTGTAAACGCATCCTGAAAAGAGCACTGATACTGGAATCTGATTTATTATTTACTCTTTGAAAAGTGGTGTTGCCAATACAACCTGTCAGCGCAGGTTTCTTAAGCCTGCAGCCTGGCCAAACATGTTGGATTCCTGTTTGGAAATATCTGGACTGGATCCACAAAACTTACCCATGTTTTCCTTTCTCGCTGCCTTTCCTTTAGACATTCTGGCTGAATTATAGCACTTAGGCAGATGTAAACCTGGCTAGTGTCATGACCTGCAAAATAACTTGGAACTGGTATTTTCTGGTGAGACTACCAAGGAGATGTGTTTTCCTCAGCATTGCAAGGATATGAAACGTCTGCTCTACTCATTTCTTAACAAACTATGGGTTTGGGTCTACTCTAAAATTTGCCCCTTATATTTCTCCCCTGAAATTTAACCTGTTTAGTAAAGTACTTTTATAACCATGCTAGTAATCTTATTTACTTGAAGGTAACATACACTTTCATATTACTCTGAGGGCAGCTGCTTTCCTGAACTGAGGCCTATGCTGAGAATTTAAATGTGAGTTCTGGACTTCAGAAAAAGGTGAAACAGGTTGGTGCTTCTGAAAAGACCAGCTGGAAATTCCTGTGCTTTCATGTGTGTTATGTAGAGACAACGCTGAAGTTCAGTTGCATAAGTCTCATTCTTATTTTCATAATATTCGCTATTATTTTAAGAACTCTTTGCCATTCCTAGAGCAGCTCAAGAAACCTGCAAGGACAGGAAAGTTCTGCCTTTCTTACTATGAAAATAAGAAGTACTTGAGATAAATAAATGCTATATGGGGAGCACCATTATTACTCTTCTCATTTCTTATGCCAGTAAAATTTTCTTCTTTACACTTTAGATTGTATTTGGGGTTTTTTGTTTATTTGTTTGTTTTTTTCATTTTGGTCGTGTTTGTGTGTATGTAAACTATTGAACTGACTGCCACAATGATTGGACTCTTTTCAATGGTCACTCAGAACAGATAGATTACAGGGAATGGCAAAATAAAATTCCCCTTATGCTATGTCAATTGAGATCTGAAGATCAATTCTGATTGCAGCCCTGTTTGGTTTGGGGTTTGTTTTTGTTTTGTTTGTTTTTGTTGTTGTGGTGTTTTGGGTTTTGGTGGCTTTTTTCCACAATTGAAGACTGTATTTCAAATTACTGATAATAGCAATGGCTGTTCTAATTTTGTCACAAGTCTCAGAACATAAGTGCAATTACATGTGCTGTGATCCAGAACCAGGCGGCCTGTGCTATTTCCTTTTGGTAAACATGGAGGTTGGGAGTATGCTTGACTTAGTTTACCCAACAGTCTACAGCTGACAATAACCCAAGATTTCTGCATATTTTAACCTAGTCATCTTTTATGTATATATCAGAAGAGAAGCCAGAGCTACGTGAACTAGATAGCTCAGTAAAACGCTATTATTTGTTGTTGTTCTTTGCTTTTAGGGTAAGTTGATCAAATTTGGAGGGACGTCCTCTCAGTTATAACACTTTTCTGATTTTATTAACAGGCCCAAGGATATAAGTGTTTAGCTGATAAAGTCAGTAAAGAAATATGAGCCATCTTTGTATCTGGAAAGAAGCAAATTTGTAAACAAACAATTGAAAAAAACCCCATAACAAATGGTATTGGAAGAATAAAAGAACAGAGGTCTTGCAATAGATCAAGAAAAACTGTCACTACCTGCTTCTTCCAACCTTTTGAATCTTCCTTCAGGAATAATGTTTTCCATGGTTTGATGCTTGCAGCTTCATAAAGAAAAATCTTTTGTGATGGAAATCTTGTTCTCTGCCCATAACAACTCTAATAGCAATGTTGAATTGCATTATCTGTCCATTTATCTTTATGTCCCAGTTCTTGTAAGGATTAGAATCATATGTTTCTGAGGAAAACACAAGAAATCTTTGGATGGTAACCTAGAGATTTCTGTTACAAAGTAAGGAATCAGAAATGCATTTGGGCAGAAATTTTTTTGTGACTGTGAATTTTTGTTGTTTGGGCAGAGTTGTAACTTAAGAGCTGACAAATAGCTAACAAAAAATGACACAGGATAATAAATAAAGTAGGTGCATGTGCTTGTTGGTGGAAAATGGTCCTTTCCCCTGTAGAGATTGTGGAAATAGAGTAGCTCTGCTATATAAGTGGAAAGATTCTTTTGTTGCTGCTATATCCTGTGGAATTGATTTTAGGAATTGTTCTGGGTGAAAAACTAGATTTATTTTTTCTGAACAGCAGATTAATATATGGTATGTTTATAAATCTTGTAAACAACACCAGTTTCATCCTCTGTCCTGCAGTAACTTTCTCTGACATTTAAGAATGAAAGTCTATATCTGAAGAAGATCATAGATGTCATAGCAATGAACATTGAAATGCACAGATTTAAGAATTTTAAAAAAAAGTTTTCATAGATAATATAAATTACTTCACATTATATAGTATTTTTTTTAATATAGCAATATGCAATATATTGTTATACCTTTAAGTTTTTATAAAAATATAAACTATAATATAAATAATAATTAGTGAACACAATAATAGTATTTAAATTATATACACTGGATATTGCAAACAGCTAAGTACCTCCAGATAAAATCCACAAGAAACAGCATATCAAGGAACAGAGCTGGCCAGAAATAAAGAACAAAACCCTGATAGGAAGGGTGATTATTCTGAAGTAGCAGCACTTTCTAGTTTCTGAATGCCTTAGACACTACTTGGGCTCTTCCTTTCTACAAAAGATACAGTCAGATGCCTTCTTCCAAAAGTAGGTAGAAAATCTTTTCCACTTGCATAGATAATGTTGCCCTCTGGTACGATGTCTCACTGCTTAGAGCTTCCACAGTGAGCCAAGTCATCCACGTTTGGACCTTTTGTTCATCTGTGGGTTTCAAGCTTGGAGGGGTAATACAGCTGTGTATGTTCTTTTTATTTTCTTTTTTAGCTTGTGAGATTTTAAATGTGAGACTCTGAGATTCAGTGAGGAAGACTGCTGAGAGGAAAAGTGCCAAGTGACTATGTAGCCTCACCTCCTGCACTCACTGTCCCAGAGCATTGAGAAGGCAGCCTTGGGTGCCCAACACCAGGTCAGACAGCTCAGAGCTAGAGCTCGTGTTCAGTATCAGCACCGCAAAGAACCTTTTTAGATGTGGTCTCTATGCAAAATAGCCTATTGAGTTCATTAAATCTCATGTGAATATTCATGTGCATAAAGTGAAACATTTCAGGAACCAAAATCCACACCCAATCTGCAGGTCTGTGGATCTATGGGTTAGGCCTTTAGTCAGACTGAA
The DNA here is from genome assembly GCA_009812075.1 of Sialia sialis. Classification (NCBI taxonomy): domain Eukaryota; kingdom Metazoa; phylum Chordata; class Aves; order Passeriformes; family Turdidae; genus Sialia; species Sialia sialis. Next base: position 18,272,354 of record VRYO01002734.1, read on the forward strand.
ATCTTGTTTGTTCCACTAAATACCCATTGGCTTGTGCATGAAATCACAGGACTTTTTGCTTATCCTCCTACACAAAGCAGGCAGAAGTGGTCCAGCCTGTGAATTGATTCTTCTGACCCTGAGAATAGCAGATATCTGGCTAGGAAAATATGCAGCAGCAGGTGCAGTGTCGCAAAATGCAATCTATAAAATAATTATTTCAATTAGGACTTGGATATCTTGTCTTTCTTTTTCAGGTTTCGTAAGGTACCAAAAATACACAATCAGAGAAAATTGAGCCATCCTGAAATAACGCCGGGATTTATGTAGGTCTTTTCAAAAAATTGGAAAAACTGGAAAAGTTGAGCTGTGATCAGTAAATGATCAGTCTGAAGTTACTCACTGGGATGAGGAAGAAAGTCACACAGTGTTGATGAGCAAGGTATTGCGCAAAATGTGAGAATCCCTGGTTTCAGGAGTGACCTGGGACTTCTTGGTCGTGGATGGGTTGGTAGCAGGAGATAACCAGCACTGCTTGGAGAGCAGTCCGTGCCTGTCCTGGGGTTGTGAGTGCCCTGTGCCTGCTCCACTCCAAGGGCTTTTAACGGGCAGAAAAGCCATCAGGGAGGCATGGGGACACCGAGAAGCCAGCAACATTGTAAGAGTTCAGAGAGATTCAAACAGTATCAGTCTGTGAAAGCAAAGGGGAAACAGTTGCTCAGGATCAGATGAGAAACTTGCAGAGCTGTAGGTGCAGATTTACTGTAAGGTGCTCTGGGAAGAAGATTTTGATAAAATAATAAATAGGAATGTTAGCTTTTCTTCATGGCTGGTTCCGGTACTTAGAACAGTAAATACACACAGACGACTGCAGCCTGTTTTAGGCAGTCTAACTGCTCCCTGCAGTCACTTAAAATTACCTTCTAAATATATTAATAGGGGAACTTTGCCATGATGCTTGGAGATTATATTTTGGTTTGCATACGTAACTTATCAGTTAGCAGCATCCAAGAAGCAGTTTTAAATCTGATACACGAATTTATTCCCTAAAGTAAAGAGCATTCCTGCGAACAATGATTTTGAGAATGAGTTTCCCTTTGGGTAGGAGGAGAAAAGCCGCCGTTTCGCTGTTTCCTCAGTGTCGCGATGCTCGCGGATCCCGGGCTCGGCGGGTCCGTGGTGGCCGCCGGTGGTCAGAGCAGGGCTGAGGAGGCGGCGGGAGCAGTGCCGCAGCACTTGTGAGGCAGGGCAGAGGCGGCTCCAGCGGAGTCTCTGTGGCGCAATCGGTTAGCGCGTTCGGCTGTTAACCGAAAGGTTGGTGGTTCGAGCCCACCCAGGGACGGGCTCCTCTTTTGGGCTCGGCGCCGCCCCCGCCGCCGGCCGTCGTTTTGTGCGTGTGCGCCGGGGGAGGATGTGAGATTAGCGCCGGCGGCCCTGCAGGCGCCGCGTGTTGCCGGGCAGGGGGGCCCCCGGCGGGGAGCGCAGCGCGGCGGCCCCAGCTGCGGCGGGGCCCTACCCGAGCGCTGAGCCCCGCGCAGAGCGCCTGGGCTGCTCCGCTGGGGCCACACGGCCGTGCCACGGCGCTCCCGGAGAGGGGTGCGGGACACCCCGAGACACGCTCCTGCATGCGGTGATGAGGATGCTGCGAGCGACCCCCGGGAGCCACCTGCTCTGTCCTGAGGCTGGCGAGGAGCCGAGTGCCCGGGAGTTTCTGCACCCCCTGTCCCTCGGCGGGAGGTGCGAAGGAAAGTACGGTCCACGAGCTTCTCCGGGATAACGAGCGATGCTGCCGGGCCATTGGGGTTTGCTCCGCGAGGCGCTCACGGCGCTCCAGCACTCGAGCCATCGCCAGCGGACAGCCCGGCTGGGAGCCGAGGCTCGGGGACAAACGCCGCTTGCCAGAGGATTATTGTGATCGCTGCCGAGTGCGATGCGGCCGGCGCTCCGCGGCGCGCTGCTAACGCGCACACCAGACCGGCGGGCCCGTCTCTCCGCGGCAGACGGAGCCCGCACAGCCGGGTGAAGCGAGGGGAGGGACGGGAGCCCGGCGGCAGAGGCGGCTCCGGGGCTCCCGCCGCTCCCCGGGGCCCGGCGGGCAGGACCGGGACAGCGCCGGGCCCTGAGGGTCCCTGCCCGCCCGGGGCCCGTTCCCTGCTGGCAGGCGGCGCGGCCGCTCCGGGCTCGCCCTGCCCGCGCGAAGCCGCTTTGCATAAATGAATGTTAAAAGCAATTACTCTGGGAGCTTCGCCTAAACGTGTCAATTAGAAGTTGGCACCTTCTCCATATCCGAGCCCGAGAGCCGATTCCAACGAGCGCTCTGGTTGCGTGAAATCCGGCTGACTTCCAGCCCGACCTCTGCCAGCTCTGAGGAGATCTATTTACAGTTTAGAGAAAACAGGATCCGTATTTAAAAATGCCCCTTCCCCAGCGAAGCTGTATTTCACAGATCTTTCTGTTCAACCCGCCTGGTTTGAATAAGCGATACAACCCTCCTAAAGGTCAGGCTGTGCCATTGATTTACCATCGATGACAAGATACGGCCCTCGCTAGCCAAGATAGCAGAGAAGAGACATGTATTTAGAAACACCGAAAAATCTTTTGAAAGTAGTAAACCTTAAATCGTTGGTATGATGGTATAATTTTTTCCCCTATCATCCATGTATTTTTCATTTCGGTAAAACATTTTGAAAAACTGGCAGCGGTGTGCTGAGCATCAGGGGAGGTGTAGCTCTCTGCAGGACCCCCCCTATCACCGTTAGCCACGCTTAACCCGTAAATATTTCCTGCTGATAGGGAGAATTCTATTCTAACTAAAGTGGTTCAGGTAAATTCCCTCCTCTATATTTCCAGGCTGTTTGCAGTGCAGAATGGATTCAGCCCGGTAGCACTGCATCCACTGCAGCCAGCAAAGCCTCGCAGGGGATGAAATCTAAAAATCTGCATTTGCCAGTGCTTGGACCGTCGCGCTAGCAGGCAGAGCTTACAGCAACCACCACCGACAAAAAATTGATCTTGTCAGCGTGAAGCAGTAGTGTCTAGAAAACCAGTACCAATTTAGAAACTAAAATTAACAGATGATTCTTGAGGAAGGACAGGCGTTTCTGCTCCCATAAAGCAAATCTTGCTCTCCTTAGCAAATCACAGATGCGTTTTATAGGGGTGGTTATTGCTGACCACGGGGTTTGTTAAGGCTCATTCCAGTTGCCACACGTCGCTGTGCAAACGTGCACCGTCAAACCTGCTAAAATCGGTGCGGAGTGTGAGCATCCACACCGCGACCCTGCGGCACGTGTACAGGAGGAGGCTCATCATGGGCTCGGTAATACAAAGCGACGTTTAGGCAGTGCTTGATAAACTCATTTTGCAGAAGTGGAAAGCTCGTACATGGGAAGTGCCTCATCCCATCTGCTCACTAACTAATTACAATTAAGGTTGTGGAGAACGGGAAACCTGATACATTTTTGGGACTAGACAGGGAATCGACGCTTTCTTTGTATGAAGTAAAATTTTTTCAGATGTCAGTGAAGCTTTCAGTTCTTAGCCATGGAAAAGGCTTCTCGTAGCTGTGTAATGTACCCAGACAAACCAGCCGGTTCTTGCCTTAATCAATTTATCTATGTGCGGTCTAGGATAAACGCTGTTCTTAATGTAATGGGGGACTGCACCGTCTGATGCTTTCAGGAAAAAGACTTGACATATTCAAAGTGACCTCTTAACCAACACCGAGATAAATTCCAGAGTAAGTATTTCCAACCAATATTCCAAGCAATTTCTAAGGCAGCTGGGGAGGACTCGCCGTTAAGACCTTCAGGAGAGCCCAGATCCAGCGGACCGCCGGCTGTCTCAACCTGGCATCGCCAGCGCCTGGATAAACCCCAGCAACCCGCAACCCGCCGCGGCTCTTTGTTCGCGCGGGGATGGGACGGGGACGCGGGGCTGGGGGCGGCGGGGGGCTCGGACTGGGGACACAGGGGACAGCTCTGCAGGGTCCGGGCAGCACCCTGGGGCTCCGCTCTCGGCGCAGGAGGAGCCGCCGCCGGGCGCCAGTGACCCGGCGCTGAGGGATGGAGAACTCGGGGAGCCGGTGCTCCCCGCGGGTGCGGGTCCCGGTCCCCTCCCCGCCGCGTCCAGCGCAGCCCTGGGGGATGGGGAGGACACGGCTGCGCGCACTGCTGGAGCCCCCGGCCCGAGCCGGGACACTCACAACCACGGGGACACGCGGGGACAAAAGAACCCTCTTCCCCCGCCACGGGAAGCCCCGGGGGAGAGGTGGGCTGTGCGTGGGAGCCGGGGGGATCCGCGCCTCCCCGCCCCTCCCCGGGGCTTCCCGCTGCCTCCTGCCGGCGGGCGGGGCGGCGCGGAGCCGGGACCCCCCCGCACTGCCCGCGGCAGCGGCCCCGCCGCCCCCCGGCCCGGCCCGGCCCGGCCCGGCCCGCAGCTGCTCGGCAGGGAACGCGCGGAACTCCAGCTCCGGGCGCTGCCCCGGCCCTGCCTCCCGGCGGCGGGACCGAGCCGGGCCCGGGCGGGCGGGGGCTCGGCGGGGGCGTCCCGGTGCGGACACAGCGAGCGGCGGTGCCGGAGCGGCCGGAGCCGCGGCAGCAGGGCCGAGCGGCGTCCGGGCTGCGAGCGGGGCCGGGCTGAAGCAACTCCCTTTGAACTTTGGCCAATATTTAATGACTTGGGAGGCAGATAAGATGGGGAATAAAATATTCATGGTCTCAATAAAGACGGGGACCCGGAGTATTGGAAAGATGAAAAACTGTACAGCTCGCAGAAAGGGTGCAGAAAACAGCCATCTTGAATATTTTAATCTCTGGCAAGTGTTTCTTTGGAACAAAATGGATGTTGGAGGGAAACAGCATAGTTAACATTACTGTAGCCTTCCATTTCTAGCACCATTCCTCTCGCAGAATTCAGCTGGCACGAAGCAGGGAGACTGGAAGGAACGCCACAGCCTTTCATCTACCTACAATGGCAATAAATAATCATAATCTGAATACTGCGGTCTGGAAATTTAGTACCTCTCTAAGTGATAGTGCTTTTTTTACCCACGATTTATATCGATTTGTTTTCATCGACATAAGTCACATGTAATGCTGCAAAAACACTCTCAGAGCTCGTGCAACATAAAGAAACAATTGGTCTGTGTTCAGCCAGAACACATCGGTAGAGATTTTTTGTTTTTTATGATATTGTACGTTGTTACCATCACCAAAATCAAAGGAGGTATTCCTACTGATTATCCTGGAAATTGAATCAGGGCCTGTGTTCAGACTTTGTTGTGTATTCATGATATGAACCAATTATTTTAAGGATTCATTGTTTGGCCATAAAAATCACTCTAGGCTGAAATTAGGCTTAAAAAGTCCCCAGGATTTTTTCCACTTCTACTAAAATGCGTTAGCAGCTGTCTTTATTTTTTCTTTCTTTCCTCCTATCTCAAACTGATGGTGAAAACAAATACAAGGTGCTGATTTCAGATGCTTTTTTGTTTTCATATAACTGCTAAATAGATTTTCCATG